>WAAF01012001.1:0-20561 GCA_013400475.1 Tricholaema leucomelas
TCACCAGCCTTGTGGCCCTTCTCTGGACACACTTCAAGCAACATTTAGATTGTACCACAAGATCTCCATGATTGGAAAAGACCTCTAAGATCAAGTCCAACTATTATATAACTTTGGTAGGGCCACTACTACACCATATCTCTGAGCACTGTATCTAGACAGCTTTTAAGTACATCCACCAATTCCCTATGCAGACTGTACCAGTCTTTTGGTATAGAAGTTTTTCATAACCAAAACTTCTGGCATAACTTGATGCCATTAGAGCCACAAGGATGACTGGGGAACTTGAGCATCTCTTCTATGAAGACAGACTGGGAAATCTGGGGCTGTTTAGTCTGGAGAAGAGCAAGAAGACATCTTATCAATGTGTACAAATACCTGAGGGGTGTCAGTGAATGGGGCCAATCTCTTTTTGCTGGTCAGAAGCAATAAAACAAGGAGCATACGCTACAAACTGGAACACAGATGGTTTCGCCTCAATATGAGGAGAAATTTCTTTACAGTGAGGATGATGGAGTACTGGAACAACCTGCCCAGAGAGGTTGTGGAGTGTCCTTCTCCGGAGATTTTCAAAATCCTCCTGAATGTGTTCTTGTGTGAACTACCCTAGGTGATTCTACCTTGGCACAGGGGTTGGATTCGATCTCCACAGGTCCCTTCCAACCTCTAAGGTTCTGTAATTTTGTGATTTCCTCTTGACCTGTCAGTCGTAACTTATGAAGAGACCAACATTCACCACTCTACAACCTCCTTTTAGATAGCTGTAGAAAGTGATAAGGTTTTCCTTCAGCCGCTTTTTCTTCAGGCTGAACAACACCAGCTCACTCAGACGCTATTCATAAAACTTGTTCTCTAGACTCTTCTATGTGCAGGGTTCTACACTTTGGCCACAATAACCCCAAGCAGCACTACAGGCTGAGGACAGAGTGGCTAGNCTACAACTACCTGAAGGGAGGTTTTATCCAGGTGGGGGTTGGTCTCTTCTCCCAGGCAACCAGCAGCAAAACAAGGGGACACGGTCTCAAGTTGTGGCAGGGGAGGTATAGGCTGGATATTACAAGGAAGTTCTTCACAGAGAAAGTGATTTGCCACTGGAATGGGCTGCGCAGGGAAGATGGTGGAGTCGCCGTGCCTGGAGGTGTTCAAGAAAAGACTGGATGAGGCACTTAGTGACATGGTCTAGTTGATGGGATAGGACCGGGTGATAGGTTGGACTGGATGACCTTGGAGGTTTCTTCCAACCTGCTTAATTCTATGATTCTATATATTTGAAGAACCATAACCTTCAGAGCAACTTCCTTTCCTGGAACAACCACATATGAAGATACTGCAAAGCACAGGAATCTGTGAAGACAGGTACATATACTTTGAGATGCTTCTATCCCCGTTCAAATTTTGATTAAAGTACAGGTACATCCAATAATTTTTGTCCTCTGTTGTCTTCTGTAATTCAACACTATACAATCCTACCTCCTAATAATTTTTTTAGAAATTAAAACAACAACAACAAAAAACAAACAAAACCCACCACAGCACTAAATCCAATGCTAGGAGAACACAATGCACTGCAAGCCCACTCACCAGTTCAGAAGTCAGGAGCTGGATAAAGAATAAGTTCCTTATCTAGAGATCTAAAAAATTTCTCAACCCAACAGGAAGGATCATACAATCACAGATTCATTTCAGTTGGAAAAAAAACTTCAATACTGAGTCCAACCACTACTCTACCAAGCCCTCCACTGAGATATACACCCAAGCACCACATCCACACAACTTTAAATCACATCCAGGCATGCTGACTCAATCACCTCTTTGGGGAGCCTGTTCCAATGCCTGACAAGTCTTCCAGTAGAAAATGTTTCCTAACGTCCAGCCTAAACCTCCCCCAGTGCAGCCTGAGGCCATTCCCTCTTGTTCTATCACCAGTTACCTGGGAGAAGAGACCAACACCCACCTCATGACAATCTCTCTTCAGGTAGTTGCAGCAAGTGGTAAGGTCTCCCTTCAGCCTCCTTTTCTCCAGACTAAACTTCCCCAATTCCTTCACCTGCTCCTCATAAGCCCTCTGAGCTTCTCTAAATCTTTCACTATCTCAGTTTCCCTCCTTGGGAGCAACTCCAGCATCAAAATGTCTTTCTTGTATAGAGAAAAACTGAACACAATAATCAAGGTGTGGCCCCATCAACACAAAGTACAGACACAACAACCTCTCTGGTCCTGCTTGTCACAGTATTTCTAATAATATCCAGAATGTGTTTGCCTTCTGACTTACATTTGGCTGCTTGTAGACCAGTAGTCACAGATCATTCTATGAACAACTTACCAGCCACTCTTGCCCAGGCAGGTGGTGCTGCATAGGGTTGTTGTGGTCCAGGTGCAGGACCTGGCACTTGAGCTTGCTGAAGCCCAGAAAATTGAAATCAACCCACTGATCCAACCTGCCCAAGTCCTTCTGCAGAGCCTCCCAAACCTCAAGCAGATCAGCACTCTCAGCCATCTTCACATTACCCACAAACCTACTGAGGGTGCATTCTATCTCTTCATTAAGGCTACTAAAGATGTTAAACAGAAGTGGTGCCAATACTGAGCCAAACATACTTTGCACTGCGTTCAGAAGAAAATTATCATTCCCCATGGAGATTAATCTCACAAGACTTTAGGGAGTCTAAACAAAACTTAGAAAGCTTCTTCCGAGCTTGTCAAGTAAAATCAAGAAAGATACACTCCATTCACTCTGGTTAAAACAGTTGGGGATGCCCCTGCTTACTGAATGGGGGTGGACTAGATCTTTAGAGGTCACTTTCACCCCAGCACATTCTATGATTCCATGACAATTGATCAGATCCAGCTGCAACGGCAATAGCATATACATTGCCTGTGGAGGTATAAAATGAATCCCCTTCTTCCTCATTAATACTGAATACCAAAGAAAGAAGCGTGAATATGGGATGAGAATGGAGCAAGTATGAGAATAAATTGATCTGTAACACTCACATTATGGGCTGACACTATGGAAAAGAAGCCTTCCAGATGAGCGTTGTTTCTACAACAGGATCGGTTTCTCTAAGTCAGCAGTCGCCACACAGTTTTACTATCAAATGTGACAGGATATTTAAAAAAAATAAATAAAATCTGAAGTACATGCACCTTACCCCCCCCCCCCTTTTTCATAATGCAAATTTATAAATATTCAATTTTGCCTTAGCCAGGACTACATTAAAAAATTATTCAAATACATCATTAGCTAAAAACTTTAAACACCAGGCTTACAGCAGTGACAACATGCAATCACTGAGTATTTAAACTTTTTGACCAATATAGCAACACACAAGATACTACAAACACCAAGGATATGAAAGAACAGCACAACAACTCTTCTGTTAGTTGACTTGACTGAACACAGAACTGCTAAAAGAAATCGGAAAATCCTCTTAGTGTCAGGGATTTGAGTCTGCTCATCAAGTTTGCTAACAATACCAAACCGGGAGGTTTAGCTGACACACCTGGAAGCTGTGCAGCCATTCAGTGAGACCTGGACAGACTGGAGAGCTGGGCACAGAGGAACCTAATGAGGTTCAATGTGGTTAAGTGCAGAGCCCTGCACCTGGGAAAGAATAATAAATTGCACCAGTACAGGCTGGGAGGTGATCTGCTTCAGACCAGCCTCGTGGAGAAGGACCTAGGAGTCCTGGTGGACAAGAAGTTATCCATGTGCCCTTGTGGCCAAGAAGGCCAATGGGATCCTGGAATACATCAGAGGAGTGTGTCCAGTAGATCAAGGAGGGTTCTCCTTCCCTCACTCTACTCTGCTCTAGGGAGGACCCACCTGGAATACTGCATCCAGCTCTGAGCTCCTCAGTTCAAGAGGAACAGGGATCTACTTAAGTCCAACACAGGGCTACAAAGATGATTAAGGGACTGCAGCACCGCCTTATGAGCAAAGGCTGAGAGATCTGGGGCTTTTTAGTCTGGAGAGTAGACTGAGAGGGAATCTATTAAATGTATATATGAGGGCTGGGTGTCAAGAAGGAAGGGACAGTCTCTTCCTACTTGTGCCCTGTCATAGGACAAGGGGCAATGGATAGAAACTATGGCACAGGAAGTTCCACCTCAACATGAGGAAGAACTTCTTTACTGTAAGAGTCAGACAGCACTGGAATAGGCTCCCCGGAGAGGCTGGGGAGTCTTTTTTTTCCTGGAGATATTCAAGACCCATCTGGATGCACTCCTGTGTGACCTGCACTAGATTACATGGTCCTGCTCTGGCAAAGGGGTTGGACTCGATGATCTCCAGAGGTCCCTTCCAACTCCCTATGTCCTGTGATCCTGTAAACAGCACTGAAATGAGCAAAACTCCCAGATGTGCAACCACATGGGAGCATGACTAACTCCAATTCCACTCTCAATTCTCCAGTCAAGCACTTTGCATTTGCCTTATAAGAACACTGAGATTTTCTTAGTATTTCAACTAGCCTCTGAAACCTTAGCCAAAAAATTGCTAGAACAGCTCAAAGCTACTATCGCAGCAAGCAAGTAACTGAAATATGTCAGTCACTGTGAACTCAGGAGTATGACACCAATTTCTGGAATAAACTAAACCAAAACAAAACACACAAAAAAATCCCAAACAAAAAACCCCAGAAATTATATTTAATTAATGAAGAACTAAAGCAGAGCCAACAGTCTGGATAAAAAATGGTGGTCTGAGAATATAAAACCCTCTCTTTGTTGAAGGAACTGTAAAGACTAACACTTCAGACATGACAAGCCCCTTTTTTACATGTTACACTGATCTCTGTTTTAAGTGGCATTCAACAAAACAAAAATTATGTTAAGAATTAGCTGAGTAAACAAAAGGAAACACAGATTGCAATGGAAGACTGTAGGTAAAATGTTTATAACATAATTTCTCCAGGGCTTTTCTCTGTTTCAATACAATTTTTTAATCAGCACTCTCAAAACGAACATAATCCCAATGGAGTGTTTACTTATGCAGAATTAGCAGAATATGAATCAGAGTAACAAAAACTACACTGCCTTTAAGTGAGTGGGATCACTGAGTCAGCTCCAAATGAGTAGATGCACATGTAACAACCAAAGAAATCTTACACACAGCTTGAGGTTGTATTGAGGAAAGCAATAATCCTATGAAAGACTGAAAGATCTTTCTGGTAAGGAATTCAGTATGAATTTCTGTTAATGTGATCCTTACAACAATCTGCAAACAATAGGAAACAGCAAGTTTTATCATCCAATACCAAGACAGTGAAAACCATAAAATTTTACATTTTTTACAATTCAGCCTTCATAACTGTTGATAAATATGGAAGATAAAATATCTCGTTAAACTAGTTCAAGACTTAAAACAGCTAACTTACTTTAAGATCTACTTAAAAGTTTGGTATTTTTGGTTCATGAAACACAGGACAGCAGAAGTTCTGGTTACTATTAATTACTATTTCAGGTTCATATAAACAAACTTACAGAAACAAAATCAGTTCCAGACAAAACCTCTTTCATTTCTTGCAAACACTCATTTTCATCACGCCTTTTTTTCTGTTGCACCAAATTCACATTCTTCACATTTTTCAGGCAGAATGCTAACTATTGAAATACACCAACAAGAATAACCATGGATATTCTTTAATATCTCCAAATTACAGAATCTGAAAAGCAGAGAATATTACAGTTCAGCTAAGCACAAGTTACTAGGTTTGCCGTTGCCAAGTATCATGAAATGGAACAGCAGCTTTGACATTACTCTGAGGAGAATTTGCTCAAATCAACATAGACTATGACAGCCAAAAATGCTTTTACACTATAAAATATACTGTCAGAATCCCCTTCACAGAGGGGATACAGTAATACACGTGTAGATTCTTTTTTAAGTAGTTTCTGCTCTTTCCCAGGAAAGCAATGCCAATACTCTCCATATCTTTTCCACTATATATGGGGATTTGATTGCTACTTTAACCAACACCTATTTGACTCTCTCCCAGACCACTCTACTGAAGCATCAAATGTCAGAAATTATTGCTTCAACAACATGAACAATGGAGACGAACATCACTGCAACTTCATTGTTCTAAAGTTGTGGAAGTTCAGTTTAAAAAAATACATTCAGCTAAGGAAAATGGATGTTTCTGTAGGGCAACACATCTAAATGCATCTACAAATCTCAGTAAGAACCCACATGAACTAAAAAAAAGTAATTCTGAGAACTTGACCTATGAAACATAATCTGTTGTGGATACCTTTTCTGTGTACTAACAATTGGATGACTGTGTCACATGAGGACAGAATTCAACTGTTGCGTAAATGGGAAGTGCCATGACAAAACATTAATTATGACTATTTTTCAAGATGCTAAGAGAGGAGGCAATTCCCAACATTATAACAGGACCCAGAAGCTAATGTGGCAGTTACCTTGAGCTAAAGACTCTGATGAGTCACTGGATTTCTTTTCATTTTGAGAATATAGATGCTTTTCACTTCTGAATGATTTATTCAGAAATGAAAGTACTTTGCACTCTAAAGAGCTTAAAAACCACCACTTTTTTGCTACCACTTCATTAGGCTTGTCATAGTCATCTTACAAAACCAGCATTATACTTTACAAACCAATAGAAAACTAACCTGAGAACTAAAGTACACTGTAATATTTATTGTCAAAAGCCCTCAAACATATGACAGAATAGGTATTTCACTCTTATCTTGGCAGAGAAACAACTCAGGGGAACTGTGAGAAGACATCTCCAATCTTCCTTCTCTGTCATCTACACATTTTCTTTACCATTTCTTCACCATATTAATGATCCACAGACTAGAAATAGAAAGACATGAAAAATACTTGGTTCAAAGGGGAAAGAGAAGATGTAGCTGTTATAAAAGGAAGAAAACTGTTTCCTCTTCACAGAGACAGACACAGCCCTGTGGCATCCAGAATCAAACTGAAATGCCTAAGTTCTGTTCTACTCAGTATAACATTTTTTTTTACATAAAAACAGAAATTGAATTTCTCTAAAGGAAAAAGTACGTATGTGGTTTTGCCCTTATGTATTATTTCATACTCAGTGAGCTATAAATGTCACCTACCTGATTTTTACAAACTACTCTCAAGAATAATTGCATGAATTATCAGTCTTTTTCCAGAGAGCTGAATGGACATATTCATGGCTGTTTTGGAGAAGCTGTGTTTTGATTGAGGTTTTTCACTACAGATGATGAACCTCAGCTGTCAGAAGCCAAAGTAACAGTAATAGTCCAGACTCACTTTTTTCATCTCATCCATGTAGAATATACACTGCATTCAAGTTCTTTACTAATGTGGGTGACTTTGTCAGATGTCATGTTTTAATGAAGAAAAAAACAAACAAACAAACAAAACCAAAAGCAACCAAAAAAAAAAAAGCCCAAACACCACAAACAAAAAAAACAACAATACCACCCCACAAAGAAAACAGGAGCTGGTAAGGTAGAATCTAACTTTACTAGAAATTTGGTTAAGACTTGCTGAACAGTTAGGAATTCAAGCAAACTTCAGTGCCTTTTTGCTCAAAATAAATTTAATGTCAGTCTCATCAAGAACAAAGGTTTCTCTGTTCCAGCCTGGAAAGCAACCACCTTATAATGCAACGGGTGACTCCACTATTACCAGAAGATTTGTGAAAATCCAACCCCCATTTTTTAGAGACAACAGATGTTCATAATGAAAGCGCCCACCCTAAGCGGAACTAATCAACATTTTTTTTAAACCAGACAATTCCTCCTTTGCCTTCAGGTGCATGCAAGCCAGGCAACTCTTCACCAGCATACCAACCACACTGTACAAACCAGAAGACTGAGAATGAGCATCAACTGAAGGAATTTCATTCAATGATGTCAGCCATTGTGGGCTAGATTATTTACGTGCCGCAAAGTGCAACAAGATGAAGGCTTTTCTGAACCTATTTCTAAACACAGGGCATAAAGTGGTCACGCTTTAGTAAACTGACAGTCTCACTTGTTCTGAATGCAACTAGCTGAGCTTCTCCTATTTTACCATACTCCTCTCACATGACTGAGAAGCAGATAAGCAGATTCTGTTACATACTCAGCAACTGACTGACATACAAATGGCTGCTGTCAACTGTTGCTCATGTTCAGATTCATCTTCAACATTTTGCACGTAAAAGCAAGACTGGAGCTTCATTTAAAGTTGTCTGAACGCCAAGCTGGCCTGCCTTACTCTTTACACTATCACTTTCCTGCTACCCAACCTGCAGTCATTTTTGCACAAAGGGCACTTCCAGAAGATGGCAAAACAGGGCAACAGCATAGAACTTCATTGTGGCAACAAAGCCTTTTTCGTAATCGAAGATCATCTTCCCTGTCCATCTCACATACACACACTTACAAAAGCTTTGCTTTCACAGAAGTGCCACACAGGCTTTGTTTGTGAGTGGCTCCAGAAAAAGGAAGCAAAACTACACAACAAAACAAAACTACAGCGCGAAACAAACAAACCACGCAGTCTGGAGTTCAAACACGTCAAAGCACACTCTTCATCAAAACTCTCTAGAGAGGCTGCATCTATCACTACTTTTGATCAACTTCATTGGACAAAAATTATTTCCAGGCAATCCTAAGCTGAATTACAAATATGTATAGACATGACTTGGCTAGACATGGCTTCCTTTTCATACTGCAGAAAGACTGACTTGAGAAGAATGTCTCTCCAATTAAGGAGACTGAGAAGGAAGAGACATTATATAAACATTCTCCTCAAAAGATACTACAAAAAGGAAGACACTGTAATCTTGTCCTTTCTAGCCATAAGAAAGATTATTCAGTCAACAATTCTTGCAGCTTCAGTAGAAGGGGTAGAAACAATGAGAGGCTTCAGAGACAGAAATGGATGGTATTTTCATACACTAACTGAAAGTAAGACATTATTGATAATGTCTTATCAGAAACAGACCAAGAGTTTCCTCTGACTTGCTTGTATGCCGCCAAGGCATGAGCAACTTGAAAGTCACCAACCTCTCTGTGACTCAAAAAAACCTTGGTGTTACCAATTCTATCAAAGTTAGTATTTCACAGCGAGTGACATTTCACCCATTCTAGTTCAAAACTGGCCATGTCTCATCAAGTTTATCCTTCCACAACTGCCTAACCTACACAGAAACCTCACCTCAATGTAGACAAAGGGTCACTAGACAGTTTGGTGCTAGCAAAATGGTGCTACTTCAGGCAATATAATCCTAGTGCATAAGGAGGTAAGATGCCTATTTGCTCTCACTTCAATCAACACAACAAACCAAATAAAATAAAGCCACCATGAAGACAAAAGAAAAACATGGTTGGAATATCCATATGACAAAACACGAAATGGCATATCTGTGTTCTTTTTGGAGCTAGACAATCCAGCTTCATTCACTACCACAGGAGTAGATCTGTTCAGCAGTTCTTACCTAACATTCCCATATTTCACTGTTCGTGCTCTGGATGATGAGGCAAAACCTGACAGTTTTCCTCTAGGCAGCTTTACACATTATGTTAAAAAAAACATAGTTGCATTGGAAGCCAGAGCTGGACAGGAACAGACAGTGTGTGCTTGCAGCCCAGAAGGCAAATCACATCCTGGGCTGCATCAAAAAATGCACTGCCAGCAGATTCAGAGAGGTGATTCTGCCACTTTATACTCTGCTCTGGTGGGACCTCATCTGGAGCACTGTGTCCATCTCTGGAGCCCTCAATACAAGGACACTGACCTAATGAAGCAGGTCCAAAGGAGGGCCATGAAAATAATCAGAAGGAGCCAAAAAAGATGGAATTGATCAGCCTGGGAAAGAGAAGGCTCTGGGAAAGCCTAATAGCAACCCTCCAATATCTGAAGGGAGCCTACAAGAACAATGGAAAGAGACTGTTTACAAAGGCCTGTAGTGATAGGACAGGGGGCAATGGCTTCACACTACAGATTTAGACTGGATTTCAGGAACAAGTTCCTTACTATGACAGTGGTGAAACACTGGAACAGGTTGCTCAGGGAGGTAGTTGAGTCCCCACCCCATTCAAGGTGAGGCTCAACAGGACTCTGGGTAACCTGATCTAGTTGAGGATACCCCTGCTTACTGCAGAGGTGGTTGGCCTAGATGACCGTTGGAGGTCTCTTCCAACCTAGACTATTCTTGTGATTCTGTGAACACACAATATAATATATCATGATCTCTAATTCACTGTTGAAAGACTTTCAGTCTGAATGGTAGTGATTCTCCATCACCTGGAAAAGCAGCAATAGTGAATTGGAAAGAAAAAAAAAAATCCTTAAATCACTTTTCCCATGCAAACTGCCTTCTATGGCAAAAAACTCAACTTTACCCACTTACTGCTTCCACATTAGATATGACCATTTAGCAAAAGCAGTTATTTTAGGGCGAGTAAAAATATTTCCCATTGCTCTTTCTTTCACTATTCGAATGCTACAACTTCTATTATTTCCCTGCTAATCTTCTGCAATTATTAGTTATTAAACTAGCTTTTCAAGTATCTGAAATCCTTAGATGTCAAAACCAGGTTTACTCATGTCTCAAGACAACAAAATTAACCCATCCACAACGAAATATGTACTTTTTAGCAGGTGTGATGTTAGCTGCAAGCTTTTAGCTGATGAATGTTAAGAAAATGCAAAAAATACAACCAACCAGTACTCAAGGACAGGGGGGTAAAGATTTGGGAGGTAAAAAAAAAGGCATTGATGAGATAGTAAATACAGATATTTAATAATTAAATGTACTGTAAATCAAGAATATCTCAATGGTTTTAAGCCATTGGGCAAAATATATGGTGCAAGAGCAGGAAGAATAGATCTACCCTTCAAGCAATGTAGAAAATGTTTCTTAACAGACAAGATTCGTCTGACAAGACAAAGACTCTATAAACTGTGCAAGAAAAAAATAACTAACAAAAAACACATACGCACCAAAAAAAGTGGCAAAACTTCAGTTCCAGTCTCTCTTGCACAGCTCTCATTCAACAACATAATTGATGTTCTGTCATGCTATGCACCATCCTGGAGCCCCCCCCCCCACCCCCCCCCCCNNCCCCCCCAAAAAAAAAAAAAACCAAAACACCAAACACAAAAACGAAATTCACATAATTTTGTCCTTTTTTTTCCCGAACACATACAAGGATAGATCAAACAGGAAAAAACACTGTAAATTAAGCTGCAATTACAAATTCAGAGTCAGTCTTCACTCAGCACACGAAAGAAGCACACAGTACACTTTCAAGTAAAACAAAATGGTAAAAGGGTAAAACATAAACAGCTTAAAGGATGAGCACATTGTCTTGTCCCAAACTTTACTAGGCAATTTCAAATAAAGATGCTCAACACTCCCTGCTTCTATAGATTTCTAAAACTACCATCATGTAACAGGTACACCATGCATTTACTGCAGCCTTATCCAGGAAAAAGCTTCAACTCCACCCCTACAGGGCTACTTTGACAGCATTTCAGAATGATTACCAATTACAATGCAATCAACAATCCTAAGTAAGTGTCATTACAGAGACACCACCTTGAAACTGATGATGGTAACACTTCTCAGATATGACCCCAAAACATGTTACCTCATAGCAAAGAAGGTTTAGTGCCAGCTTTGCCTGTAACTGATGAAGAGGAAAAAAAAAAAGGCACTAGTATGAGCATCTTGAGCATTAATGCTCCCCAGTCTCCCTCAGGATGAATATCCTCTTGACTACCCAGATTGTTGCTTATTTGTACAGAACACAACAGAAATTGCTGCATACTTAGCAGCACAAAGTTCTGTTTTATAAAAGCAACTGAGGTGATTTTTCTTAACCAGCTCATTTCCTTTAGAAGAATGTCATGTTGCAATAACTGTAACTCTAACAACCCTGCTTATCATAATGTTGTTCTCACTAGAGAACTTCAAAGTCTACACGTATCTTCTGATCCACCAGCAGTACTAACTGCAATAACAAACCAGTAGGATTTTAGAGGCCAACATTATCTACAATTAGTATTGTCTTTAGAACAAAAGTTCTAAAGCTCTGGCTTTTATACAGCTTATTCCCATAATGTAAGGCAAAGGCCACACTCCATCTATCCTAGAAACAGATTTTTTTCATTAATAGGAAACCATCCTCTTAAGGACACAGTAACTTCAAATCATTATTAGTATAAAATTAACTAATTATTAGATGATATATGTATGTGTTCCAGAGAGTTTGTTGCCTTTCCACCAGAAAAAGTGAGACAGAGAGACACCCAACACAGAAAAGAGCACCACACTCAGACCAATTGACATGTCAGAATACATTGGACAGAATCTGATCCTGGCTTAACCAGGCAGTAAGCTAAAGCGTTAGCTCTTTCCAGGCTAATCACAGGCAAGCAGAGCACATTCTCATCCAGAGTTACAAGAATGGCCCTTACCACAGAAATAAATAAAAATAAGACAATATAACCCCAAAGGAACATATCTTCAAAGCTCATTAACAAAGAGTAAACATGTTAACATTTTATGTTTTGCTGATGTGTCAAGTGTCTATGGATTCCTTTCTTCAGTCAGGGCTCTCTCCAATTCTGCGTTCAGTCTGTCCTCAAGCAGAGCATGGTATCTCCTCAGGCACACAGAACAGCTGCAGGGTCCAGGAGAGAGACACCAAATAAACCACACAGGTTCACTGAAAGCAGCATATGTTTCTCCATACTGAAGTCATAACATTTACTTATGCATTGAAACTTGTCAGAAAGGTGCAGTTCCTCCCCTCGTAACACTGACACATCCCATACAGCTCACTGGTCTCACGAGGAATTTACAGGCTGTGAATTTCTAGCTGAGTGTAATACTGTTACTTTTTACTAGGTCAGTCTTATCTGTCTGAAGGGTCACTTTACTACAGTATCTCAATGCTTATAGGTGAATGCTCATGCACATGCACATTCCCTCCTCCTCCTGATGAGAGGGTTACAGTCCTCTTCGACGTTTTGCATTGCATACTCACGGACAATCAGAGTACTGGTTCCTTTACACCATACCCAGCCTGCAGCAAGTATCAGGTGAAGGTGAACTAATCGTCCTGACTCATGCTGTGCAAAAGGAAATCCCACATGACCACACCGCCCAATCTGAAGCACCGAGTCTCTGTACACCACTTCCTCCCGTGAGCACCCGAAGACATAAAACCAGAAAAGTTGATCACATTACACGAAGCACGGAGTACTTCTTTCAACTACGGAAAGAAAAGTGTCAGCCAGAGAATTGTTCAAGGCTGCCAGGGAGCTATTTATGTCACAACTGATGTGTGCCTGCTGCAGAGTATCTGTAACCATTTTCACTACAGCCCACAGTCATCATCTACTACAAAGTTTTTAATTAGTGGAGGCTGTTGTAATTCTTTTTTAATCTCACATGTGACATTTTAATTACTTCCTTAGACCACGGAGAAAACAGTTACCAACGCACAACATTTCAAAGTAAGAAAGACAAAATTCAGGCTAATTTCTGCAACTATTAAAATGAAAGTTCAGTAATTTCCAGAAATCATGTACATAATCTAAAGAGACACACTGCTGCAGTAAGGTATGATTTACACAGAAAGAAAAAAACAAACTCAGAAGTTTACCTTCCCAGCACAAAACTGAACGACCTGGTCTGTCCTGTAGGGGGAATAAAGTTAAAACAAACACAGAAGATCAAAACCGAAACGTTGTTTGACTTGAGTCAAGGACAAAAGGAGTGTGCTTAGATACAACTAACAGGTAAGCCCTGTATCCTGGGTTGCCATCAAAAGACTACCCTTGTATAACAAGAGGACTTCCACAAGTACAAAGCAACACGCACCAGAGTTAAGTGAATTTTAAACAAGAACAAACACTAACAAACAAACACAATCCAAAATGTCAGCTCACTGGATAAAGTCAGCTCTTTCAGGGATATCAAGTGAATTCTCTTCTCTGCTCCACTAGAAGGAGTCACACATACAAAAATCTCTTTGACTGGAGTTCAAGGCAACTGCACATGTCCCACTAGTCAGGGTGGCTGTTGTAGATAAACTAAATAAAATGGACCCTAAACTACATCCCATCACTCTAACACTTAAACCATTCTGAGAAAGCACACAGGCCTCTTCCTGCTAGCCAATCTCTAGTCTCGGTTCCCACGTTGCTTTTTAACTACTCCTCCAGTTGTGTAGGTGCAGTTATCTTTAACAACGTATCTGTAAGCTGGATGACTTCCTTGATTCAGCATGAAAACCCCAAAGCAAGGCACGACGGACACAGCTGTGCAATTGATACTCCAATAACTACTTGCCTGCTTTTCCTCAGAGACACAAAAACCCTCCTCTTCATTCAGGCACATTATTTAAAGCAGCAAGCTCACTTCTTTATTACTATAATGCACAAACTCACAGCAAGCTCTAACTCAGAACACAGGCATCCTCCAAGGTGGAAATCTTGAACTGCAGAAGAGAATACTTCCAGGAGAATCCTCCCACCTGGCACCTGATTCACGAGACTGGCATGATTCTGTATTTGTTTCCTGTTCACAAAAATAGTGCAATGTTGGCAGAACTTGCATTCACTTCCTACTTCCACTCAAAACATATAATTTAGTGTACTGAAATGGAAGATAAAAATCCCACCACTCACATAAATCAAATGGACTTCCAAACAGCCCGTCACAGCATTTTTTTTTCACTTGGATCTTAACACTCCTTTGGTGTACAGTTACTAAGAAATACACTTGTTCCAAAATTTAAATTAACTTGTGCCATCCCTTCTACTCAGCATGACTTGAAGTTACATAGTTTAACAGAAGTCACAGCACTTTGGCAATCTCAGACTAATCATTCCATCATCTAAAATTGACCAGGCATGAGCTATCCCATCTTTTGCACGGGTAGAGTGAGCTATAGCCATATATAGCTCTTTAATCCAAATAACATTAAAAAACATGGACACAGAGCTGCTGCTGAATCTCTCTTTCCCAAGGTTTTAAAAAGACTTTGCTTAAGCTCAGTAGAACGCAGCTTAGCAGATCCAGCTACTCTGGCAGTGTCAAGTGGCAGTACAGAGACAGATATGTTTAACTGGATTTTCCAGAGCTGCACACGTTTTTTAAGCTAAGATTTTCCATCTGGACAAGGCAGAGATTTAGATATTCTTTAATACTACATGTAAGCCTTGTCCTCAAGTTTTTTCCTCTAGTGCAAGCCATACAAATTCAGCAAAACTGCTTTGTCTCCAAAGTTTAGCTCCTATCCTTTTCACTCTTCCCTTGACAAAGTACATAATAATTAACATGATTAATATATGAAAAATATGTGAGATATAATGGATAAAAATGGCTCAGCTTCCATGTCCTTAATCAAATATTTGATTATGCTGCATTTTATTAAAAGAGTTAAATAAACTTCACATCACATACTATGACTCTTTTCAAAGTCACTGTTTAAATCATTGTTGCTCAAGTCAAAGTGGGAAAGTTTTATAGAGAGTGTGGAATACTTCAGGTTTTTACATGTCTATTCAGCCTTCTAGCCAGGTGAGCTACAAAAACCCTCATGTAAAAACACTTTTTTACCAAAGTCACATCTAGTAATTCTACATCTCCACCATACCTTCAGCAGCAAGCTCTGGTTCTACCAGAGGACCTCAGAGTAACCATTTAACAGTGAATTCCTATTCATATTTCCAAAACAAAACAAAACAAGTAATTTGCTCTAGTCCTGAAAGCTGAGTAAGAGCAAGTTTAGCTAGCTGTCCCATTGAATTGGCTATCAATGGTCGAAAGAGAGAGAAGCCAGGCGAGAAGTCTCTCTAGTCCACTATTTCTTAGTGGAAATAAATATAAGTGCAATATATTCTACTTTTACAATCACACTTCCCTCACAATCCCTAGGAGCACAGCTTCTTTCTTTTGGCCACCCTAACCCTAATACAAGTCACCTGCTAAAGACTATGCTTCTTAAAACAACCACTACTGCCAATAGGTGCCAGACACAGAAATCACTGTCTTCAGAAGCAGGTTTCCTCCAAACCTCCTCTATTTTGATAACAGAACAACAGACTGTCCCGCTATATCCTCCAATAAGAGGATTTCTGGAGAGCAAGACTGCACGTGATGCCAGCTCTTGGGGATGAGAAGAAATCAAAGAAGCACTGCACACCCAAGCACTGGCTTGAAAAGTTTACTTATTGCTCTATTACACAGTGAATGCACAAGTGGAATAAAAACATGATACACGATGGTAACAGCATTATTTCCTTACTCCAGAATAAGATGGCAGGCAAGTCTTTCACTCAGTGAAAAAAAAGATAAATCTTGATTGTAGCAACTGGTGTTTGGATGTAAGTCCATGAGTCTGCGATATTTACTTATTATTGCCTTAGCTCTAACGTTTCTTGAACCTAAGAGGGCTTAGAAAAGCAAAAGATGACAGTTTCAGCATTTGCACACAAATTCTCTTTTTTGACCATTTAAGCAGACACATAATCACCTAGGGTACAAGAATCTTGGATGTGTCAGGGCTCTAACTTCAACAGCAGCACAGAACCACTGCTGAAAGCCATTTCTCAAGTCTTCCGTTGCACAGTTTTGCTCTCTTATCAAAATGAGAGCTATGATCTCATTTGGGAACCTTCACTGTGGCCTTTCGGTACTTAAAGGAGGCTTACGAGAAAGACTGAGATAGTCTTTTTAGCAAGACCTGTTGCAATAGAACAAAGGGCAATGGTTTCAAACTGAAAGAGAGTAGGTTAAGGTTACACACAAGGAAGAATTTTTTTTACAATACAGGTGGTAAAACACAGGTACAGATCCTTCAGAGAGGTGATAGGTGCCCCATCCCTGAAAAGATTAAAAGTCAGGTTGGATGGGTCTTTAGCTACCTGATCTAGTTAACTATTGCAGGGTGGCAGGAACTTTAAAGGTCCCTTCCAATTCAAACCATTCTGTGATTCTAGAATACACCATCTCTACTCCTCCAAGTATACAAGGATGTATTCCTGCCAGCTTGCCACTAGCAACTATGAACTTATCTCATCTTTCTGTGCTGCTGTCACACAAGAAGAGAAAAACCTTATCACTTACTTGAAACATTCCTTTCTATTTAAGGTCCTCTTGGTTAGGTAAGCTGTAGGAGACTTCCTTAAGACAGAAGGCGTAAGATCATACATGCTTATCATCTACTCATAGGTGTAGTCATCCTAGTCCATGCAACTGTGTAAGGTGTGGTATGCCAAAATGCAATTAAGTTCCTTTTCTCTTTCAACATGCAAATGTCTTGTGAAGAAAGGAGCCCAACAAGAATCTTCATTGAAGTCAAGTTACTGACCAGTAAGTTCCAAGTCTAGACATTTTTGCAATCATATCAGCACCAAAATGTCAACAAAGGAAGAACACATCTATGCAGAAACAAAAGCGCTCCCATAAATCTGGATTTCTTACACATTTACTGAAACTGTAAGACACAATCTATCCTCCTTTAAGTTGATGCAAGAAGGGGGACCTTATCACACTCTACAACTACCTGAAGGGAAGTTGTAGTAAGGTGGAAGTCAGGCTCTTCTCCCAGGCAACTCGTGACAAGATGAGAGGGTATGACTTGAAACTGTACCAGGGGAGGTTTGGGTTGGATGTTAGGAAGTGCTTCCTCATGGAAAAGGTAATTAGACACTGCAACAGACTGCCCAGGGAGGTGGTGGAGTCACCCTCCCTGGACGCGTTTAAGAAAAGACTGGATGTGGCACTTAGTGCCATAGGCTGGACTTGATCTCAGAGGTCTATTCCAGCCTCAATAATTCTGTGAGTCTGTGAAGTAGAACTGTCTTTTCATATAGTGCATGGCAAGCTTTCAGACACAGTTACCAAGACAGCTGTAAACATAAGGACACTAACTTCCACTGCTCAGAGCAAAGGCTTCATTAATAGATACTAAATTCTGATTTCCTCATCTGAATAGCAGTGGTTAAATATACAAAGAAAAAACAAAACCTTGAAGAAAAAGCTGACTTTTTTCTTCTATATTTTTCCACATATATATATGCACATACACAAATGTCACCACTTCCCCCCCTCACAAAAAAAAAAAAAACACAACAACAAAAATACACTCAAAAAACCACACACCAAAAAATCCCACCACACAAACCAACATGCAGAAAATAGATGTAAAGGCAAATTGTAACATACAAAGAAATTCACTTCACGGGTACTTAGCTCTTCCATAAGTTTATCCATCAGTTCTGCCTCTCTATGATAATCCAGTGTTTTTTTGCCTCTCTATGATAGTTCAGTGTTTTCCACAGTAACACTACCTTTTTCCCATACTTTCTGTATCATTTGTCCCTTGCTCTGAAAAGAAACAGGACACTATTATGTAATATTAATTTTGGCTAATCAAAGTGTTTGATTTGTTTTTTCTTTTAAACACATTACATACACTTCCCTTCCTCCTCCAGCAAACAAAATAAAGAAAGTCACACTTAAAACTCAGCTTTCAAGTTTAGTCACAGTCAACCAAGGGGCTCAAACAGAAAAATGAAGCAAGCCCCAGAAAGCCAATTAAGAAATGGAAAAATGTGATTAAAAATTAACCATCTCAGAACAATATAGGTAATATAAAATCAGAAAATACATTCTTACCTTTACTTGGTCACAAGGAAAACTAATACCTCTTAGGTATGCTCATGGGAAAAATAAAGTTTTATTTGAAGTAAAGAACTTCAGGGCCTCAAAAGCAGAGACAGTGACTTGATTCATCTTAATAAAGAAGAAATTACTAGCCATGTTTAGTTCTCCCATGGTCCTTTTCTCATCTGTGCTGTTGGAATAGCTTACCCCTCATCATAGATGTATATGTGCAGTAGAAGAGATCAAAATAGGAACAGAAAAAACAGATTAGCGATGCGCCAAAGCACAAGCCTTTGAAATAAGCTAACAAAAGGAGTTCAAGCACTGTGTTCTTCCTTTGAGCAATATCTATCTCAGAGACAAAACCATACAAATCAGATTAGGACGTTTTAAAAGTTATTCTTCAGAAGAGGAAAGTGCCCTCACTACCCTTTCCCAATTCCACATTCCAAATATATTCTTCAATTTTTAAGGTGAAAAATGCACCACAGAGGCTTGTTTCTAGCTTCTTGATGTGTCCAAGAGAATGCAGCCACAACCACTTTTCACCACTAAGACTCTGCTTCCAGACTGGAATTACCAAACAAACATGGTGAAGAGTCCTCAGCATAAACATGAGAGAGAATTGTCACTGCTGCACAGTTCTGCAACTTACTCTAAAGTACATTACTGTATTACTTTACTGGTGGAAAAATACACATCACTAGCAAGTTTTTTAATCCTAAGTGGAGTAGCTGTTTCAGCAGTGAATCAAAAGCACAGAGCATAAACCAATAGTAAACAGCTTTGAATTGAAGACAATGATAGTTTCATTTTGAAAATAACTCTTAAGATAAACTACTTAGGCTACTAAGGCCACTCTATATAGTATTTGGCCTTGCTTGGGCAGTTCAAGGCATTATCAGACCTTCTCTACAGAAATTTTCCTTAACAGCTTACTTTGGAGCAGAGGCACAGATTACATGAATTGGCCAGGCTGTCCTTAGTACAAGCCTCAGAGGTAACCACAGCAAGGGCACCAAATCACATTCAGATCTGTGTATAATCCTTAGTTTGGCTAAGTATGGCCAAATAAGGCATTTTTTTCTACCACCCACATACTTCTTGGTAACCATCCTTTCTGTCTGGCTACAACCCTCACATGCACAAAGGCCAAGGTTGTGTTTGTTTTTTTGATGGGTTGTTGTGTTTTTTAATGGATAGGGAATCCCCAAGTAACCAATTAAGCTGGCTTTAAGACTTTGAAAAACCAGGGCAGCACTGAGTGAACTTAATGGGAAGCAGATCTGGCCCACTATTTTAAGTAATCTTCAGACAGTGGGGGGTGGAGGGGAGAAGGCTTAAAGTTTTGAAGACTCTGCAGTGGCTGAGAGTGCTACTTTGCCCTTAAAGTGTATCTCTCCTAGATTTGTAACCTGCTCGAAAAGAATGATAGTGTGACTACTTCTAATAGGTTAGTTTAGTGTCAAATAGTGGTTTAAGTGCTGGTGACATATCATGTGCTGAGTTTATAATGTGATGCACTACGGGCAGACACTTCTCACTGTGGTAGAGTAATGTGCAGGAAACTGCTTCCTCTTAGAGGATGACCACAAGCACTCATTAACATCCAGGAAGCCACACTGCACAGGAAAATCTCCAAGATTAACAATCATTTGTTTTCCTAGATGAACATCTCCATAACACTATCTCATCAATACAGCCTCGTAGCCTTAGGTCTCCACTTCCTACTGGTGTTTTTTTAAAAAACAAAACCGAAAAACAAACAACGTACCAGACTACTACACCTGTGTTAGCTGAGGCAAAAAGAGGACTCATTTGCACTTCAGACCATTTCCTCACTCCACTCATCAAAAAGCCCCAGCTGCAGGAGACAGTGAGGTGTAGATCAGAAAAAAAAAAAAAAAAAAAAAAAAA
>WAAF01012001.1:20610-32396 GCA_013400475.1 Tricholaema leucomelas
CCGGGCGAGGAGGAGAGGGGGATGAGATAAAAAAAAAAAAAAAAAAAAAAAAAAAAAAAAAAAAAAAGATGGTATCTGGCACTTCCTTGAGCTCTGAGAAGCATAAGGAAAACCACAAATTTTATTCATGCAGGTAGCAGAGGGCATCTACCTGCTACTTTAAGCTTGGACTTCAGAGGTAATGTTCTTGCCAGTCAGTGTCTTCTTAAGTAGGAAACAACTTCAAGGTTTAGTTTAACATAAGCTTCTTCAATGCCTCACTGCTAAAGAAGTATTCAAAAGTAACAGCAAAGCAAAATTCTGTGCTAAAAGCTATGTTCACATGCTCTTAAACATGCACACTTAAATCAGAAGGAAGCATCTTCCATGTTCCATGTACACATTATTCAGACACATGCAGCTCCTAAGAACAAAGCTAACAATAACTTTTCCCAAGTTCAGTTCTCAACATCATAACCATTGCAAACGCTAAAAATAAAAAAGCTGAGAAACACCTAACTATCCTGTGTATGAAGTGCTGAAATCGCATCCAGCATATCAGTAAAAAGACTGTAATGCACCTGTAGGCTAAGGCAGCCTACAGTTGTATAGACAACTTCTGTAACAAAAGCTGTGACTCCCCAAGATCAAGTCACCATCTGCCCTCCCTTTCTGAACACTAGGATCTCACTAGGAAAAACCCAAGCACTCACTCCATTACCAGTTACGGTCTATTTCAAATTCCAAACAATCAAGCACAAGTCACTGCAAAAAGCCTGAGGTCTTTTGAGGTTATCTGGAGAAACCTTTGCCTTTTTGCAGACAATAAACAGCTTATTCAAATAAACCCTCTTCCAGGTGTTTGTATACCTACCTTTCCACTTGTTTTTATGGCAGCATCTTTTTCTCCGATAGAGCATTGACACTGAACAGCAAGAACAGTGAAGAACATTCTTCCCTGTTTTTCATGCAACTGGGTTACAACTATGTTGCTAAATACCTGTTTGAACAATTACGATTTCCAACTACTTTTCTACTGAGAGCAGACAGAAATCGTTAATAACTTGCTCTTACTGGAACACTCGTTATATTGGAAATAAAACTGATGTCCACAGAGATCACTATGATTTTGCAGTGATTCACTGTAGTATGAAGTGAAATTTAAGCATTTCACATCTTCTTCACATTATGCCTCCATACAGTAACCTTAGGACTGGCAACACTGATAGTTCTGAAATATAGGCTAGTATATATTCTCCCCCTCCAACCAAGAAAAAGAACAAGCTGATGCCTATCATCTCCTCTAAGAATGGTCTTTGCAATTGCCAAATATAAACTACGAGGATTCAACCCAACTACACAGAACATCAAGTCCAACTTGTTCATTTCATTAGTTACTCTACTGTAACACTGCCTCACCTCAGAAACCAGGCACTGGTTAAGGGCCTGTTTTCAAAACTCGTCCTAACAATGTTTTGCTGTATTTGGTTTGGGTTTCTAAAATACGAATAAACAAAACAAAACAAAAAAATACACTACAAACCCCCAACTATGATGTAATCATATGATTCATAAGCTTTCTTACACAAAATTTGGCCAGCGGCATGCCTTACAAATCTTTTAGAAGAAGCTGCTGAATTCACAAAACTCTAGAATCTGTTCTTTTAAGACCCTACAGTCAGAAATCAAGACAGTATTCCCACACGTGCATGCCAGGACTGCGATCTCACGCCTGAAAGCACCCTCCATTAAAACTGCCTCAGCTTTGCAGTACTCTAGCTACCCCGACTCTCACCGGCTTCCTGACAGGTGCAGACAACTAATTATGTTACTGCTTTTTTCTGGACCTGAGAGGATAAAAAGGATATCTATAAATTCAGAGGAACATTTTAAAAGATTTGTGTTTTGGCTGTTTGAAGAACCCTTAACAAACTAACGCGGAAATTACAAACTCCAGTCTATAAGGCATCTTCCAGACACTACAGTGATGCCCGATTTCACTTCTCAGACAGGAAAACCGCCCAAGCAGCGCGCGGGAGAGCCCACACAAGTGGGGCCCACGCATGAAGAACCGCGCCCTTTCAGGCCGTTCGGACAGCATAGCTGGCCGTGTGACCCCCATCTTTGCCACCCAGAACGCCGCGGCGGCGGCGCCTGCACCCCTGCCTTGCCCCAGAACCACGGGGGTCGCGCCTCCTGCCCGCCCGCCACCGCTAACGCGGAACTAGGATTAACGAAAATAAAAACATTTTTTTAAAAAAAGGAAGAAGAAAAAGAAAATAAAAAGGAAATCAAAGACGTATGGGTGCAGGAAGGGACAGCCCATGGCACCGCCGCAAGGACAACTTTGACCAACTCCTGGCGGCTTCTCGTCCCGTCGGCGGCCAGGCCTGCCCGGGTAGGAGGCGTCTGCCCAGCTGGCCGCCTGCCTAGCCCCAGCGCGGCGACAGGCGGCGGCGCAGGGCAGGTGGGCGACTGGGATGCCGGCGGAGCGGGACCCCCGCCCGCGCCTCCCCGACGCCGCTGCGCCAGCAGGGGACTACTGATCGCTTCCCACAAACCCAGTGCCCTCTGGTCGCTCCCCTCCGTTTACCTCTTCGCCGCCGCCGCTCTCCTCCGTGCCGTTTCCTACGCTCGCCATGTTCCCGCTCCGCTGCTTACCGCACCGGGATGACTGCGTCCGCCTCACCCTGTCCCACTGTCTCACGGTCCAGCAGCGCTCCCTGCCCTTCGCACTCACTGACTGCCCCCACTCAGCTATGCTCCTTGCCAGGCCCTGGCCCTGGCCCTGGCCCTAGCCCTAGTCCAACGGCCACCAGCCACCGCCCCCCGCCACCTCCCGGCCTCGTCCGCACGGTGCCGTACTACCACCTCCTCCCCGCCCCGGCCGCCCCACGGCGCCGGTGGCCGCGCCCCCTCCTTAGCATCGGAGGCCCCGCCCTGACCGCTCGCGCGGTGCCGTCCGCGGGGAGCCGTGGGAGAGCCTGTCCCACGTCGACCGCAAAAGCTCCCTGAGGGCCGGGGTGGCAGAGGAGAGACCCCATCCTGCCCCGGCTTCTTGGGTGGATTAGAGAATGAAGTTGGTCGAGTCGGCCTTTGGAGCAAGCAGGGCGTCGTCCCAAACTCGTGCCGAGGCCTCTTCCTCAATGAGGCCACCTTCCCCACGTAACCAGTCACACCGGCCAAAGCGCCGCGGAGCTTCCTTCAGTCAACGTTGCAGTCCCTCCGTTACCTGAACAGTGCACACTACTCCTGAACCAGTGCTGCCAGGCGGGCTTTTCTGCACTGTGCACAGCCAGTCGACTCGCCGCGAAACCCAGGCAGCTGCTGCAGAGGAGGGAAAGCAGGGACTGTGCTGCTGCCTTTGTTCTGGAGCTTACCTGAAACAATGTCGGACAGCACTACACACAAGTGGACCACTCAGTCCTCTATGGCCAGTCCACTCTTGGTATTCACTACCTGAAGTCCAGGAGACACTTGCACCTGCCGCCCATCAGCCTGTGGCCTGGCTCCGTGGGAGAGCTGCTTCATCACCTTGCAGACTACCACTTGCAAAGAAAGTTTGCAAAGCAGTCAGTTCTCTGAGGACTATCAGATTCCCCCCGGCCCAGCCTTCTTTTGTTAGTTCACAATATAATAATGCTCTTTGGTAAAAATGTAACAATTTTGGCTTTTCCCTAATCTGGCAGCTGAGGATAATAAATTCTACTAAAAATTAGGTAGCGTGGTGCCTGTCTCCCAGAACAGAACTGAACAGATCCATATACATGGAGGTAGATACAGTCCAGGGCTTTTAGCAAGATTTGGCTTTACAGTCTAGAGCTAGCGAAGTCTGAGGAGAGGCAGAAGTACAATCTTTCAGTGTAGGCTAGCAACTTAAGTGTCCCCTTTAGCCTTGGATAGAACGTATGTATTGCTCTGGTATTCTTACCCAGCTAAGCTAAGTGAAAGGAGGAGAGGAACCTAACTTAGACATGTTCATCTGTCCTTCAAGATTGCACTCTTCTCAGTTCAGGTGTCACAGTCAATGCTGTTTTCCCATACACTTGTGCTTCAGTGAGCTTCATGACAACTTGTTGGAAGATGCTCCAGTGATATTAATATAGTTTTCCAGAACTGGTCTGAAGTATATGGAGTATACCAGTAGTGCAAATGCAGTAGACAGGTCCATACATGCTTTGTGTTTGACTCACAGCACAGTCATATCTGCCTACACAGCTCCACCTCAATATCATGGTACCATTACATCAGAATTTTATACCATTTGTGAGAGTTTTTCAAGTTATTATCCTCTGTTGAAGATGTGACTCCCTTTCTATTTCTCAGTTCCAAAGCAAATCATGCACTTTTATTTTACAGCAGGATTATTCCATTCTTCCATAACAGAATGCTACAGGGGACATAGTACTTGAGTAGGATAGCTAACATCTCAAAGTTCTAGGTAGTGGTCCTTAAAGATGAGAACTAGTTATACTCTTCTATAGGAGCCACACAGTATTATGCAGTACCAGTTCTAGCTTGAGAGAATAAAAATTAGCCTGATCTCTTATGTATTTGAATAAATGGTTAATGGACTATAGCAGCAGTGCTTTTTAGAGGTAGGTTGGGGAAATCACTGATGTGCAGTTTGTAGTCATATGTAGTTACTCTGTGAGTAGGAGACATAACTGCATGAGTCAGAGATTCATTTAATATACTCAGAAAGTTCAAGTCCACGATCTAGCTCAACACCACTTTATAATGATTAGCTGTTCATAGGTTTCATTTATATTGTTTCCTCCCCATTAAGTCCTTCATCTCCTTTATACTCTTTTGTCCAGATTTAAGGCTTGTATCTATCAGTGACCTTCCTCTGGTCAGAATAAAGATGTGTGCTTAGATTGTCACGGTAGATACAACTACATATCATTCCTAACCCAGGAAGCCAAGGTGTGAAAATTGCTTCTGAAATCTGAGTACGAGCCATGAGAATAGCATCAGAGCCATCACTGAGGTTTGCTTAGTCTTTGACAGGCTGCCACAGGGCATGCTCCCATTTACGTTATTATAACAATAGTCAAAAGGGCGTCTCAAAGCCATTCCATCCCCTGATTAGGTTTAATCAGTTTAATTATTCTTCCCTGTTCTCCCTTGAAGATCAAGCATTCATCCTCACAAGTTTTTCTTCCTCTTAAGGTTTTCCATTTGTAAAAAAACTAGAAAGTTGTGGTTTTTTTTTTAAAAAGCCATAAACAACAACAAAAAAAAAAACCCCACAGCATCTGAATATGGACAAGAATTAACAGGTCTTAATCCTCTGAGAAAAGAAACCTGCTGTGTTTCCCAGCCAGCTCTAGTTTCTATCCATTTGAGTGTAAGTATCTTTGCATCAAGAATTAGAAAGATTATGAGCCAATTACCAATATTTCCAAAAGCACTCAGAGAGAATTATAGTGGAGTAATTAAAAGATTTTGCTAAGATCTGACAGGAAAGGCATTCCCCTCTGGCTTGCATAGCTATATAGAATTCCCACCCAAGAAAAGCCTGCCTCCATTTTCCTCCATCTTCAGAGTGATTGATCACCTATATGCTGTTGTGTTAATACTACCTGGATATTTGATAGCTTTGCTAGCATTTCCTTGTGCAGTGTAGCTATTGCCTGGGAAGTTGCCTCATTATAAGATTTTATAGGACAATGAGGAAAGGAGTTTTGTTTCTTTTTAAGGTTCTGTAATCAAATACAGATCTGACAAGGATGAAAAGTCCTATTTGGGCCCTCATGATCAGATAATAGAGATGAATGAAATCAACTTCAGTGTGAACACTTTGTACTCATCTGGTTTTCTTGAGGAATAGAGAATAGTTTTTGAGAATAAGCCAGCTGTAAAATATGCCTAGGAAGATGCCTTAGTACTGAAGCTAATTTCCAATAGGTTTACACTGTCTCAAACTCTCCCAAATGAAGGAACTGCAGATAGCAATCATTAAACCATTAGCAGATTCCCTGATGAAGGTATGGCAAGTGAGCAAGACAGAAACCAAGTCCCACTTAGTTCCAGAAGTCCTGTTTCATAAACTACTTATTAGAACAGTGAGTACTCCAAGCAGTACAAGCTGCATGTGAATCTACCCACATAAGCACTCCGTGCACAATTTGCTGGGAAAAAGAGAATCAGTACATTTGAGGAATACCTTTCAAGATCAAGAGACTGACATGTCTTACCACTGCCTTGAGTTAAAAGCCAGCTAAGCAAAAGAAGAAAAATATGTTGAAGCAATTTAGCAGAAATTCTAATTCGCAAAAATACCTGTAACTTTATGGCCATTCCATAACCCCTAATTCCATAACCAACTAAGGTGAGGCAATGCCTCCTCCTGACAAGGACTAGTATCAAAATACTGTTTTATCTGACAAGCTGAGCTGGTCTTTGTCTTACAAAAAGCATTTCAAATATTCCTGTAACACCAACAGGAACTCTTTTAGAGTTCAAACACATGAAAGTGCATCAATGCATACATGTAGTGGTATAAGAAGGATAAGACTGATTATGAGATTATTGTCTTGTCAGCTACCCCTTCCTGCACAGACACACATCGTCCTTTGCCTCTATCCCACCCTTCAACAAGAAGCTTCAGGTTTTACCTTGGTCTCTATAAGGAATTTTAATTCTTGGTCCCAGCCCCTGTTCTTCCACACACAGCTGTAAGAAAAGCTTAGCAAGCCACAGAGCAGCTCACGTGCTCAAGTAAATGTGACACTTAAAGTTACCAAACAAAGGAAAATCTGTCTTCAAAACACATTCTCTGGCCTCAGACCCCAACAAAAGGATATAAGCACACTAAATACATGCTTTAGTGAAAAAACATAAAAGAAAGCAGCCTCTCCAAGACACCTATTGGCTTGCATGGAGGCTATGCTATGGTGTTTTCATGCACTGCAGAGGCTACAGATGCAGACATCGAATAAAGCTTAAAGCACTGGGCTGTTAAAGAGTGAATGTCTTCTATCCTCAATAAGCTGCTTCTTCTAAAGCTTGTTTGTAGAACCTCTCAAGAACTTTATCTGGAAGTAAAGTACCTAGAAGTTATGTCTTTGACAAATACATTGATGAAGTATTTTTTGTAAGTACTTAGACATGCACCTTCTGCTAGGCACTTTGGAGAGCCACAGTGGTTTCAAACTCGCAGATCATGTTTCCATACTTAAAAGTGCTAGCCATTGTGAAGCAGGCTTTCACTCAGACAGCCATTGCTCCCCTCATTCACCATAGTAGTGTGTAGTGAATGTGGTGATTGGTGGTTCTGTGGTTTTGTGAAAAGAATTGCTAGTTTGTGTGCCCAAAACTAGGAAAAGTGATCAGGCAGTTGCCAGTATAACCAGGATATTGAACAATATTGATAAGAAAACTTCCCCTACTTAGAGAAACATTGCCTCTTTCTCAAAGCCAGAGCAAGTACAATAATGAACTTCGAACGAGGTTTACCTCAGTTACCATATGACTTGTTTCAATGTAATAAGGTTATATAAGTGATCCTGGGTGAAAGCATAATACAATTATGCACCTAGTTTTCATTCAGCCTGCAATGTTGTTACCAATATTCCTACACAGACATAATTTGCTTACTAGTTTCTAGCAACGCTTCTGCAGGTGCCACCTCTAACTTAATGGGCTATATTTGGATTACTTTGTATATCTCCTTTTCATCTTCTTAAGGGATAACCCTAAAAGAAGTCACTTAGAAAGACTAGCTAAACTTTTTAGCCCTAGAAACAGGCATACCCCTGAACATTTATGTACCACGCCTTTCCTGCCCCAGGTGGCGTCAGGCTCTTCTGAGGCTGAGGCAGTGTAAATTGGATGTGTCCACAGCTAATGCACAACTTTCCATAGCAGTGTAATTAAATAAGTCAGGTTTGAAGTGATCTCAGGAGGTCACCTGATCCACCCACTGATGAAAGTACAACCAGGCTCAAGTTTAGAGGAGGTTGCTTACACATGCATTATACATGTGGCTTAACAGAGAACACCTAATACACCACATAAAAACCCACCTCCTAGTGAAACATCAGAATATTGAATCAGACTCAGTTGGGTGATGCATCAGGAAATCAGTAAGCCATGCAAAGAACAGTAATAAGCAAAACAAATCACACAAACCCCACCATAGCATTTATTGTCTCTCAGGAGGTTTAAAAGTCACTCCATTTCCTCTAATTCTAGACAACGAAGCCAAAGACACACCTTCACTACATATGGAAGCACAGGTGGGCATTCCTCCACCTGAATGCCTCCTCCTATCTTTACTGATCAGCATTCTCTTTTCTCAGTGTGCATATTCTGTCCCATCCCACTTCATCCTACTTGGACATTCTTACTCCCTTTTCCCTCTCAAAAAGAAAGAAAAAGAAAGATAAAAAGAAAAAGAAAAAGAAAAAGNTTTTTGTGGGAATTTTAGTTGGTTGTTTTTGTTTTTTTTTTGGGGGGGGGGCAGGGGGTGTTGATGTTTTTCTCTGCTCATTCATCCAACCAAGAGCGTTTTCTAGCAAATGCTTAAGGGACCCCACCTATAACTCATTCCATCAGGCCAGACAATTAACCTTTGCCTATCCTACCACAGATAGCACATTTACTTTGGTATGCCCTGTCTCATCTCTTTGCAGTTTTCTTCCTTTTTCTTCTTTACAGCTTAGCAGCCTTCTTATATTTCAGCAATATATTCTCTATACTTCTCCCAGTCTTATTTCTAAGTTCTTCCTGTTTATCAGAACATTTAATCATATTTATTTTCATTGGCAATATTTCTCCTACCCTCTTGTAAAAGTACATGTTTCAGAGAGTGATAGATTAATACAAGTCTGAAATTACCTCTGCAACTGTTCTCATCCAATCCTACTTTTTTTTTTAAAGATATAAAACCCCACACTAAATTATGCTGCTTGTTTAGAAAATAAAATAGATTAATGTGTCTTCACTCCTCTGATACTAGCCTGATAGATGTTTGCATAGTATATTGTAAATGACTAAGACATTCTTTTTGCAGAATGTCTTGCTGAGGAAACCCATAAGGATGTTGGTGCATTGATGTCTTTAATAAGGTTAAATTCTAATTGTCTTCTTTTCCCCTTTGAATCCTTTGGTCCTATTAACAGTCTAAATTGTGTTTTGTCATATGACACTTTTATTTGCTTTAAGTTACGGAGCAGATTATCTGTAAGTGCTTTATTAACTACAGCAAATGCCACCTTTGCAATTATATTATTTATGTAGCTGAATCTTTTCCATGTGCTTTTTCTTCACATAGTACACTCTAGTACTATTTGTACCAGAAAAAGCAAAGGAAAAGGGCTTAACTTTATCTGACATATATTTCCTATGCCTTAATAACAAAAGTTGTCAAATTTATGTTTGCCAGAAAATGTTACATCTTTTGACTATTCATTTTGTTATTCTTTCATTGCTCTGAAAACAACATGTTCTGGATTGAACCATCAGAACAGATGGTTGTTATGTGTCCAAGTCATCAGGCAATGAAAATGCCTGAGTGCAACCTCTTTCTCCCCACAACAAAAAAAGTCCCCAAAACCAAACACAAAATGTCACATATGCATAACATCATTCTTGTTCCCACAAGGAAACAGGAGTTGTATCTCTGAACGAGGATCCTGTAACTTAATGATGGGACAGCAATTTATAATTGTACCCAGAGGCCTTCCCTTTATACTACAGGGAAATAATTTAGTTAGTTAGTTACTTGTATTTTAACTCCTCTTTGCTGATGTAATGTCCACAAGGGGCTGCAAAACAGACATGTACTTTCTTTTTGTCATGGAGGCTGCCATGTCTGGAAACACCTACTGTTGTGGTAGGTGTGGGTCCCTTTCTTCAGTGAAGAGATATTGCAACAGATTGTATATGGACTGTCTGCTTTGAAGCAAAAGCATACATGTTTCTGAGAAAAGGCTAAGATGTCTCATTTGAAGATGTAAACCTTGTTCAGTACATCATGGTGTTTGGAAAGTATGCTTGTAAGAGCTCTTGAAGCTTCAATAAAACTATTCTTGCTCCAACATTCCACATTAGACAATGGAGAGAATGACATGGTTTTTGTTTTTCTTTTGTTTGTTTTAATTCAAGTTGGAAGGGACCCCAAAGATCATCTAATTCCAAACCCCTGCCATAGGCAGGGACACCTCTCACTAGAACAGGTCACTCAAGGCCTCATCCAACCTGTCCTTGAACACCTCCAGGGAGGGAGCAGCCACAACCTCCCTGGGCAACCTGCTCTAGTGTTTCACCACCCTCACTGTGAAGAACTTCTTCCTAACATCCAGTTTAACTCTCCCCTCTGCCAGTTTAAACCAAATACTCCTCATCTTTCATTACAAGACCTTGTAAATAGTCCATCCTCTGCCCTCCTGTAGGCCCCTTCAGATATGGGAAGGCCACTGCAAGGTCTCCTTGAAGCCTTCCTCTTGTCCAGGCTGCAAAGCCCCTACTCTTATAGCCTGTCTTCATAGCAGAGCTGCTCCAGCCCTCTGAGCATTTTTGTGGCCTCCTTTGGACTCACTCCAACAGTTCCATGACCTTCTTATGTTGGGGGCTCCAGAACTGCACACAGTACTCCAGGTGGGGTTTCAGGAGAGCAGAGTAAAGGGGCAGAGGGAATAAGAACAATGTGAGATGTTGCGCTTTCCTACTAATATTTATTAGAGTGAACAGTATTAATTTAGAAGCTAAATACATGTACTGTAGGTTTCAAATACTGTTTTAATAGTTTACTTTGAACTTAAACTATATTGGTGATTTAATTAGTTCATTCGAGTGATTTATTACTTAAGAAGTCTGAAAATGTGAGGCTTAAATAACTGATTTATTTTAAATGTTTTTATTGCCTTCATCAGTTAAATTTAAACAAATTTAGAGCATGGACAATTAAGATAAACCCATGATTGCCTCGTCCACAGTTTACACTGCTTGTATCAGACCTAGACCTTAATTAAAAAGCCAGTAGGCATGTTAGTGTGATTCTGCAGCCAAACTAATATGTTTCCATGCGCGACTGGAGTGCAGCAGTTTTCAGATCTTCCTCCATTAGAGCTGGAATTTTGCATTCTGTAGCAAAATCTTCACGCAGTACTTTGTGTCAGCTCCCTTGGCCAATAATTTGCCAGACTATCCAAAAGAACTGAGAAACAAAGATAATGGCTTCAAAAGAGGGATCTGAGCTATCCATCTGGTGAGTTTACAGTCTTTCAGTAGCTAATTTTCAGCTTCCTAGAGAAATGAGCATCTTTTTGAAAGATCTCCTGCAGCTATGTTCTTTGGGAAAATATTCGGTTTAGTCTTAAACTAACTGTGGGCCCCAGACAGACTTTAATGGAGAAACTGATGTGTTAGGGATGTACCCTTGAATTGATCCAGTCATAAAACTAATGCAAATTCTCCTGGATGGATGGAATTCAGATGGATGCTTCTGTCTGCAATTAGAAGAAATTCTCTCAGGTAATTCTGGATTGATTGCTATCCTCAGCACTGCATGACTAAAATCCAAGAGATGTGAAAACATCAAATAAAGAGTAGATCTGTCACAAGTAATCACTTCCTTTACTGGCTACATATAATCAAAAGAAAATTTATGTTCTCACATAAGCAAAATAACAAGTATGTTGAAGAACACATAGTCAGGGATTGCTAGAGAGCATGCAAGCTATGAAGAACATAGTTTATGAATATTCTGAGTTTGATTTACAGAAAGATACAAGGAGCTCTTACCTGAGAAATTGACTGGCTGGGGCACAAAGGTGAGGCTGAGGGAGCTGGGGTTG
>WAAF01012002.1:0-21750 GCA_013400475.1 Tricholaema leucomelas
CAGGGAACACCCAAACCATCACAGCAACTTAGCAAACTTTACAAAATAGAAAATATTCAACCTAAATTATAAGGTGCAAGCACTAGATAGAATAGAATCAACGAGGTTGGAAGAGACCTCCAAGATCATCCAGTCCAACCTAGCACCCAGCCCTATCCATGGCACCAAGTGCCTCATCCAGTCTTTTCCTGAGCACTCCCAGGGACGGTGACTCCACCACCTCCCTGGGCAGTTAGTTATCCACGAGCTGCCAGTTTAGCCAGGAGCTTTTTGTGGCAGACAGTGTCAAAGGCTTTGCTGAAGTTCAGGTAGACTACATCCACAGCCTTCCCCACATTCACCTGGCAGGTAACCTGATCATAAAAGGAGATCAGGTTGGTCAGGCAGGACCTGCCCTTGCTAAACCCATGCTTGCTGGGCCTGATCCCTTGGCCATCCTACAGGTGCTTTGTGATGGCACTATAGGTGACCTGTTCCATGACCTTGCCTGGCACTGAGGTCAGGCTGACAGATCTGTAATTTTCTGGTTCCTCCTTTCGACCCTTCTTGTGGATGGGTATCACATTGGCCAGCTTCCAGTCTTCGGGGACCTCTCCAGTGAGCCATATGTCATAATGTCATAAACATATTTAAATGAAATCTTTGGGAGTAAATGTTAGAAATTGGACATTTCCATGCTAGGCATACATTGCTAGATAAAGCTGATCCAGCTGGCGGCCAGTCACTAGTGGTGTCCCTCAGGGATCAGTGCTGGGCCCCATCCTCTTTAACATCTTCATTGATGATCTGGATGAGGGCATCGAGTCAGTCATCAGCAAGTTTACAGATGACACTAAGCTGGGGGCAGATGTGACTGAGTTGGAGGGCAGAAGGGCTCTGCAGCGGGACCTTGACCGCCTGGACAGATGGGCAGAGTCCAAGGGGATGGCATTCAATGGCTCCAAGTGCAGGGTGCTGCACTTTGGCCACAACAACCCCATGCAGAGATACAGGCTGGGGTCAGAGTGGCTGGAGAGCAGCCAGACAGAGAGGGATCTGGGGGTGCTGATTGATACCCGCCTGAACATGAGCCAGCAGTGTGCCCAGGTGGCCAAGAGAGCCAATGGCATCCTGGCCTGCATCAGGAATGGTGTGGCCAGCAGGAGCAGGGAGGTCATTCTGCCCCTGTACTCTGCACTGGTTAGACCACACCTTGAGTACTGTGTTCAGTTCTGGGCCCCCCAGTTTAGAAGGGACATTGAGATGCTTGAGCGTGTCCAGAGAAGGGCGACGAGGCTGGTGAGAGGCCTCGAGCACAGCCCTACGAGGAGAGGCTGAGGGAGCTGGGATTGTTTAGCCTGGAGAAGAGGAGGCTCAGGGGTGACCTTATTGCTGTCTACAACTACCTGAGGGGTGGTTGTGGCCAGGGGGAGGTTGCTCTCTTCTCTCAGGCAGCCAGCGCCAGAACGAGAGGACACAGCCTCAGGCTGCGCCGGGGGAAGTTTAGGCTCGAGGTGAGGAGAAAGTTCTTCACTGAGAGAGTCATTGGACACTGGAATGGGCTGCCCAGGGAGGTGGTGGAGTCGCCGTCCCTGGGGCTGTTCAAGGTAAGGTTGGACATGGCACTTGGTGCCATGGTCTAGCCTTGAGCTCTGTGGTGAAGGGTTGGACTTAATGATCTGTGAGGTCTCTTCCAACCTTGGTGATACTGTGAGACTGTGATATAGACATACATTGCCAGATAAAGCTATAGGAGGAACAATATAGATTAAAAACTCCTTCCACCACTACATTTTCAACAGAAAAAACTATAAATCCTCCCTCTTTGCCGTGCTTTCAGATGTAAAGCTGTTAAGTAAAAGAAATATATTATTTCATCTGAAGTACTTTCTGTGAGTTTCCTCCTTTTGCCAGATGGCTGTCCTCATTTAATGGAAAAACAACGGCAGTTGTTGCATCAGCAGTGGGATACCCATAACTGTGACAGTACACCAACGTGGGTGCATTGAACGTGTCAAAGAGTTGCAGGACAGAATTAAATTGAACTAGTATGTTGTTGTTGTTGTTAATATATATTCCTGTCTAATGGCCAGAAAAAAATTGACCTGCATGTTGTTAAACTAGAATGGAAAAGTGAAGTGTAAGAATATCTATTTATGGGACTGGAATGGCCTGAAAGTAGGACAGGGCCATTTTGTCCATAAAAAAAGAGGGGTGTGAAGAAATGCATCTCAAACACAGACAGAAGACTCTGGACAGCCTGTAGAACTGGCATGTGTTACCTGCCAAGCTGGGATGCATTAAGCATTTAATCTCAGCTTCTCTTGCCCAGTTTTCTATCCTCCATGAGTATCTGTCACACCAAGTGTTATTTTTGGATGTAGCTCTATGTGTCAGTGTAATAAAACTTCTTTCTTTTCTTTTTGTTTGGATTAGCTGCCAGTTTTTAGATTTCATCCTTCTTTTCCTTTTTTTTTTTTTTTTAATTCTATACATATTTTTACAAGTATATTTTTTAGCTTTCTCTGACAACATGAACACTGGTGGAAAAAAATTGTTATGATTATGGGGTGCAAAGGCGTGTTAGATAATGACACATGCACATACACCCCCAGGGACAGGGACGCCACCACCTCCCTGGGCAGCCCATTCCAATGCCAATCACTCTTTCTGGCAAGAACTTCCTCCTAACATCCAGCCTAGACCTCCCCTGGCACAACTTGAGACTGTGTCCCATTGTTCTGTTGCTGGTTGTCTGGGAGAAGAGACCAACCCCACCTGGCTACAACCTCCCTTCAGGTAGCTGTAGACAGCAATGAGGTCATTCCTGAGCCTCCTCTTCTCCAGGCTGCACACCCCCAGCTCCCTCAGCCTCTCCTCATAGGGTTTGTGTTCCAGGCCCCTCACCAGCTTTGTCACCCTTCTCTGGACACATTCCAGCACCTCAACATCTCTCTTGGATTGAGAAGCCCAGAACTGGACACAGTACTCCAGGTGTGGCCTGACCAGTGTTGAGTACAGGGGCAGGATAATTCAGGGCAGAATTCCATAAAAATCAACCTGTGCAGAGAGGTTCTAAGGTAACAGTGGATGACTTGTTAAACTCTATTATAGCAGAACAGAATGGCACAGTGTAATTGTGGGGAGACCAATGTGAAAAACAACCCACCCCACAACTGCAGTCAAGAGGCAGAATTCTTGGAAGACCTCTATTGGATTTGCGCCTAAATCCAAAGCCTGATCAAACAAGCGAGAATATGATGCAAGAAAGTCATTGCAGGTGATTAGTGTTATACTTACTTGGTTTCTTGCATTGCCTAAAATGAAAGTGAGTAGGTCTGGAATCTTCATGAAACCTGCAGATCAGTTTTCTACAGTTACTGTAAGTAATGGTAGGTGAATCATAAAACACAAAGCATTCCTAACAGCAGACTTCTGGAAGGGGCTTATTTAAGCTAGTGATAGTCATGCCAGAAAGTTGCACTTATGTGAGGAAGAGGTAGCCCAAGTCTGTTCCTGTGAAAATTGTGAGACTAGATTAATAGAATCACAGAATCAACCAGGTTGGAAGAGACCTCCAAGATCATCCAATAGGAATAATTTGGGGGGGATATAAGCAAGGTGAACTCAAAAGCAGTTTAATTTTTAGCTCACAAGATTTCTTTGGATGCCTAACAAAAGCAGTAGCATTCAAACTTAATGTTGGTGAGCAATTCTTCCAAGTCTAACCTCAGATAATCAGAGAGTTTAAGAGGCAACATATGAGCCAATGCTGCAGCTTGTCCTGCTGGAAGGAGAAGCTGCAGAAATCCATGCCCTGTGCAATGGACCTAAACCAGCTGGTTGTAGCCACGTTGACAGTTAGCTGTTGGACTGGGGCTCTGCAGCCTTTCAAAGTACAGTGAAGTACTTCTGAATATAACCCATTATTGTAAATTGCTTTTGGCTTCATAGAAAAATCTGATCTGTACTCAAGCTTTAATTACTGTAACTTTGCTTATGAGAAACATCTGTGCTTATCACCGAGAAACAAGCTCTGCTTTGAGCTGTAAAATACAAAACCTCTTTAACTGTGCAACTTCCACAGTGGATGAAGAAAAATGAGGTATATGGGAAAGAATAATTAGCCCTAGATTCATGCTATCTGCCATGGGCTAGTGTATTTACTCTGTATGGTGCACTGAAGACATCTTTGGATGTTTGTTTGTTCTTTTGATATTGCTATATTTGCATGAGGTTCAGGGTCAAAAGGAATGTTAAATCTCAATTGATTTTAGCTGTAAGAAGGTAAGACACCCAGCCTTCTCTGTGGTCAGTGGTGAGAGAAATGCTTCTTTGTGTTGTGGTTCATTCCCTCGGAGCTGTACATGAATCCTTGGAAAGAAAAGATCTCTGGCGCCTGCGACTTTGATTTGGGGGAGGAGGAGGTAAAAAAGGTGAAGTGAAAGCCCACTGTAAATGCACAGATGTAACTTGCATCTTCTTAATGTATCTTCCATAGAGCTAATCTCTTTTCCTGGTTTATATGTATCTATCTGTGTGTATCTCAGGGAAAAGGAGCAGTGAAGAAGGTAATAAGTTTCATATTGAAGGTTATGAAAAGAGTGGTGGTAAAATGTGAGAAGAAATGAAAGAACCAAGTTCTGTTTTGATATTCTCATTTATGCTACTGCAGTCTTGATCTCTGTCAAGAAAAAAATGTGGTTGTATTGTACTGTCTTGCATTTTCCTTAATGTTGAATGATTTTGTAAGTATCATTAGAATTAAAATTCAAAGCTAAAATGCATATTCCACTCTTTAGTTTGAGCTAGAACATTTATGCCTTCATAGGTATTACTTACCTGAACAGGGCATGCTATGCTGGTGCACACTGAAAAAGCACTTCATTTTACAGATATAATATTAATGTACAAACCCCAGCAAGACTTGTGGATTTCTTAATCCCATTCATTCATGGATGTGAGTCAAACTCCCCAAATCACAGGATTCCCTTAGATAACATCAGTTATAAAGACAGGATATTTTGAACTCTTTTTCACACCCTTCTAGTTTGTGAACACTAGAATTTGAATTTCCAGACTCTTCTTCAATTAGGACAAAGGAATAGAATAGAATAGAATCAAGCAGGTTGGAAGAGACCTCCAAGATCAGCCAGGCCAACCTAGCACCCAGCCCTAGCCACTCAACTAGACCATAGCACTAAGTGCCTCATCCAGGCTTTGCTTGAACACCCCCAGGGACGGTGACTCCACCACCTCCCTGGGCAGCCCATTCCAATGCCAATCACTCTCTCTGGCAAGAACTTCCTCCTAACATCCAGCCTAGACCTCCCCCAGCACAACTTGAGACTGTGTCCCCTTGTTCTGTTGCTGGTTGTCTGGGATAAGAGACCAACCCCCACCTGGCTACAGCCTCCCTTCAGGTAGTTGTAGACAGCAATGAGGTCTACCCTGAGCCTCTTCTTCTCCGGGCTAAACACCCCCAGCTCCCTCAGCCTCTCCTCATAGGGTTTGTGTTCCAGGCCCTTCACCGCCCCTGTTGCCCTTCTCTGGACACCTTCCAGCACCTCAACATCTCTCTTGAATTGAGGAGCCCAGAACTGGACACAGTACTCAAATCTGACCAGTGTTGAGTACAGGGGAAGAATAATCTCCCTCGTCCTGCTGGCCACTGGTACTTTTTATGAACACTGAAATGTGTAAGTGCATCACTTTAAGGAACTGTGTCTATTTGGCAGGAGCTTCAGAAGATATTTAAGATCTGATTTCAAAGAACTTTGAAGTTAAAGGCCTGAGAGGTTAGTTAACATAAATAAATTGCAGCTGGATTATTAAATTTCTGGAGACTAATTACTTTTGAAAGCTCCTTGGATTCTGCAGAACAGAAACCTACTGATGATTTGTTTTGTCCATTAAAGTATATTCAAACCCTTTTATCTTGTAGGTTACCATTAACTCCTTTGATTAAAATGCATTTGTTAAGGTGTATTTTGAAAGAACAGAAGACTGCATCAGCATTTGTTAGGTTGTAGGGGGAGTTGTAAGTGATTAATTGCACTACTTTAATCAACACTCACCCTCTTTCTGTAAGGAGATTGTGACATAAAGCTAGAAAGGACATTAGGGAGATAAGGAAGGAATTTAATAGAGGCTCTAGTCACAGGATGTTGTAAGGCATATATATGGCTGCCTCAAGAATAAAGTCCACATCTCTTCAGGTAATAGGGGCAGCAGGAGAGGGAGGGAGAAGAATTCAGGAGTGCTTCCCTAGTTTTCCTAATGGGAAACTCTGGATCTTTTTCCTGTTGTTAACTCAGGAAGCGCTGGTATATGAGGAGCCATGGCAGAAAATCATCCAAGAGACAGTGAGAGTGGTTTTTGTAATGTTTGTATTTTCACAGCACTGAGCAAGCAACCTTCCAAACACCATGGGAGCAAGACAGAGTGGAATGTCAACAGAATAAATATTGTGTATGTCAGCTATGAATTTGTCAAAGGAATATATTCTTATACCTAAAACTGCCCAGTGTAAGAAATATTACTTCTTTGGCATCTGCAAAATGTCTGCTGTTATGCACTCACATTACCTTTCTTGTAGTGAGTGACGTTTGGGAACTTTATGTTTTTCTGCATAAGTATTGTTCATCAGCACTAAAATGAGTTTTAACAGGGCAGCAAGGCTGGTGAGGGGCCTGGAACACAAACCCTATGAGGAAAGGCTGAGGGAGCTGGGGGTGTTTAGCCTGGAGAAGAGGAGGCTCAGGGCAGACCTCATTGCTGTCTACAACTACCTGAAGGGAGGTTGTAGCCAGGTGGGGGTTGGTCTCTTCTCCCAGACAACCAGCAACAGAACAAGGGGACACAGCCTCAAGTTGTGCTGGGGGAGGTCTAGGCTGGATGTTAGGAGGAAGTTGTTGGCAGAGAGAGTGATTGGCATTGGAATGGGCTGCCCAGGGAGGTGGTGGAGTCACCGTGCCTGGAGGTGTTCAGGAAAAGCCTGGATGAGGCACTTAGTGCCATGGTCTAGCTGACTGGCTGGGGCTGGGTGCTAGGTTGGCCTGGCTGATCTTGGAGGTCTCTTCCAACCTGGTTGATTCTATTCTATTCTAACTGAAAGCTGAAAGACAAGAACTACTGACTTTATCAATCATCCTTTTGTATTGGGAGTATGTGATGTTGAGTATTCCACTCTCCTAGAATTCCTTGTCAGGTTTTCATTGGAATGGAAGACCCATTGAGACTGGCAAATGTGACACCCATCTACAAGAAGGGCCTGAAGAAGAACCTGGGGAGTTACACACCTGTCAGTCTGATGTCGGCGCTGGAGAAGGTCATGGAGCAGATCATCCTGAGGGCCATTATGCAGCATGTGTAGGGCAATCAGGTGGCCAGACCCAGCCAGCATGGGTTCAAGAAGTGCAGGTCCTGCTTGACAAACCCGATCCCCCTCTATGAGAAGCTGACCCATTTAGTGGAATACAAAAGGGTCTTGTTTACCTGAACTTTAATAAAGTATTTGACTCTACCTCTCCCAGCATCCTCCTGGAGAACCTGGCTGCTGATGGCTTGGAAGGGTGGATGCTTTGCTAAGCAAAAAAAAATGTGGCTGGATGGCCAGGCCCAACGAGTGGTGGTGAATGGAGTGGTGTCCCCTAGGGTTTAGTTTTGTGGCCAGTTTTGTTTGATGTCTTTATCAATGATTTGGATGAGGGCATCGAGTGTTTCCTCAGTAAGTTTGAAGATAACACCAAACTGGGTGGGAGTGTTGATTTGCTTGAAGGTAGGAAGGCTCTGCAGAGGAATCTGGACAGACTGGAACAGTGAGGTGAAGACATCTGTGTGAGGTTTAACAAAGGCAAGTGCTGGGTCCTGCATCTGGGTCACAACAACCCCATTCAGTGCTACAGACCTGGGGGAAATGTGGCTGGAAATTCACCTGGAGGAAAAAGACCTGAGAGTGCTGTTTGACAGCTGACTGAACATGAGCCAGAAATGTGCTCAGTTGGCCAAGAAGGCCAACAGCATCCTGGCCTGCATCAGAACTAGTGTGGCCAGCAGGATGAGCGAAGTGATCGTGCCTCTGTACTCAGCACTGGCGAGGCTGCACCTCGAATACTGTGTTCAGTTTTGGGCTCCTCACTACAAGAAGGATACTGAGTTGCTGGAGTGTGTCCAAAGAAAGGCAAGAAAGCTGGTGAAGGGCATGGAGAGCAAGTCTGAGGATCTTCTGAGGAAAGTAGGGTTGTTTGGTGTGGAGGAGAGGAGGCTGAGGGGAAACCTTATTGCTCTCCACAACTACCTGAAAGGAGGTTCTACTGAGGTGGGAGTTAGTCTCTTTTCCCTAGTTTCAAGTGTTAAAACTAGAAGAAATGGCCTCAGGTTGCACTAGGGGAGGTTTAGATTGGATATTAGGGGGAAAAAAAAATCTTTATTAGAGTGGACAGGCATTGGAAAGGCTGCCCACAGAGGTGGTGGAATCATCGTCCCTGCAGGTGTGGAAAAATCACCTAGTCATGGCACTTCAGGACGTGGTTTGGTAGCCACGCTAGTGTGTGATGACTGAACTTGATCTTGGGGGTCTTTTTCAACCAAAGCAATTCTAGTGCAAGGTCTTACACCTGGGTCAGGACATTATCAGCACAGGCTGGGAAACTGTGTGATAAAAAACAGCCCTGAGGAAGAGGACTTTGGGCTACTGGTAAACAAAAAGCTGGACATGAGCCAACAGTGCTCACTTGCATTCCAGAAGGCAAATCACATCCTGGGCTGCATCAAAAGAAGTGTGGCCGGCAGACCAAGAGAGGTGACTGTGCCATTCTGCTCTAGGAAGACCTCACCTGGACCACTGTGGCCAGCTCTGGAGCACTCAACACAAGAAGGTCGTGGACCTGATGGAGAGGGTTCAGAGGAGGGCTACAAAAATGATCAGAAGGATGGAGAACCTCTCTTATGAAGACAGGCATTAAGTCTGGAGAGAAGGCTTTGGGGATACTTTATATTGGACTTCCAGTACCTGAAGGGGCCTACAAGAAACCTGAGAGGGACTGTTTACAAAGGTTTGTGGCACTAGGACAAGGGATAATGGTTTCAAACTAGAGAAGGGTAGATTTAGATTGGACATTAGGAAGAGTTCTTTATTACATGAGTGGTAGGACACTGGAACAGGTTGCCCAGGGAGGTGGTACAGCCCCATCCCTAGAGACATTCAAGGTCAGACTTGATGGGGCTCTGAGCAACCTGATCTGCTTGGGGGTGTCTCTGCAGGGGTGTTGGACTAGATGATCTTTACAGGTCTCTTCCAACTCAGTGCATTCTGTGATTCTGTGATCTAATGATATTAATTTCACTTCTTGTTTCTGGGGCCGAGTCTGACTTCAGCTGCTAGCAGAACTGTATGAACTTGTTCTTATCTGCAGAAAGCATCTCAGATGACACAGGGAATTTAGTCTCAGGAGCACGTATTAAACAGAAACATATTCAACATTAATGCTACAATAATATACCCAGTCTTCCAAAGAACTTAGTGATATCAGAGACATCTGTGCTCAATCAGGTCAGATGTCTGAGCTGTGAACTGTTCAAAAAGGAAGACTCCAAGGCCCCAGAGTTACGGCAGCAATGCATGGAATTTCATGGATGTCTTGTTTATATACATTTTTATTCTCTGAGTGACAGTGAAACAAATAAAGAAGAAAGGTACAGATTTCCAGGATGTATTTTGCCTGGAAACAACACTTTAACATCTTTATTAAAGAGATGAGGCAGTCTTTGATCTGATTTAAGACCCATAGTAAAGCAAGTTGCAAAACCAATTAAGTAAAGATCTACAATGCTCCGCTTTATGAGCATGTACATCTCAAAGATGGAAATGTCATTTCCATGCAGCTCTTTGTCAGAGATAAAACATGTCTATTTCACAGACTTTGACTTTACTTTCTTCCTTAAAATTCAAATTCAAGAGATTTTTGTCTTTCTACTGATTTGCGTTGAAGAATGAAATGTGTGGAAGGCTCAAATGTTTATTACTGCTGAAGGAACAGACCAAGAAGTATGTCCAAGGAAATGTAATGGTCAAAGACCCTTTTGACTCTTGCTCTCCTCCTTCTCTTGGAGTCCAGGAGTTAAGTGGATGAGCAAACAATAGAGGGTTTGGCACCAGTAAAGCTGTGCCCTGAGGGCTAGGAGCTTAGCACCACCAAGTCAGGTGTCTTCTGCTGCCCCTCAAGGTGCCTGCACAGTCACATGAAGCACGAAGCTTTGTATTCATTGGCCAAACCAACGAATTCTAGTGCCTGTTGTCCAGTTTCATTTTCAAAACGATGTATTTAACGGGGGGGAAGATTTGGAAGCCATGCCTTTTCAGTGCTGACTCTCCACCATGAGAAGCACACCATTCCTGCCTCCTTTATACTGGGAATCACAATGGCCACATGTTTGCAGCTGGCACCAGCAGCTTTGGAGCAACCCAGTTCTTCTCTCCTTCTCTCTACATGGAATATTCTGTATTTTTACCCTAGGGATCAACATGTCACGAGCACACATGCTAGAGTTAATGCTAAGACCCCATAAGCATAGTCAGAATTTTCTTGGCCTTGCATTTCTGTTTTCCAAGTTCAAATTAAACTGTTTGATTCCATATTTATCAATACTCTTTGTGCAGCTACTTCCTGTCGACTGAAAATCTAAAAGAATCTTAGGGAATTTCCCCAAATTTTTGCAGTTTAATAATAAAAATAATATTCCTATTTCGTATTAGATTGCTAATTTCTACAACACCAACATTTTCCTGCTCTAAGAGGGTACTGAGGGCTGGGCAAGATCTTGGGAGGGGATACAGCCAGGCCAGCTGATCCAAACTGGCCAAAGGGGTATTCCATGCCATATGACATCAGCTTAGATATGCATATTAAATGAAAGAAGAAAGTTCTTGACAGAGAGAGTGATTTGCCATTGGAATGGGCTGCCCAGGGAGGTGGTGGAGCCACCACCCTTGGAGGTGTTCAAGAAAAGCCTGGATGAGGCACTTAGTGCCATGGTCTAGTTGACTGGATAGGGCTGGGTGCTAGGTTGGACTGGCTGATCTTGGAGGTCTCTTCCAACCTGCTTGATTCTCTGATTCTATGATTGTGGGGATATTCGTCCATGATGTCTGTCCTATCCGACTTGGCGGATAGGAGCATTGATCTGCTTGCAGATAAGTAGGCCCTACAAAAAGACATAGAGAGGCTGGCTCAATGGGCTGAAGGCCAGGGGTATGAGGTTTAATAAGGTCACAACAAAATCATGCAATGGTACAGGCTTGGGGAAGAGTGGCTGAAAAGATGTCTGGCAGGAAAGGGCCTGGGGATGTTGGTTGAGATCCATCTGAATATAAGCCGACAACATGCTTACATGGCCAACAGCATCCTGACATATCAGAACTGGTGTGACTAGCAGGATGAGAGAAGTGATTTTGCCCAACATAGTTGGCACTGGTGAGGCTGCATCTCAAATGCTGTGCCCAGTTTTAGGCCCCTGACTGCCAGAAAGACATTGAGTTGCTTGTGTGTGTCCAGAGAAGGTCAACAAAGCTGATAAAGGGCCTGGATAACAAATGTTATGAGGAACATCCTAGGCAACTGGAGTTGTTTAGTCTAGAGAAGAGGAGGCTGAGGGGAGACCTTATTGCTCTCTACAACTCCCTGAAAGGAGGTTGTAGTAAGGTAGGTATTGGTCTCCCTAGTATCAAGTGATAGAATGTGAGAAAATGGCCTCAACTTGCATCAAGGAAAAGTTTAAATTGGATACTAGGAAAACTGTCTTCACTGAAAGGACTGTAACTGCCAAGTTAAGTGGTGGAATCACCATCCCTAGAGGTATTTTAAATCACACATAGATGCGCTGCTTAGGGACATGGTTTAGTGGTGGACTTGGCAGTGTGAGGTTAACACTTGGACTCAAACTTAAAGGTCTTTCCAGCCTAAAGTATTCTATTATTCTATGATTCTATCCATAGCAGTCCTTGTAGCTGATGGGGTTTGACCTAAGCCTCTCACTGATTTCCCAGGAGGTGCAGAGATCACCGGTACCCTACAAAGAATCAGGCTATGGTCAGACTACTCAGGAGAGAGAACAAGAGAGTTGTTAGTGTGGTCCATTTAGCAGTTTTTTTCAGTATGTTCAGTTCCAAATACTTTTAAAATTGATCTAACTTCTTGTTCTACCAAGTTCTTAAGAAAGACACTAGGAATCACCCACTTAGATGAAGTCATTAGTGAGCATCCAAAATCAGAGATGGGAGCTCTTTGTGCACTATCTCAGCTATGGCTCCCAGCCTTGGGTTGGGGAATCCGCTTCTGAAAGGGAGCTGAGACTCATGTAAGGGGCTATTGGAGGGTACTCACCACAGTTGCTCCTGAGTAATTTGTCAAGTTGCCCCTAGGATCCCATCACATGATGCAGACGTGTTCCTGGTATCCTTTGAAGTAGACTGAACAGCTCATGCTTCATGCTAGCACTTTCAAGTGCATTTTGCAGCCTGCACCCCTCATGGAGCCAGCGAAGGCTCAGAGTTTCTGCATGCTTCACAGCATCACAGTATCACAGTATCACCAAGGTTGGAAGAGACCTCATAGATCATCAAGTCCAAGCCTTTACCACAGAGCTCAAGGCTAGACCATGGCACCAAGTGCCACGTCCAATCCTGCCTTGAACAGCTCCAGGGACGGTGACTCCACCACCTCCCTGGGCAGCCCATTCCAGAACTTCAAACTGCAAAGCTCTCAGGCTCTATCTACAATGTGCTGTACGTGCTGTTGACCAGTTTAGAAACAGGAACATGCACAGAGGAGATGCAACAGCTTGTGTTACAAAAAGACCTCATTATGTACAAAACACTTGATTCATGCAGTTCAGATAAAATGCTGGTTTGAGTTCACTCATCACTGGTGTACAAGCATAGCAGACTGGAGTCACAGAAGGAAAGGATAATAAACACCTAAAAATCTGTAAAAACAAACCAAAACAAAACCCCAAGGCAAAACATATCATATACAAAGATTTCTGGCAGCTGTTGGAGTGGAATGAAATACCTTGATCCAGTGACAGCCTCAGACATTGGGTACTGACCTTATACAGATTTCAGACATATGGACCCAAGATCATAGTTCTGAAAAAGCTGTACTCAATTGCTCATCCAGGCTGGAGAAAACTCAACTTCATTTTCCTCATTTTGTCCTTTTATTTTTCTTTCTTTAACTTGAAGGAATGCCTTTTTGTGTGCCCAAAATTACCTTGCTCCTAAAACTTGTGGATACTTTCCTCTGTATGTCATCGTATCTATATGATTTATCTTCAGATATATATTCTTAGAATCATAGAATAGAATCAACCAGGTTGGAAGAGACCTCCAAGATCAGCCAGTCCATCCTAGCACCCAGCCCTGTCCAATCAACCAGACCATGGCACTAAGTGCCTCATCCAGGCTTTTTTTTGAACACCTCCAGGGATGGCCCTGGGCAGCCCATTCCAATGCCAATCACTCTCTCTGGGAAGAACTTCCTCCTAACATCCAGCCTATACTTCCCCCGGCACAACTTGAGGCTGTGTCCCCTTGTTCTGTTGCTGCTTGCCTGGCAGAAGAGACCAACCCCACCTGGCTACAACCTCCCTTCAGGTAGTTGTAGACAGCAATGAGGTCCCCCCTGAGCCTCCTCTTCTGCAGGCTAAACAACCCCAGTAATATCCAGACTATTTTCCCCTGTGACTGTGTACATTTTTTCATGCAGTTTCTTACACATCCATTTTTACAGATTATGTCAATGGATTATTATTTCTCATTCATTATATTGAACAATGTCTAGTACAAGTAAATAATTGTTTGGCCTGTTGCTTTCAGTAGCCATTACATTGTACTCTGCATGTAGTTTGTTGTTGGATTTTTTTGGTCTGTATTCTCTAATGCTTACAGTTGCATTACTTTGGTGTGTGTTATGGATGCTCCATCTCATCTTTGTTCTTTATTTGGTAAGCTTTAAGTACATAAGGGTTTTCCTGCCTTCATTTTCCTCCTGAGAATTCAAATTATTTCTTTTGACTTGCTACATATTTGTTGTTTTCTGTCTCTATAATCATGCTTTGGTTTGTGAGTTTTTGGTTTTGGGCACGGCAATGTCTCTAAAATCAGCACAAATTTTACTCTATTTTTATTGATTGATTATTGATTATTTAAATCAAAAGAATGAAACTAAAAATATGTCAGGAGAAGACTGGAAAATGTTTGGGTTTGTATTGTTTTAGTATCACTCTGGATATATCTAAAGATACAGATCTTGAATTTACCCTATATCTTTATTCAATAGGATTCACACTTTCAGGTGTGGTCCTTCTCTTTTCAGTTGTCATTGTGTTAGAATCAAGTTATTTTACAGAATTATTTTACCCCTGCCATTTCTATCCTTTTAAAGATAATATTTTGTAAGACTAGGAACAAAGTTAGGAGAAGGTTAAGTTTCCTAACTTTAAAATAGATCTCTATAGCAGTTTTTGCTTTTTAGGTAACATTTTGGTTGCAAAATTTCATCGCTTCCACGTCAGGGAATCACGTAGAAGTCTATTGTTGTAGAGGAAAATGTTACCATGTCATTGATGTGCAATGATTTTCCATCACTCACAACACTGAAGAAAGCCAGCCAAAAACCACAGCAGAATTCCAATATTTCTATCCCCTTTAACAAGCACCAGTGTTCATTATTACACTGAATAGTACATAATCCGATCTTGCTAAAACCAGCAGCACCTACGTATGAAATGCAGCATGCTGCAGGCCTAAGAGTTTAAACACTGAAGACATTAAATTCTGTGCATAGGCTGGAAAACTGTGGACATATTAAGGCACTTAAATGCTAACCTGAGAGACAAACATATCAGGGATTTTGCCAAGTGCACAGAGACACAGCCCTCAAACACACAGGTTGCTGTGGCTACAGTGGGTTGTAGCAGACAGATGGGAAGGTCATGTTATGAGGAAGAGGAGAGAAGTGGAGGCATTACACCACAAATGGGGAGATACAGGTGCTGGGGCAAGGATTTGGGGTGGGAGGCAGCAGACTGATTGTCACAGCTGGTGTGTGTGGCTTTGTGGTCTCAAATGATTAAAAATGTGTGTTTATCCAGGCACACTCCCAATGTAATGACTTGATAGACGTGACTTGGAATCAGAGTTCAGCTCTGCTGAAGTGCATAACCAGCGCCGTGCGGTGCTGTGCAGACCTCAGTTTTGTGTTTCACTGGATCCATTACCTCTAAAACTCAGATCTTTGATGAATGCACAATATTTTCCTGACAGCTGTGGAATTCAGTTTTGGAAAGCAAACATAACAGTGAATGTCAAAGCCGAACAAAATCTTTCCTCTAATCTAATCTGATGCATAAAAGAAGATGCAAGAAGACGAAGAACTTTACTACATTGCCCATGAACACTGCATGAAACCTGTGGTTCACTTTTGAGATAGAATTTTCTTTTCACATAGCTATCCCTGGTTAAAAGCTTTTGGACAATAATTTCAGTATGTACTTTACTGTAACTCAGGATGTAGTTTCAATAGCTGTTGAATACTGTTGATTGTTGATTTCAAATATCAACACTTAGCAATGACAGCTTTAACGTCCCAAGGAACTCCACCTTCAATTTTGGCTTCAAATAAGATGTGTTTATTTTTTTCTGAACATAGGCATAGCATGCATACAAAGATATGCTAAAGAGAAATGCATTCTTAAAGGAGAGCTAGGAGATATTATTACAAGCAATAAATACCTAATTGCATAGCTGTTAAATATTGATGTGGTAACAGTCTTCTTGAGACCCTGGTGTTTTCTTCCAAGTTTGGGTTAGGAATAGAAATGGTTGCAGCTTGTCGTGGCAGTATTCCTCAGTAACTGTGGTTGGTTTTGTTACACTCTATATCCTTAATGATTGTTTGCCTTTCACTTTGGTAAACCTAAACAGATGAAAATTCCTGCCACAACTTTTGACATCTATAAACCTCAGTAAATATAGAATCATAGAATCAGCCAGGTTGGAAGAGATTTCTGAGATCATCCAGTCCAACCTAGCACCTGGCCCTAGCCAGTCATCTAGACCATGGCACTAAATTCCCAATCCAGTCTTTTCTTGAACACCTCCAGGGACAGTGACTCCACCACCTCCCTGGGCAGCCCATTCCAATGCCAATCACTCTCTCTGCCAAGAACTTCCTCCTAACATCCAGCCTAGACCTCCTCCGGCACAACTTGAAGCTGTGTCCTCTTGTTCTGTTGCTGGTTGTCTGGGAGAAGAGACCAACCCCCACCTGGCTACAGCCTCCCTTCAGGTAGTTGGAGACAGCAATGAGGTCACCCCTGAGCCTCCTCTTCTCCAGGCTAAACCCCCCCAGCTCCCTCAGCCTCTTCTCACAGGGCTGTGCCCCAGGCCCTTCACCAGCTTTGTTGCCCTTCTCTGGACACCTTCCAGCACTTCAACATCTCTCTTGAATTGAGGGGCCCAGAACTGGACACAGTACTCAAGGTGTGGCCTGACCACTGTTGAGTACAGGGGAAGAATAATCTCCCTTGTCCTACTGGCCACACTGTACCTGATACAGGCCAGGATGTCATTGGCTCTCTTGGCTACCTGGGCACACTACTGGCTCATTTTCAGCCTACTATCTACCAGTATCCCCAGTTTCCTTTGTTCCTGGCTGCTCTCACCCACTCTGTCCCCAGCCTGTAGCGCTGCTTGGGGTTGTTGTGGCCAAAGTGCAGAACCCTGCAGTATTTTTTGTGTCAACTTGTTGACAATGATGACATCATTGCATTTATTAGGATGCACATTGGAGACTGTAAAACTTTGAATGAGAGGCAGCTATTGCATTTGGAAATGGAGATTTCTGGGTATACCCAAGAGGTACCTGCACGAAGGGGAGCTGCTAGTAGGGCATGCATAAGAGACATCCTACACTCAGCTTGCACTTTACCTTCTCAGTGCAATTCCTACTTCACAGGATTTAACTGTTGCTGTGTCTGAGTTACAGGCAGGGAGAGGAAGCATTGCTCAACAAATAAGTAGTTACAAGTAGGAGGTAGACTGCTGGTTAGAGCCATGAGAACTCACCATCCCTCTGGGAAAGGCAGCCTCAAGGAAAGGCAAGGCAGAAGTAGCACAGAGAGGTTTTGACACTAATCTGACATTAGCTATGACTTTCCTGTGGTAGAATTATTTTATTGAACTAGCAAACTCCCCCCTCTGCACTTTTTGTTTATCCTTTCAATCACTTGCAGGAGTTACAGTCCCCATTTTGCCAAAGAGTATGTCTTTGGGAAAAAAAAAAAACAAAATATAAAGAAATGTGATACAATTTAAACATTATTTTCCTGAGGAGAAAAGTGCTACATGATAATTAACAACAGAGTGCCTTAAGAATCTACAACTTTGTTTGTTTGCTTTTCAGAGTTGGCAAAGCTCATGGAATGAAGTGGTGACATACATCATTCAAAAGCAAACAGACCTCAGGACAGCTGAAAGAGTCTCTCAAAGTAGTGAGAAAGTTGAGGATGGGAAACGAACATTCACAATAACATTCACCTAATGTCAGCTAAACCTGATAGGATGAGTTTGTGTCACTGGGTAAATAAATAAGATTTTCCTTGCTGGAATATTATTTTCAGTTCTAGTAATGACATTTTGTATATGACAGAGATAAAATTATACTAAGGCATGTGAGAGTGTTGTAAAAGTCTAAAGTAGTTTCCTTAGACTTTTTAGGTGGAGGAAATATCAGAGATCAGACCTGTTTCCTGTTAGCATAAGTTGAGACTGAAATAAACCATGTGAAACCTCCAGCAAGAGGTAACTAAGACAGTTATTCCCTCTTGCATTACACCTCTAAGGGACGAGGTAACTAAGACACTTATTCCCTCATGCAGTAGACCCCTAAGGGACGAGGTAACTAAGACACTTATTCCCTCTTGTATTACACCTCTAAGGGATGAGGTAACTAAGACACTTATTCCCTCTTGCAATACACCTCTAAGGGACGAGGTAACTAAGACACTTATTCCCTCTTGCAGTAGACCTCTAAGGGACGAGGTAACTAAGACACTTATTCCCTCTTGTATTACACCTCTAAGGGACTTGTAATGAATCTGAGAGCAAATGGATTAAAACTATTTAGAAATAAATTCACAGAACTGTGGACCACAACATTTGCCATTGGAATGGGCTGCCCAGGGAGGTGGTGGAGTCACTGTCCCTGGAGGTGTTCAAGAAAAGCCTGGATGAGGCACTTAGTGCCATGGTCTGGTTGACTGGATAGGGCTGGGTGCTAGGTTGGACTGGATGATCTTGGAGCTCTCTTCCAACCTAGTTGATTCTATTCTATTAAGAACATAAACTCTTGATCAGAACCAGAGGAAAACTCTCAGTGGATTCATGTGTCTCCCATTGCCTATTGTCTTTTTGCTGCTATTGGAGACGAGGTACAATATCACTAATCTGATATAGGACATGAAGATCTACACTCCACTGTTCACTTAAGAAGAAGAAGAAAAGAATCCATTAACACACAAGAATTAGCTTTTGAATCACTCTTTTCTGTAGTGAACTTTAAAGCCATCCAGTAGCTGTTCCAAAGGACAAAGTTCTCAACTTAATGGGAAACAGGTCTCAGAAAGTATGACCAGAAGGAATCATCCTTCTGGAAGGAAGATCAAAATCACCAAGATGAGTTGCATATACAATGGAATCCAACTCACTTGTCGCTTTCAATAAGGAATGCTGGGATAAATGAAGTATGCGATGGAAATTCAGTTCTCAAAAGTCTACAACTTCAGGTAGTCTACAATTACTTGAAGGGAGGTTGTAGCCAGGTGGGAGTTGGTCTCTTCTCCCAGACAACCAGCAATAGAACAAGGGGACACAGTCTCAAGTTGTGCTGGGGGAGGTGTAGGCTGGATGTTAGGAGGAAGTTCTTCACAGAGAGAGTGATTGGCATTGGAATGGGCTGCCCAGGGAGGTGGTGGAGTCAGTGTCCCTGGAGGCGTTCAAGCAAAGCCTGGATGAGGCACTTAGTGCCATGGTCTGGTTGACTGGCTAGGGCTGCGTGCTAGGCTAGACCAGCTGATCTTGGAGGTCTCTTCCAACTTGGTTGATTCTATTCTATTCTATTCTAAAAATACATGTGCTTTTGGGTGTCCAAAATTGCTACTTAAATGAAAATTACCAAAACAGGGTAAAATTTTAAATTCTGAAATAACAATATCATATGTTGAAGACTTCACAGTATTTACTGCTTCAGAAGGTATGGCATTTCTTCATGTTTTTAGTATGGCTTCTTGGGAATGTTACTTTATCTTTTTATATTCTTCAGCTTGGCAATGAAGTTATTTATAAAACAACAGAACTGTTACTCCACAGTCCTCAGCATGGAGACAAGAATGATCTTTTCTCTCTCTTCTGAACAAATTGTTTGGCTTGCAGTTCATTTTTTCCTATTTAAAATAAACTCCTAAGATTTCTCATGCACTGCCATTGGAGTCTGATCTCGGAACCAACAGAAGCCAAAACAAAGAATTGCATCAATCTCGGTAAGCTTTGGATTAGCCACAGGACACACTATCAATCACTTCCTCTGCAAAGGCCTGCAACCACTTTGCTACCATGTGGAGGATACTGATGTGGAAATACTTTGCAAGAAAAATTACCAGAGAATGTAGAAGTAGTAGTACCAAATTAAAAGAAAAAAAAAACCTAAATAAAGAATATTGGACAGGTTATTATAGCAGCTGCTTTCTTTATTGCTACATTTAGTGACTGGATGTCTAACAGCTCAATGGCAAACAATTTTGCTTCCACATTTCTTCTCCTACATAATTACATTTAGAGTGTGGAAGTTTTTGAACCTGTGAGAAGACAAATTTATTATGTAAATATGTCACATGAACATTTGGTGTTTTAATTGTTTAAGTTCATTGTCATTTCCTCAACCTTTTCCAAGAGAGAAGAGCAAATTGAAAAAAAAAAAAAGGAGGAAAAGAAAGAAAGATCAAAATGTAGTACAAGCCCCAGTATTTTTGGCAAGTTTCCTAGCACAGCACCCAGGGGGTTGATCCCAGCCAGAGGAACACTTTGGCAAAGAGAAGTCTTAAATAGCAGACACATCTGCTGTGAAATTTTGGCTGTTGATAAGCCAGAGAGAGCTGGTTGGGGACCAAGTAATTTTAATGTCTTCTGAAAGATGGAGATTTCTGAGCTGGTCTGGGATTTGGGGTATTTGACTGTCAAACTGGTGATCTAACAGTGAGGGTGTACAAGAGACAGAGGATTCCAGTATCACTGTAACTTACCAAACATTTCAGTATGATTATTAATAAAGTGCCGTGATGACTTGTGAAGGAATGTGGTCTCAGTTACCCTAACACCCTGGGGTCACATAAAGAACACAGTATTCAATATTCATGTGGAAAAAATTCCAAAATACTACAATTGCTTATTTTGCAGCAGCTACATTGTGCTACATAATTCCCTTACAAAGTTTATTTTGCTCTGGAGGAAAAGCCTTTGCATTGCTTTATAGTTCTCTAGTACTCTGCACCTTAAAAAGCAAACACTTGCCAAACATTTATGAACTTCTCTTTCTAGCCTCAAAATAGGAGGCAATGGTACTGTGTCTATTTTTCATGGTAGGTAAAGTGAAATATTCATGATTAACCACAAGAACATTGCTGTCCTTATGAAAATAGCCACTTTGGTGCCCAAGTCACCTTTTTGGTCTTGTTGATGTGATAAACAACGTCTCTGCCATGGTAGTTCCCACAAATAAGGACACTCTATCTTTCTTGGGAGCAGTGGGATTTTGGAGACTGATCCACATGCCTGGATTCAGTCAAATTGTCAAACCTCTGCACAATGTGACTTGTAAGAGAAACAATTTCGAGTGGGGATCTTGTGGTGGTTTGTTCCCCCCCCCTCAACTTTATTAATCACCCAGACTAGACTCAGCCAGCTTTGGAAATATGAATGAAGCTTATATTTACAGCTGGCACAATATACAAGCAGATATTTACAGTATAGACAGTTATAGACAGAAATAGACAAGGTAAAAGGTAATACAGAAACACAACAGCCCTCCCAGAAACCTGAGTCCCCAGGAGGAGCTCTCAACCACCCCTTCACCTTCCCCCTACCCCTCTCAACCTTACCCCAGTCCCAAGGAAGGACCAAATGGAGGCACGGCCAGGGGGGTTAGGAAGCAAAGGTGGATCAGCCAAAGAGAAAATGGAGGGTGAGGTTAGAGAGTAAGATGTAGTTCAGCCAGCAGCCCAGAGCTCTCCATCAGGCAAAGTGAAATGTTTTGCTTTCCCTTTTTTACGCATCTCAGCAAGCCTATGAGAGAAGTAGACATCAGTCTTGTTTTCATTTCACAGCCTATGATCTAGTCCTTCTCACCAAAACATTCTAGCTAGCTTCAAACTAGCACAGACCTGAACAACAAGCAACCTTTGATCAAATCAAACGAGAAGTAGTCCATGCAGTGGGCTTGGGACCTGTGCGATCTGGTCCAGACATTAAGAACATTCTGTGCACGGCTGCCAGTGACAATGATCCAACTTGGAGTCTTTGGCAGAGAGCTCCAAATGAGACACGAGGTCGTCCACTTGGTTTCTGGGGGCATAGCTACAGAGGTTTAGAGGCAAATTACACCCCAACAGAGAAAGAGATACTAGCAGCCTATGAAGGAGTGAAAGCAGCTTCTGAAG
>WAAF01012002.1:22337-34409 GCA_013400475.1 Tricholaema leucomelas
CACGTGAGTGCACCTCTATTTATGAACTGTGGGCCGAGATCAGTGGTCTCATTGGCCACCAATAACCAATCAGGCCTGCAGCCAGCCAACCTTGCCATAATGGGCAAGGAGCCACAGGCCTGGACTTTCCAAACATGGGGCTCACATGGGCCTAGCACCCGGCAAGCGTGAGCTGAGCATGTGGGGGCTTACACAACCTAAAGCCTGGGCAGGCCAGACTCCACATGGCACCAGGCCCGTTGTGCCCCTCTGTGCTGGCCATGTGCTCACCCCTGATTATGAGCAGGAAAAAAACATGTCCAGGCAGGGCAAGGCATGTGCAAGTCTAATTTCGGGCCTATGGGCCCTCCACGACAATAACCCGTGCTGAAGAAGCTCCTCCCTGTGGTGATCTCTCTGATCAGGAAAAGAACTATGCTTTGTTCACAGATGGGTCCTGTCGTCTTGTTGGGAACGAGGGAAGTCCTCTGACAGTATTTCTGCTGTTCTCTTTAGTGAATGCAAAACAACCTCTGGGATGCTTGAGACCCTTTCCCATAGGTAACCAGTGTCAGATAGATCAATAAAAAGATACAGTTCACCCGGGATTTGTTAGCAGAATGACAAAGGAGCTTACCGAGCTTCCCTACTGGGAAGGGCAGAGCTAGTGTAGAAGGCCACCCTGCAGGTCCTGCCCATGGTTTCTTGGCCAGTTTTTTCAGTAAACACTCCTTTTTGGAGCAGTTTCATTGCTCAGTAGGTTTCTCTCACTAATGAGGGAGTCTTAATAGGCAGGAAATCTTGAAAAATAAATAAACCATGTCCTCCAACATTCAGTCAAGATGAAGGGACCTCTGGCCATGAGAAAGAAGGATTTGGTTTTGCCTGGCTCTGTTTGCTGTATCCTAGACCTTAGTTATGTCTAGGTTTTCCCAGGTATTTGAAGGGAAGTTACTCTTTTGCATGCTTGGGAAAGTCTAGCCCTTGGCCAAATATACCTTTGTCAAGGTGTATTAAGAAGTTAATGACATAACAAGGTGTAATTACTGGCTTTTGAAAATGATGGAAGAGGACATGTAGTGTTATCCTGTTGGTGGGGGATGGGAGGGCTGAAGAGGGGTAATCTAAGGACTCGACTGCTTAGGGCAAATGCAGTTTATTCCTATAGGATTGCACACTTCAGTATTTTGGAGAAATCTTTGTTTCCTGAAGAAATAGGTAAGGTACAAGTATTTAACCAGAAAATTCTAGGAAATCAGAACATTTAATTTCTGTTAGAATAGAGAAGAATAGAATCAACCAGGTTGGAAGAGACCTCCAAGATCAGCCAGTCCAACCTAGCACCCAGCCCTATCCAGTCAACCAGACCATGGCACTAAGTGCCTCATCCAGGATTTTCCTGAACACCTCCAGGGACGGTGACTCCACCACCTCCCTGGGCAGCCCATTCCAATGCCAATCACTCTCTCTGGCAAGAACTTCCTCCTAACATGCAACCTATACTTCCCCCAGCACAACTTGAGGCTGTGTCCCCTTGTTCTATTGCTGCTTTTCTGGGAGAAGAGACCAACCCCCACCTGGCTACAACCTCCCTTCAGGTAGTTGTAGACAGCTATGAGGTCACCCCTGAGACTCCTCTTCTCCAGGCTAAACACCCCCAGCTCCCTCAGCCTCTCCTCATAAGGTTTGTGTTCCAGGCCCCTCACCAGCTTTGTTGCCCTTCTCTGGACACCTTCCAGCACCTCAACATCTCTCTTGAATTGAGGAGCCCAGAACTGGACACAGTACTCAAGGTATGTGCTACCTCCACAACTAAAAAAAAACCAATGTAGTAGTCCCTTTGAGATTCTGTGCCCGCTGTATACCTCTAAGTTTCTGACACAGTGTTTTAAAAAGAGGCTTTGAAACATATTCCTTAGTCATACTCTGGAAAAATGAAAATTTACACCTGGCCATTAAATTTGATCACTCCTGAAAGGGATGCAACAGACAAAACTACAAGGCTTCCCTCTTTCACACCAACTGAAGAACAAGGATGTGTGAGCCCACCACCCCTAAGAACAAAGATGTGTGAGCCCACCACCCCTTGGTTTTGCATAAACTGTCCTAGTGTACTGTGAAGCTTTCTGCCAAGTTAGAGAGGACACTTCTGATGCGGTATTTCTGTCATCAAAGTCATCAAAGATTTCACAGACAGTGCTACATATCAGCCCTACGAGGAGAGGCTGAGGGAGCTGGGATTGTTTAGCCTGGAGAAGAGGAGGCTCAGGGGAGACCTTATTGCTGTCTACAACTACCTGAAGGGTGGTTGTAGCGAGGAGGAGGTTGCTCTCTTCTCTCAGGCAGCCAGCACCAGAACAAGAGGACACAGCCTCAAGCTACGCCAGGGGAAATTCAGGCTCGAGGTGAGGAGAAAGTTCTTCACTGAGAGAGTCATTGGCTACTGGAATGGGCTGCCCAGGGAGGTGGTGGAGTCGCCGTCCCTGGAGCTGTTCAAGGCAGGATTGGACGTGGCACTTGGTGCCATGGTCTAGCCTTGAGCTCTGTGGTAACGGCTTGGACTTGATGATCTATGAGGCCTCTTCCAACCTTGGTGATACTGTGAGACTCTGATACTGTGATATCATGTGTCAATTTCCCAGATCTTCTGAAACCTTTGCAAAAGCAAGGACCACGATCTGAAAGAACAGTCCAAAACATCTGATGCAGAAGTTTGCTCATGGATTTGGTAGTCAGATTGTTTTTTTCTACAATTTCTTGCAGGCTATTTATTAAAACACACAAACATCTTTACAGACACAACATTGATGGAGCAATACAAGTAGGATATATGCTCAGATGCCTCATATCTTTTTACTCACTGAGTTGTCAGTGTTTTTTTTTTCCAAAGGAAGGTGGCTGAAATGCTGCTGGATCTGCTGCAGCACATTTGGTGAGTGAGGAGTTTCAAAGAGCCACCACTTGTCACTGCCAAGACTAGTGGATTGAGTATTTCAGTGTAAGTAATAAAGTTGTGCATGAGCAGCTCCTCTGGGCTATTTCATCAACATGACAACGTTCACCTGACTGAAATGAGGCAGACATACTTAATGAGGATCTTCATGAAGGGTTGGACCTGTGCCTGTCAGGAAGATTAAGTCAAAGAGAAGAACTTGGGCAAATTTCTGACCTGCACTTTGGCAGAGGCTCATTACAAATTTGAAGCAGGAGAGAAAGGGCCTAACAGCTCTTTCAGGCTCAGGGAAAAAGAACTACAAGCAGATAACACTTGCATTTTATTTGGCTCTCAGCTGCTTGGAGGAGGTCATATGATGGAATGAGCAGGAGGAGAATGAGTTCATTCCCTCTGAAGGGGCAGAAATCACAACTATTCGTACAGGGAAAGGAAGAACTTTCAACTTGCTGAGAACAGCCAAGGAATTTAGTAATTATTCTGGCCAGGTTTATACTGGAAGGACATTGTCAAGTACTTTATAAAGCAGATTGTAAAGCTCCTCAGCACTTCAGCACTTTCTCTTAAATGCATGTAAATAATTCTTCCATTACCAGTTGCAGCCTTCACCATTTGGCAGCAATCTGTTCCTCCTCCCTGCTTTAATTGATGTTTCAAAAATGCTATTATGCATACACTACACATTAAACTTGCTCTTCAGTGGCTTATAAGTTCATCTCTGCCTCTCTGCTCCACAGAGGTTCAAGTTTCAGTGTGCAGCTATTACATATATATGAAGCAAAGTAGGAGGGGGAAGAAATTACAGTGGGAAGGAGATTAAAATATTAGTGACAGAACTGCATGTTTGGATACTCCTTTGGCCATGATCATCATTACAGAAACTGACATGAAGCAGGGAGGATTACTTCTTAAATTATATGCTTTGCCCCTCTGGAGGACAGGTTGTCAGAACTACATTTAGTAAGCAATAGCTCCAGCCACAGGGGCTAATGGGAGAGAGAGGGTTGGTGACAGGGCCACAGAATGATGAGGAAGCAACTGTAAATGGGGGAGTGTTTGTTGTCTGTGACAAAATCTGTGTCCCATGCCAACTTCCATGTGTATTTAAGAGGGGTTGAAAAGGAGAGATGCATCTCCCTTAGCATCTTCCGGTAGATCTGTCACCAATAAATGAGTTGAAAATCAACTTCTGGTGAAAGGGCAGCTCCAGAGAAGGGAAACATACCTCTCTGTTCCCAAAATGTTTCACCTCCTTTTTATCCTGACATGTTATACAGCTTCCCAGTACAGGGAAAAGATCTATTACTTTTCACTTAGAATTCCAGAAGTCACAGTCCTTCTAATCCTGCTGTGGCTCCTGGGGGCCTGTAGGGAGTCTCTTCTCTGATGTTTGGGACTGGCATCCTTCAAGACACTGTATCTCAGGCCTTTACTTCTCCCAGTCTAGAAAAGCCTGATTCTCTCAATTGTTTGAGTCAGCCTTGGTTTTCTGACTCTGCACAGCAGTTTCCAGGTTTCTTTTGGGAACCAGTGGCAGCTTGCTTCAGGCAAGTGATTAGGAGCTGCTATTTTCAGAAGCACAAGGCAAGGATAGGCTGGCTAAGAAGAAGCACTTTTAAAACAGCAACAACAAAAGAAAATCAGATCTGTGCTTGTTGTGGAGTGTAAGCTGAACCTAAGCCAAGAGTTTTATAAAAATGGCACTCTGAGAGGCACATTGTCTGCACGACACATTAAGTGGTCCTTCAACTCTTCTTGAAGGTCTTGAAGCCCCAGCTGGAGCACTAAATGTTATTTGGGATACTATAAATAGAAAAACCAAATATGTGAAACAGTTGGGCAGAGACCAGGATGGACATGGTCAGTGATCAGATTTGGGGAAAAAAAGAGGGGCTTCAAGGGAGTGACCCAACAGGTGTGGCTTAGCCAGAAAGCTGAGGGGGACCTGTCTTGAGTGTATCAATTAAATACAGAGGGGAATTGAACCAAAATACAAACACCAAAAAAATTTATATGCTGCTGCCTCTAGGAAATAACAGATCTGTGTTGCACAAAGTGAGATTACTTGAGACAAGAGCAAAACCATTCTCATTACCAGCAGTCATAATTCTGTGAAATAATTTATCCAGTAAATGTGTAGAATCTTCTCCAACAAAATTATGTATAAACAAACACGTTAAACAGATTCTAGTAAGAATGACATTACCTACATGTGTTGGAACCAATGACACATTGAATTTCCTTCTATTTCTATTTCCTATGTGTCTTGGTGTTTTTCATCTTAGTTTTAAGCACAAAGCATGGCAAAAACCAGGGCTTTAAAAACAATTCCATATCTATGCATTTCACATGACTGTCTGCCAACGCTGTGTTGGAAAGGAAGGTACACCCCAATTCTTCAGGCTGCTCTAGCATGGATCATTGTACACCAATCTGAATGCCTTCCTCTTGGAAAGAGGAATAGAATAGAATAGAATAGAATAGAATAGAATAGAATNGGCTACAACCTTCCTTCAGGTAGTTGTAGACAGCAATGAGGTCTGCCCTGAGCCTCCTCTTCTCCAGGCTAAACAACCCCAGCTCCCTCAGCCTCTCCTCATAGGGTTTGTGTTCCAGACCTTTCACCAGCTTTGTTGCCTTTCTCTGGACACATTCCAGCACCTCAACATCTCTCTTGAATTAAGTGGCCCAGAACTGGACACATATATTATTAATTATATTTATCTCTAGCATTTTGACCTGAAGAAGTGTGTTCATTTAAAATGCCCTCTCTGTCTTGGAATAGTAAGTTTCACAAAAACCATGTAGTATTATTACATGGTTTGTTCTTGTAAGAGTATTCACTGTTACTGTTAATAAGCACTAGAAGTACATCACTTCACAAAGGGCAAGTAGTGCCTGACTGATCTAAAAGCCTTCTACGATGTAGTGACTGCATCAGTGGGCAAGGAAAGAGCTACAGAATTAATCCAGCTAGACTTACTGTAAGGTCTTTTATACCATTCTGCACAACATTCTGGCCAGTAAGAGAGATGTATATCTGATGGACTGAGTGTTAGATAAGAAACTGGCTGGATTGCTGCATCCAAAGACTTACAGCATTAAATGTCTCACTGTCCAAGTGCAAATCAGTAAGGAGTGCAAGAGTTTGTAGTGGAACCAATACTATTTCTTTTTTTTTAATCAATGACATAGTAAGGATGAGTGTAGCCTCAGTAGGTTTGCAGATGACACTAACCTGAGTGGTGTATTTGACATGTCTGAGGGACCAGGGCCTGTCCAGAAGTTTGACAGACTTGAGGAGTGAGTCTCTGAAAAGATCATAGAATGGTTTAGGTTGTAAGTGACCTCAAAGATCATCTAGTTCCAACCACCCACCATAGGCAGAGACATCTCTCACTGGAACAGGTCTTCTCTGGTATTTTTCCGCTTGGACTAGGAATATGAACTCTTTTGGCAACTAAAGCTCAGTGTTTGTAGACTCTGGTTTTGTGCATAACAGGCCCAGCTCTGCTTTGAAATCATCACAGAATCACAGAACCTTAGAGGTTGGAAGGGACCTCCAGAGATCATCGAGTCCAACCTCCCTGCCAAGCAGGATCCCCTAGGTTAGAAGAATAGAATAGAATAGAAGAACAGAATCAACCAGGTTGGAAGAGACCTCCATGATCATCCACTCCAAGCTATCACCCAGCCCTAGCCAGTCAACTAGACCATAGCACTAAGTGCCTCATCCAGTCCTAGAGAGAGAAATGTGCCCAGCAGGCCATAGGAAGTGATTCTCCTCCTCTACTCCACTCTGGTGTGACCCTAGCTGGTGTAATCCATCCGGCTTTGGGGTCTCTAGAAGAAGGCAGACATGGACCTGTTTGAGTGGATCCAAAGGCAGAAGACAAAAATGATCACAGTGCTGGAACACCTCTCCTGTGAGAAAAGGCTGAGAGTTAAGTTTGTTCAGCCTAGAGAAGAGGAGAAGGCTTCGGGGATTTTTTTATTGCAGCCTTTCAGTATATCAAGGAGGATATAAGAAAAATGGTGATTATTTTTTTTACCAAGGCCAGTAGTGAAAAGACAAGGGGTGACAGTTTTAAACTGAACAAGACTAGATCTAAATTTGAGGCAAGGAAGACATTTTTCATGATGAGAGTGTTGAGACACCGGAACAGGTTCCTCAGAGAAGCTGTGGATGCCCTATCATTGGAAGTGTCTGAGGTCGGGTTGTATGGAGCTCGATTCAGTGAAAGATGCTTCAATTCATGTCAATGAGTTTGGATCTTTAAAGGACTTTACAGAATCTTCAAACCCAAAGCATAATGTTATTCTGTGATTCTGTGACTCTGATTTTCAGACATACTCTTTAGATCAAGCTCTCCTTCTGATTCTTGTGTCATTTTAGAAAACACTTCTCAGACTCTGAGGAAGAACCTCAGATGCCCCTCTTGTTTGCATACATACAGCTTCTGCTCCAAATTATACTCAGGAAGACTGGGACACGTTTCAGAAGAGCAGAAAATGTTCAACCAGCCAAAAAGCTCTAGACAGGAGACAGGGAAGAGGACAGAGATAAAGTATGTACCCTCTTGGCATAGTAAAAGTTAAACACTCTGAATCAGTTACACCTTTTTTTTGCATTGTCTAAGTTTTTAGTGACAGGCCATTATATTTAGAGATTTTTGGGTCATCTTCAGGATTTTTGGGTCATCTCCAAAATTTTCAATAGAAGGAAAATAAGAAATTATTGTTGCATACTTTTCATATTCAGGGGAATGCTGTGGTGGTTTTATTAGTCACAAATTAATTACTATTATTGGTTTAAGTAGCACATTAAACAAACCCCACAGTTCAGTCAGCATCATTCATACTGAAAAGTTTGAAACAATTTCCCAGTTGCTTACTCTTGACTTTTTCAACATGTGTTTTAAATTTACACATGTAACTGAGAGGAAATGAACATGTCCCCCAGAGCACAAAGTAAAATATTCCTCCAGCTATAGTGATGCTCTTTCTATTTTATTCACAGGTAAAATAAAACTGAGTTAGTTAAGGAAAAAAAATAAAGGAAATATAAAGTTTGTTTTCTGCATAGCAAAAGTAGAGGAGGAAGTAACTCCTGAAATTAATTTTTCAAAGTGAGATTGTTAGCAGAGCAGTGTTGGCTGGTTAGGTCTCATTATTCAGATGGTATCAGACTATTTTCTTCCTTGAGCACTTTTGAAAGCGAGTTTTGATGCAGAGGGAAGGGGCTTTTCAATAAAAAAGTTGTCTTCAGTGCATCTTAGAATCATAGAATCATAGAATCAACCAGGTTGGAAGAGACCTCTAAGATCATCCAGTCCAACCTAGCACCCAGCCCTAGCCAGTCAGCTAGACCATGGCACTAAGTGCCTCATCCAGGCTTTCCTTAAACACTTCCAGGGACGATGACTCCACCACCTCCCTGGGCAGCCCATTCCAATGCCAATCACTCTCTCTGCCAACAACTTCCTCCTAACATCCAGCCTAGACCTCCCCCGGCACAACTTGAGACTGTGTCCCCTTGTTCTATTGCTATGTTTTGCAGTTTTGCAGTGCTGTATCTGGGTGTTGATTACAAAGCAGTGTTTTGGCTTTGCTGAACCGAGCACCCAGGCTGTGCTTTTCCAACATTTCTCTACCCCAAGAGTCTACTGAAGGGTGGGCAAGATCTTGAGGGGGGACACAGCCAGGCCAGATAACCTGGACTGACCAAATGCCGTATGATGTCAGCTCAAATATATGTACTGAGAGAGGGAATTGTGGAGATTTAGTCCGTGGCATCTGTCCTCCAGATCAACCACTACGTGTAGGACGCTGTTTCCCACGAGTGGCCAACCACTGTGTGCTAATGGGAAGTAGAGAACAACACCTCTCTTTGCTTTTGCTTCCACATGTGGTTTTTCCTTGTGCTTCACATTATTAAATTGCATCTATCTGATTACTGCCTTTTGTTATATTTCCCCCTCTCCCCTGCCCAGCTAAGAAAGCAATCGATAGAGTGGCTTTGGTGGGCATTTGGCCCCCATCCAGGGCCAAACCACTGCATTTGTACTCATAGCATTTGATTTCATAACATGAGAACAGTAAAGCTGTTAACATCCTTTCACCTCTTTCTGTGGATCAGGTTACACTACCTTTTCTATGTGTCAATGTTTCTTCTTTTCTCTTTCACTGAAAGGGAAACCGATAGGGCTTCAGGATCATGACTGCCTTTCATACTGGAAAACATTGCAAGAAGTGTCTGAGCTGATTCAGGTACTCAATGGGGTGCTGTGAACTAGCAAATTACTTTGAGTACACACCACCTGGCATAGCTCTGCTCTGTCTGAACCTACAGCAAATACCTCTCCTCTGATGGCCAGATAAACAGGTATAGCTTGGTACCGTCTCAACCGTCAGTAGAGCACAGTGTAGAAAGTGTTGAATTTGATTGTTCAGCATCCTTTCTGCCTCACAAAGGCCTGTATGGTGGAATTAGTAACATTTAAATTAAAGATGTATTGAACAGTAGGAGCTTTTCAGATCAGTCTCTCCTTTTTCTTCAGATTTCAGTGCCAGTTACATGGCAGAAAAATCTTTACACTTTCAAAGAGGGTGAGCAGACCTAGTTGTAATTGGATATTTTGCCTGGTAATGTGTTAAGAGAGCTTGTCTTTTTCCTTTATTTGTATAATCAACAAAAGCTTGAAATTGAGAAGAGAAAGAGGGAACTGGAATAAGAGAGGAGAAATCCTTTTACCTAAGAAATACCACGTTGTTCTGTAGTCATGAAACCGGTGTCTTGTAGGTCAGTTAAACTGAAGCTGCTGGCATAGACCAAGCAAAAAGAGAAACTCAGTCTCAGCTGCCCGCATTGAGGTGGAGGCTGTCATTGCTAGGCCACTTCCTGGTCTGGGAAATGTATCTTCTCCTCTCTGCAGTAATCATTCCACGCTGTGTGAATTTGGCTCAGTGCTACACAAATTGATTTTGACATATCTCTGGTTCTGAAGAAAATGTCCTTTTATTTGTTTTTGTGGTCCACTATAAACACACTTTTCTATCTAGCAACTCCCATGAAAACAATTAACACCTCTATGCAAGCCAGACAAAGTGTCTGTCTGTGTTGGAAGAAGGTTATTGAGATGTCAACAGGGATTCAGCAAACTGGAGAAAATTATGGAATTGTGGCTGAAATCCAATCTATGGAAAACTAATTACATAAGGCATATATGTTCCTGCTAATTTCCTTTGTGTACCAAGTCGGTTTAACTTGACTGTGACGTTATGAGAAGGCTTTTATCATCTATAGCACAACTCATTGTAGGGTTGAGATTAGAAAGCAGTTTTATAACAGTTCAGTGAAAGTAATCTGTGTTTTTGTTCACTGGAGAATGATGTCATTGTAAGGAAAATTCAAAGTTCAGAGATCACAGTTCCAGGAGGGTGGAAGAAAATCAATCTTAACATGATCCCTATTGCCTTTATCTTAGGAAAAGTTCTGGAGAAGCCTGAAATAGTCATCCTTCCATAAACAGGGAAAGCATACATCTAAAATACTTGTAGACCACCCCACTTTTGCCTTTTGTACAAGCACTGACATCTGTGCTCTCTGTTTGGGAGGAACAGATGTGCAGAATAATTAATACAAGCTCAAAACAGTAGGAAGTACCCCTTGATCTTGGTTAGAAACACTATGTGTAGCAGTATGAGAATGTGCAGAAGTGGTCTGTAGAGAAAAGCAAAAAAACAACAAAATCCAAAAACCAACCAACCAACCAACCAAAAAAAGCCCAAAAAGCAAACAAAAAAATCCAACTGAAACAACTGCCCTTCAGCCACTTTCTCAAGCAAACATTTCCTGACCCTGAACTTCCTATTTCACTCTTCTCTCATCTAACCAAGTATCTTTAACTTGCAAGTGACCAAGAGCTTTCACACAATGCTCCTTGAATCAAATAGAACTTGTGTGCCATTTGCTGTCAGTTCACCTTAACTTACTCCAAGGGAACTTTTGAATCTAGTACAACCTTCCCGCTGCCCAGAGTTGGCTCAGCAAATCCCCTCATAGCAACCAGCCAAGATCTTGTGGGAAGAAACTCTTATATGGAGTGAAAAGGAAGAGTAGTGCTTTGGAATCCAGATGGTTGAAGTGAATCTGGTCAGAGAAGGCTTTTTAGAAAAGTCTGGAAAGCAAAGAGCTGCTAAGAGTACCTTTCTATTTCCACTGTGGTTCTAAATTAGTAACTCAACAGAACTGTGCTTAGGTAGAGCATGGAAGATAGCAGCATGTTGCCTTTTACATATGAATATTTACACAGCTCAGTATTTACAAATACAAAGAAGTGAAGGAACATTTCTCCTGAGGAATGAGAGAGGATTCCTCCTGAGGAATGAGAGAGGGTAGGACTCCTTGCTTTTGCTTTAAAGGAAAAAAAGTCTGGCGGAATTCTGGAAGAAAATACATACGTTATTCCATTACTGCAGAGTAGAATGAATTCATTCATTCAAATAATTCAAATCAAGAAGGTTGGAAAAGACCTTGAAGGTCATCGAGTCCAACCATCACCCTGCTACCAGGAAGACTAAACTATATCCTGAAGCGCAACATCCACAGGCTTCTTCAACTCCCCCAGGCATGGTGACTCCACCACCTCTCTGGGCAGCTTACTGAAAAGCCTCAACAGTCTCTCACACTTCTTCTTTCCAACGCCGCCCTTGTACGTTGTGCTCTTCTGCTTCATCCTCAGCTTCATCCTCTGTGTCGTTCCCATGTGCTCCCCAAATCCCAAAATCCTTTCCCCATTCCCACCCATGCCCTACCACAAGCCCTCTCCCCAATCCCACCACTTGCTCCTCAAATCCACCATCTCCTCCCCAAGCCCACCCTTTCCTCTCTCAAAGAAGACAGCAGGAAAGAAGAAGGCCAACACGCAAGAGATCATGACGCAGAGCATAAAGGGCACAACACTGAAGAGAAAGAAGGGGATGATGCAGAAGCATAGAGGCATTAAGAGTCATTCCAATCATGAAGGTTGGAAAAGACCTTTAGCATCATCCAGTCCAACACAAAGTCAACCAGCATCACCACTAAACGGTGTCCTGAAGCGCCATGTCTACATGCTTCTCAAACTCTTACAGAGATG
>WAAF01012004.1:4791-49961 GCA_013400475.1 Tricholaema leucomelas
CTGGAGGTGAGGAGGAAGTTGCTGAGCATGAGAGTGGTGAGAGGCTGGAATGGGTTGCCCAGGGAGGTGGTTGAGGCCCCATGGCTGGAGGTGTTTCAGGCCAGGCTGGCTGAGGCTGTGTGCAGCCTGCTCTAGGGTAGGGTGTCCCTGGGCATGGCAGGGGGGTTGGAACTGGCTGATCCTTGTGGTCCCTTCCATCCTTCACTGGTTCTGTGATTCTATTCTGTGATACCTTAAAACTCATCCAGTTCCCATCCCCCTGCCATGGGCAGGGACACCTCCCAGCAGCACAGGTTGCTCAAGGCCTCATCCAGCCTGGCCCTGAACACCTCCAGGCTTGCATCCTCCATAACCTCTCTGGGCAACCTGCTCAGTGCCTCACCAGCCTCGTGGGGAAGCCTTCTCCCTGATGTTCAACATGTTTAACACTCTTCCCCCACTCTCTCTGTCCAACAAATCTCCACTTTTGTTTCCTCCCAGGACCACTGTTTGAAGATGCACCAACACAGTTGTGGTCAGAGTGCTGTGTTTGATCTGCTCTGAGATAATACTGGGAGCATTTCTGGGGGGTGGTGGCAGAATAATGGCCAAAGAGTAAGGCTGTGAAGTGTTGCAGTGAAAATGAAGTCTGTGTTGTGTCTAGGAACTGCAAACATGGGACAAGTAATTCTAAAAGGCTGGTGTTGATCAGAACATTTTTATCTAGAGATCCAAGGAGCTGGCCACAAAGAGCTTCAGCATCGCTGCTGTCTCAGGTTCATCCATTACAGCTCATACCTAATGCTCCTCCTCTCTTCTTGGAGCTTCCTGGGCTGTACTTTGCTCTTCATATTAGTGTCTGGTTTGCTTCCACGTTGTGTGGATCACCATTTAAAACAAGCCTCCCTAAAAGGCAGGAAAGAAGCTCTAAAGACTTGGGCTTAATTTTTTATGAGGTGATGGTTTGGGAGGTAAATGAAAAGTTATCAAGATGCAGGCTGCAAGCACCCACATGGGCAAGCTGGGATGTGAGCAGTGAGGCTTTGTGAGAAGGAGGAAGCAAAACTGCCTTTAAATGGGCCATGAAGAGGATCCAAGGGCTGGAGCACTTCTGCTATGAAAATAGGCTGAGAGAGCTGGGGCTCTGTGCACAACTTCCTCCTAACATCCAGCCCAGACCTGCCCTGGCACAGCTTCAGGCTGTGTCCCCTTCTTCTGTCCCTGGCTGCCTGGCAGCAGAGCCCAACCCCACCTGGCTACAGCCTCCCTGCAGGCAGCTGCAGACAGCAATGAGCTCTGCCCTGAGCCTCCTCTGCTGCAGGCTGCACACCCCCAGCTCCCTCAGCCTCTCCTCACAGGGCTGTGCTCCAGGCCCCTCCCCAGCCTTGCTGCCCTTCTCTGGACACCTTCCAGCACCTCAACATCTCTCTTGAATTGAGGAGCCCAGAACTGGACACAGCACTCAAGGTGTGTCCTGAGCAGTGCTGAGCACAGGGGCAGAAGAACCTCCCTTGTCCTGCTGCCCACACTGCTCCTGAGCCAGCCCAGGATGCCATTGGCTCTGCTGCCCACCTGGGCACTGCTGCCTCCTCTTCAGCTCCTCTCTCCCAGCACCCCCAGCTCCCTCTCTGCCTGCCTGCTCTCAGCCACTCTGTCCCCAGCCTGTAGTGCTGCTTGGGGTTGTTGTGGCCAAAGTGTAGAACCCTGCACTTGGCCTTGTTCAGTCTCATCCCCTTGGCCTCTGCCCACCCATCCAGCCTGGCCAGGTCCCTCTGCAGGGCTCTCCTACCCTCCCACAGCTCCACAACTGCTCCTAGCTTGGTGCCCACTGCCAACTCACTGATGCTGGACTCAATGCCCTGCTCCAGATCATCAATAAAGGTATTGAACAGGACAGTGCCCAGCACTGATCCCTGGGGCACACCACTGGTGACAGCTGCCAGCTGGATGTGGCACCATTCACCACCACTCCCTGGGCCCAGTCCTCCAGCCAGTTCTTGACCCAGCACAGAGTGAGTCTGTCCAAGCCAGGAGCTGCCAGCTGTGCCAGGAGCTTGTTGTGCCAGACAGTGTCAAAGGCTTTGCTGCAGTCCAGGTAGACTCCATCCACAGCCTGCCCCACACTCACCAGGCAGGAACCTGATCATAAAAGGAGCTCAGGTTGGTCAGGCAGGACCTGCCCTTCCTAAACCCATGCTGCCTGGGCCTGATCCCTTGGCCAGTGCTGTGTGATGGCACTCAAGATGACCTGTTCCATGCCCTTGCCTGGCACTGAGGTCAGGCTGACAGGTCTGCAGCTTCCCAGTTCCTCCCTCCAGCTCTTCCTGTGGATAGGCATCACATTGGCAGCTTCCAGTCTTCAGGGACCTCTCCACTGAGCCAGGCCTGTTGAAAAATGATGGAGAGCAGCTTGGCCAGCTCATCTGCCAGCTCTCTCAACACCCCAGGATGGATCCCACCTGGTCCCATGGCTCTTCAGCCTGGGGAGAGAAGGCCCCAGGGAGACCTTAGAGAAGCCTTCCAGTATCTGAAAGTGGCTACAGGAGAGCTGGGAAGGAAGCTGTGGCAAAGGCTGGGAGTGGCAGGAGGAGGGACTATGGCTGCAGGCTGGAAGGAGCTCAGTTTAGATTAGACATGAGGAAGAAACTTCCCCCACGCAGAAGAATGGTGGTGAGGCACTAGGGCAGGTTGTCCAGAGAAGCTGGGGAGGCTCCAAGCCTGGAAGGATTCGGAGCCAGATTGTTTGGGGCTGTGAGCAGCCTCTTCTAGGGTGAGGAGTCCCTGTCCATGGCAGGAACTGAGTGATGTTTGAGGTCCTTTCCAACCCAAAGCATTCTGTGATTCTGTGAAAATGTGCCCATATAATCCAGTCCTGGAGAGAAGTGCACCCTGTGGAGCAGCAGCCTGTTAAACCCTGCAGCTTGCTGCAGCTGCAGTGACCCAGCTCTGTTCTCAGGAGCCTCTTGTCCTTCAGAATCGTAGACTCAGCCAGGTTGGAAGAGATCTCCAAGCTCATCGAGTCCAACCTACCACCCAGCCCTGTTCAATCAACCAGACCACAGCACACTGCAGGAAGAGTAGTTCCTGATCACTGTAAAGATACACTCCTGTATTGATGCCCATGTCAGCTTCAGACACATGCCTGCTGCTGCTGCTGCTGCTGCTGCTGTGCCCGACACCATGGCCAGGGGAATTCCAGGTCATTAAAGTCTTTCAAAGTCAATGAAACATTGCAAGGTTGATGGCAGTGAACAGGCAGAGGTGCAAATAGGTAGACAGGCAGTTAGCTGCCTTGGCAAGTGATGGCTGGAGTGCATCAACTGTGTGCTGGCTGAAAAGAGAAAAAATAACTCAGGTTTTTCCATCAAGAGTTCGATTTTGCCTCACAAGAAGTATTTAAGGTCAACACATCAAGGTCAGTCAGAGCAGAGAGTCCAAAAGATACAACTTCTTGGGAAGGGAAGCAAACTTTGACTAAATAACACACCGAAACCTCCATTCCTCTGCAGCTGTGAAAATCCAGCTGTTACTTGCAGGCCCAGAAGCAATGGACTTTAGCTTGCTAGCAGAGAGATACCTGTGGTAACGTAGTGTTGCACAGAACCTGAGAGCTGCACAGAGGAGAGAAGTGTGGGCTAAGTACTTACAGAGCAAGCCCTGGCTCAAGCCTCTCTCACTCAAGCCTGCCTAATTCAAGCTGTTAGGGGCTCAGGCCTGAATGGCAATGGCTGAAGCTGCCAGCACTGGCTTCAGCCCAGCTGCACACTGCACTGAGCACTGCTTGCCTAAGAGGAGGTTTGGGTGGGTTTCAGGTAAGCCCCGTGCCAGGTCACGCGTGGAAAGCGAGGGGAGGGCAGCGACGTGGACAAAGCAAAGCAAGGGAAATGCCCTTCTTGCACCCCCCATGACTGGCAGGTGTGACTGCAGTGCCACGTGGCAATACCCTGTCCCTTCTCTTCCAACAGGCTTTTACCATCATGGATCAGAACAGAGATGGCTTCATTGACAAAGCAGACTTGAGAGACACATTCGCCGCGCTAGGTGAGCCGAGAGCCGTCATGCAGCACTTGGAGGAGAGGCAGCCTCAGGTGCCACCCAAGGACAGCTTGTGCTGGAGTGGCAGTGGAGGAAGCTGTGAGGGACACAGGAGGCAGGAGGAAACGTGCCCAGTTTGGTCTGCCTCCTGTCTGGCTGTGGCTGGCTTACTGCACAGCTCCAGCTGGAAGGTCTCCTGAGCAGCCTCTTTCGGAAGTCCTCTCTGGGGCTCACTGGTGGGTGCCACAGAGCCGTGCAAGCTGGCAGCTCTCCAAAGGCATGGAGCCCTCCCCTGCAGCTATTTCATGAGCCCACCCAAGCAGGGGCCCATGCCAGGCATTTGTGACTTGCCTCTGAGTCCAGGCTTCCCAGGGTGCAGCTTTTGATCTAGGGGCCGTGCAGTATCTGCCAGCTAATGCGGTTGTCACGGACTCGCTGTCCCTCTGCCCACACACGCAGGAGGGCTCCACGTGAGGTTCTCTGCTCACGTGGGGTGGGTAGTGGCCTGGATCAGGAATCAGTGACCTGTACTCAGCACTGCTCAGGCCACAGCTTGAGTGCTGTGTCCAGTTCTGGGCTCCTCCATTGCATCCATTAAATGCTCCATCCCTGGAAGTGTTCAAGACTAGATTGGATGAGGCCTTGAGCGACCTGTTCTGATGTCCCTGCCTGGGGTGGAGGGTTGGAACTGGATGAGCTTTGAGGACTCTTCCAACCTAAATCATTGTATGATTCTATGACTCCACTGGGTCCAGTTCTGGGCTCATCAATTCAGGAGAGATGTTGAGGTGCTGGAAGGTGTCCAGAGAAGGGCAAAATAAGCTGATGAGGGGCCTGGAGCACAGCCCTGTGAGGAGCTGAGGGAGCTGGGGGTGTGCAGCCTGCAGAAGAGGAGGCTCAGGGCAGAGCTCATTGCTGTCTGCAGCTCCCTGCAGGGAGGCTGTAGCCAGGTGGGGTTGGGCCAGCAACAGAACCAGGGGACATAGTCTCAACTTGTGCCAGGGGAGGTTCAGGCTGGGTATTTGAAGGAAGTTGTTGGCAGAGAGAGTGATTGGCATTGGAATGGGCTGCCCAGGGAGGTGGTGGAGTTGCTGTGGCTGGAGGTGTTGAAGCCAAGCCTGGCTGGGGCACTTAGTGCCATGGTCTGGTTGGTTGGGCAGGGCTGGGTGCTAGGTTGGGCTGGACGAGCTTGGAGGTTTCTTCTCAGCTGCTTGATTCTGTGATTCTATGATCATGGCATTGTCCATTCCATGTACATCCCAGTCCTGGTCATATCAAGCAGATTGAAGGAAATCTTCCCAAGGGAAGGAGAAATCAAGGTGCTCATGATCCCAAAGCTGGAGCTGTAGCCTTGTGGCAACATCTGAGGTTTGCACAGTGATGTAGGCATTTGGACTTTTGCCATCTGGATCTTATTAAAATGAGTTTGATAAGAATCTTTAATGCTCCCTGGGGTGGAGCCAGCAGCGTCAGTGCAAAGAGCAGAAGCTCCTGAGCTCTTTATTGTGACAATGAGGTTAGCAAACTTTGGCCTGTAGCTACTGTTACCCTGAAACGTTTATTTCTTAAGGCCAAGTGCTGCTATCTTTCCTCCTCAGTGAGGCCCTCCAATGCCTATAAAGTACAGTCACAGCAAATTACCTCTCAGTCCGAGTAGGGTTGCCAGGGTCTTATGAGAAGGACTGCACAGGGATTGGCAAGGGGTAGGAGTGCACAAGGGAAAGGGTAGGAGAGCACAGGGGTAGGGGCAGGAGTGCACAAGGGTGAGGAAGGGATAGGATTGCACAGGGGAAGGGGTAGGAGTGCATAGAGGTAGGGGCAGGAGTGCACAAGGGTGGGGAAGGGACAGGATTGCACATGGGTGGGGAGGGGATAGGAGTGCACAGGGGAAGGGATAGGAGTGCACAAGGGTGGGGAAGGGATGGGACTGCACAGGGGAAGGGATAGGAGTGCACAAGGGTGGGGAAGGGATAGGACTGCAGGGGGATGGGGAAGAAATACCACCAAGAAACTCCTCCCTCTGCCCTCTGCTCAGAAAGGCATCTCAATATAGAGCAGGGCAAAGAGGGAGACCTTGGATTCACTTCAGTTCCTTTGAACTCTGCTGTATTAATATCAGTGAGGCCCATATTTCACCTGAGGCAAAGAAAAAGGAGAGGAGAAAGAGTTTGTTTGGAAGTGCCCCTTCTTTTGTCCACTGCTGGCCACGTCTGTGAGATTTATCCTTCTTCCTCCTTGGGTTCGCCCTTTGATCTCGGAGCCAGCTCTGTCAATTTGTTTTACACGGGGGCATTGTGGAGTTGTGTTCCACCATGTTATTAGCAAAGTTGCACAGTGCCCTGAGCTCCCCAGTGGGAGGAGATGAATGGGAATCGTTTTTTGAAACACAATTTGTGATTTATTATGAAAAATGATCTCTGCTGCAGGTCGTCTGAATGTCAAGAACGAAGAGCTTGAAGACATGGTGAAGGAGGCGCCAGGTCCCATTAACTTCACTGTCTTCCTTACGATGTTTGGGGAAAAGCTGAAAGGTGAGTACCTTTGGGGGATTGGAGAGGTATCTGTCAAAGATCCTCAGCACTGAAATACCTCAGCAGCTTGCAAATTGTGGTAATGCATCCACAGAAGAGCGCTTGGAGGCAAAGAGTGAGCTCCCTTTTTGCAGACAGAGCTGCAGTACGAGCAGGCGAAGGGACTGTCCAGAGGCCAGCTCAGAGGTGTGATTTCAGCTTACATAAGCTAACATGAGAGTGGTAAGTTGAGGTCCAGGAAGTAATGAAAAGACAGCAGCCTGGAGCAGAGCGTGGATGAGTTGGTCACAACCTGGTGCCTGTGCTGGAGGGGAATCACTCCCAGGTTAGCTGAGCTTAGGCTAATTCCAGCACTGCTGCAGAAACCTCTCTGCATTCCTTCAACTCATTATGCAAACATAGAATCAGTCCAGGCTGGAAGGGACCACAAGGATCATACAGTTCCAACCCTGCTGCCATGGGCAGGGACACCTCACACTAGAGCCTCATCCAGCCTGGCCTTAAACACCTCCAGGGATGAGGCTTCCACCACCTCCCTGGGCAACCCATTCCAGGCTCTCACCGTTGTCATGGTGTAGATCTCCTGCCTAACATCCAGTCCAAACCTACCCATTTCCAGCTTTCTTCCATTCCCCCCAGTCCTGTCACTCCCTGACAGCCTGAAGAGCCCCAGCCCAGCTTTCTTGTACACCAGCTTTCTTGCACAGCACCTCTGCATCAGCCTTACAGTCACAGGGCAGGGAGGAACAACTTGTCCGTAGGAGCAGCTTTGTAGAGTCAGTGTTCTGGTGCTGAGCACCTTGATTTTGAGTGGGAGCCACTGAATGAAAGTTGTGCCAAGGGAGGTTCATGGTGGAGAATAGAAAAAAATTCTTCCCAGAAAGGGTTCTCAGGCCCTGGCCCAGGCTGCCCAGGGGGGTGGTGGAGTCCCCATTCCTAGAGGAGGTTTCAAAGCTGCGTGGATGTGGTGCTGGGGGATGTGGCTTAGTGGCAGTGGCTTGGCAGCAGTGGTGGCATTGTGAGCTCTAGGAAAGTCATTGGACTTGATGACTTCAAAAGTCTCTTCCAGCCTCACCAGTTCTATGATCTTCTCTCATCTTTTGTGCTAGCTGTGGCCCAGTGGCCCAGCCTTGGCCACTGAGGTCAGTAGTGACTTTGCATTTGCCTGGAAGGTTTCAATGCGTAACTCTGAGCGGAGGGGATAAAGTGAATTCATTTCCTCTCAATACATTCACAATGCTAAAAGAGAGGGATTTGGCCACAGGGATGTATATGGGGTCACTGTGGGGGGTTCAGAAAACTCCAGCACCAAATCTGTTCTGGAAGCTGTCATTTAGTGATACCTCTTATGTGTTAGTGGCTGGAAACTGCAGGAGAAGGGATGTGAGGTCAAGAGAAACATTCAGTTGTCTTCCTACGTGCTTTAGAGAGAGGTGAGAGCTTTGACCTTCAGAGTAAGGTTGGCATTAGCAAACACATTCTGAAAGACTGTTAAAATGTAGTCAGAGGACAAGAGGAAGTAGCTTCAAACTGGAAGAAGCTGGATTTAGGTGAGACATCAGACAGATATTCTTTCCCGTGAGGATGGTGAGACACTGCAAAGGGTTGCCCAGAGAAGTTGTGGAGGCTTGGAAGTGTCCAAAGTTAGGCTGGATGAGGCCTTGAGCGACCTGGGCTAGCAGGAGGTGTTCCCTGCCCATGGCAGGGGATTGGAACTGGATGAGCTTTAAGGTCCCTTCCAACCCACCCCCCTCTGTGATTCAGTGTTCCCATTCGCCACGGGAAAAAGCTTAGTGGTGATGGGAAAGAGCAAATGGGAAAGGGGGAAATCTGATCCCATCTTCTTGAACACCTTTGCCACACTGCCGCTGGACTCTGGCTTTACACTGCTGAGCAGAGTTCCAGTGCAGTTTTCTACACTTGGAATGGAAGATGGAGGAGTTTGAAGGACAGGATTAACGTAGCTGGTCCTCAAAGACATTCACTACCGCTACAGCCACAGCGTGTCTGGGCGGTGTGAGAGGTGATGGAGGAGACTGTGGAATGACACCAAGGAGGGGATTTTATGTCCCAGCCATCGATCTGTCTTGCTTGCTGCGTTCCAAACACCATCTTGTAGAGCAAACAGTGCCCTTCTCCTTCTGGGGTAGGTGACTCTTTCCTGTGGGGTGCCCTGCTGCCCACTGTTGTCTGCTTGTGATAGATCATGCAGAGCATGGAAATGAGCACTTCTGCCTTTCCTCTCTTCCTGCTTGTCTCCTGTCATCTCAGGAGCTGGCAAAGAGCTTGGCCCTGCCAATTGTGTGCCCTGAACCCAGAGCCAGCAGAGGAAGGGGAATGGTGAAGCTCACCCCTCTTGTCCGCAGGTTTCCTGTTGGCTACTAGCAGAGGAGGAGGAGGAGGAGTGGGGGGGGGTTCGTTTCCATTTGGTGGAGGGAAAATCACAGCTGTGCTTGTCATGCCCTTCTGGTTGGGTTTGTCATGCAAAGGAAGCAGAGCCAAAAGACTGCACATTCCCAATCAAAACTAATTGGGATGAAGAGCCTTTGTAGTGCAATTAGAAAGGGAGAAAGGGCTGGAGGAAGTGGAAATGGCAATTTTGCAGCCCTCTTTATTAGCTAAGTAGCACTCAGAGAATTTGGTGAAAGGTGCTTTCTGAGTGAAATTTGTTGTGCTGTAATTGATTTCTGCCAGAAAGGGGGAGCTGGGATTTTCGGGACGAGCTTTAGCTTCATGCTTTGAGATGATGATGCCAGATGAGCAGCTCACAAAACTGGGTTTATGTTAATGCCAACCACATGGAGCTGCTCCTACAGGGAGTCGGAATAATACAATTTGTACGGAAAGCAGAGATGCTGCACATCAAAGAAACCACTTTATTTACCAGCTAATCAATACAGAATGCCTGCTGCAGTGCTCCTCTTCAAAGCCAGAGTCCGAGCATATGACAGAGGAGAAAATGTGAAACACAGGCAGGAGAACACAGAAAAGCAAACCCCCCCCGTGGGTGAGGGATGCAGAGCTCCCCTGGGAGCCGCAGGACGCTGCTCCGGGTGGGACAAGCCAAGGGCTGGGCAAGCGCCGGCACTCTTCCTGTGGGTCCCACTGCAGCTGGGAGCCATCGCCGATAGCTTGGCAAAGGAGCAGCCATGGCCAGGGTGTGACGAGGAGGAGCCCCTCCAGCCTTAGGTTCATTGGTTGTTAGATCCTCTGAGAGCCTACTGCTAATCCCTGTGAAACCTTTCAGACAAAGGAAACTCAGAATCACTGAAACTTTCTGGCTGGAAAAGCCCCTCAGGGTCACCAATCAAACCCTTTCCCTGCTCCACAAACCATGTCCCCAGGCACCACATCCAAAGGACTTCAAAACACGTCCGGGGTGGGTGACTCCACCACCTCTCTGGGCAGCTTATTCCGGTCCCTGACCACTCTCTCCAGAAAAGACTTTTTCCTACTGTCCAGTCTAGCCCTATCCAGTGGCAGCTTGAGGCCTTCCCCCTTTGCTCTATCTCTAATTCCCTGTGAGCAGAGCCCAGCAGCAGCCTCTCCACAACCTCCTTTCAGGTAGCTGTAGACAGCAATGAGCTCTGCCCTCAGCCTCCTCTGTTTCACACTAACCATCCCCAGCTCCTTCAGCTGCTCCTCATCAGATTTATGCTCCAGGCCCTTCCCAGCTCCCTTGCCCTCCTCTGCACTGGCTCCAGCACCTCCACATCCCTCATGTAATGAGGTGCCCAAAACAGAAGAGAATACCAGAGCCAAGTACGAGGGGACAGTCACCTCTCTGCTCCTGCTGGGCACAGCAGAAGGCATCAGGAGTGTGTGTAGGGACCTTTGGCTGGGTTCTAGACTGCTTCTGTCTCTGCCAAACTTTGAATCTGCAGTGTTTGGTGGTTTTATCTTCTTTATTTTCATCATGCTCACAGCATTTCAGCTTCCCAGGTAGCTTCGTTTGTCCGTGGGCCAGGCTAGCTGCTCGGAAATGTGGGTTGCTGCAGGTAGAAACAATGACTTGTGTTGTATATATACTGATGCACATCTCAAGCTCATCATTTCCTCTTGATTTTAGGAAGTCACAGAGTATTTTAGTGCATCTCAAAAGCAAAGTGGAAAAGTGAAGAAGTTGATGTTGAAGATTCAGTTTGGAGAACTGAAGTCAGGCTCGGGGATAACAGCTCTGTGTCCCCATCCTGGAGCTAGACCACCCTTGCAAAGCAGAAGCATTAAGTGCAGTCATAGAGGTGTGCATTTGTGCCTTTAAATAGCTCTGGCTTTGCTGGAGAGGATGCAAAGCTCCTGTCTTGCTTGAAAGAATCACAGAGTCACAGAATGCATCAGGTTGGAAGGGACTCTCAAAGGTCATCTTGTCCAATGCCTCTGCGGGCAGCAGGCACACCTCTGGTGTGCCTGCCCAGGGCCACCTTGAATGTCTCCAGGGATGGGACCTCAATCACCACCTAGAGCAGGTAGTTCAGGATCACATCAAGCTTTACCTTAAGTGTCTCCAGGGAGACAGGGCAGCCTGTGCCAGTCTCTCCCCACTCTCACTGTGCAGAGCTTCCTCCTGATGGCCAGCCTAAGTGCCCTGCTCCAGTTCCAAACCACTGCCCCCCATCCTATCACCACAAGCTCTTGGAAACAGTCCCTGCCCAGCCTGCCTCTGGGTCCCCTTTCAGATATTGAAATGCTGGTGTCTGAAATACTGAGAACCAGTCAGAAACAGAGTGTAGAGAGCATCCTTGGGGTGGGTTAAGACTGAGTTTGTACACTCAGGACTCTGCAGCATCACAGAAACCTCAGCCAAGATTAAGGCTCTGTGAAAGCTGCTCCCTGACCCAATTTTTGTTTTCCAGTCTAAGTAGATGGAGCAGGTAAAAGGTGAAGAAGAGGAAGCCTCCTGTTACTGTGTTACTACTGGAAACAGAAGCATAGCAAAATCCTGTGGCCCAGCTAAGAGAGAAGCAATGTCCTGGAGCCATAGTCTAGTGCTGTTGTGCAAGTAGCACTTAATGAAGAGATAACCAAGAACAGGAGTGCAGACCCCCACCTCCCATTGATCATGCTGTTTCCAGCACCTTCCATTGACATCCAGACTTTATGCTGAGCTCTGTTTCCCTCAGCCAGGCAAGCAGCCTTTTCTCTACCGTGAAGAACAAGCACCATCAAAAAGTGTTTTTACAAGGAATGTCCAGTCCAAGACTAAAGGAAGGCAGTGAGGGAAACAGTTTGTTACATTTTCATTTCTGAAAGCCACTAATCCTCTGGGCACTGACATTGGAGACCAGTTCCTGGAAGTTTTCTCTCCTGCAGACACAGAATAGATATGAGTTATTATTTTTAAGCTTCTGAGCGCTGAACTATTCACCTCTATTGTTTATCTGACATGACAAATGCTGCAGTCCTAAGGAACATTTGTCTCCAAACCTCCAGCTGCAGAACTCTCCATTTTGCAGTGTTTTCAAGTGACTGCAATCACTTAGCAAGCATTCAGCAGCCTGAGAGATGCACCCAGACCTCTAAAGTCTCTTGTATTCATTGCAGGCACGGACCCAGAAGAAACCATTCTCAATGCTTTCAAGATTTTCGACCCAGAAGGGAAAGGCCACATAAAGGCAGACTAGTAAGTGGACTGACAATCCTTGCATAACAACAATGCTTACTAATAATAGCAGCAGTTAATAATAGTCATAATGGTTATGGGGGCAATAATCACAGTTAAACTAAACATAAGGATAAGCCTAAACCGAAATATATTCATGAGAAGAGGAAGAAGAGAAAGAAGAGGAAATAAGAAGAGGAAGAAGAAGAAGAAGAAGGAGATGGAGGAGGAGAAGATGGAGGAGGAGAAGGAGGAGAAGAAGAAGAGGAAGGAGAAGAAGAGGAAGAAGAAGAACAAAAAGAAGAAGGAGGAGGAGGAGAGGAAGAAGAAGAAGGAGGAAGGAAGGAGGAAGTTCTTTACAGTGAGGGTGGTAAGACACTGGCACAGGTTGCCCAGGGAGGTTGTGGATGCTTCCTCCCTGGAGGTGTTTAAGGCCAGGCTGGATGAGGCCTTGAGCAGCCTGCTCTAGTGGGAGGTGTCCCTGCCTATGGCAGGGGGTTGGAGCTGGATGATCCTTGAGGCCCCTTCCAACCTAAACCATTCTATGGTTCTATGATTCTGTGATAAGAAGGAGGAGGAAGAGGAGAAGAGGGAGAAGAAGAAGGAGAAGGAGAAGAAGAAGAAGACGAAAGAGGAAAAGGAGAAGAAGAAGAAAGAGGAAAAGAAGAAGGAGAAGAAAGAAGAAAAGAAGAAAGAGAAGAAGAAGAAAAATGAGAAGAAGGACAAGAAGGGGGAGAAGAAGAAGAAGGAGGAGGAGGAGAAGAAGAAAAAGAGGAGGAATAATAACAGTGATGATGATGATGATGATGATGGTAGTAATAACACCAAGAATAACAGCAATGCTAATGCCACCATTACAATTTAAAATGATATTTCAAGCTGTCTTTCCCCCAGCATTTTCCACAGCAGAGCAACTGCCAGGCAGAGAAACCCTGAGCTGTGCAAGGCAGAGCTGAAAGGCTGAAGGGTTGTGTGCTTGCAGGGCGAAAAGGAGATGTTATTGTCTTCAGACACTGAGAGGCAGCGGAAACACAATCACATGTAGGCCATTAGATAGCCTTGTTTGAAGGGCTGGGTATAAATCAACACATGACTCTTTGCAGATTAACTCCACATGTAAAACAAAAACGAGTGTCTGGTGCCTAGCAGAGTGCCTGGCTAGGAGGGGAAGGCAAGTCTCCTCTTAAAACAAGTGATCAACTTAATTAACTCCGGGCCAGGCTTTTACTGAGGAGGTTTTCCTTCTTCTGTGTTTACTCTTTCTGCTTCCACACAGTAATTTGCTGTAAAATTCCACTAGATACGGTGGGAGCCAACCCAAACACTACTGCTAATAATATGGCAATTATTGTCAGTATGGCTGTCTGTAAAACAAGGAGACAGGACCCCATTTGTGTTCATAACCTGCTACAGCTGTAAAGCAAGGTAAAAGGACTGTAAGTGCTAACTGCACGAGTGGAAATCCTCACTGCACTGTTGGAGTGGTGTAACCCAGAGAGTCCCAGAGCTCCAACATTGTGGAGGCTGCAAAGAAACTTTGGTGATCACCCAGTCCAAACCCCTGCTCCAGCAGGGCACCCACAGCAGCTTGCCCAGCAGCACAATGCCCAGGGGGGGTTGGAAGCTCTCCACACAAGGACACTCCACAGCCTCTCTGGGCAGCCTGCTCCAGGCCTCCAGCACCCTCACAACAAACAACTTCTCCTCCTCTTCACATCCAACCTCCTGGGTGCCACTTTGTGCCCATTGCTGCCCCTTCTCCTGCCCTGGGCACCACTGACAAGAGTCTGACCCCAGCCCCTTGCCCCCGCAGCTCCTTTAGCTCTTGCTGAGCATTGCTCAGCTGCCCTCTGGGGCTGCTCTTCTGCTCACAGAGCTGCCCTGCAGCAGCTTTGCAGCCTCCCCTGGACTCTGTCCAGCAGTTCCCTGTCTCTCCTGAGCTGAGGAGCCCAGAGCTGGACCCAGTACTCCAGACGTGGCTTTCTTCAGGCAGTTAGAGGTGCAGGACAACCTCCCTTGCCCTGCTGCCTACACTCTTCTTCATGCTCCCCAGGACACCATTTGCTTCTTGGCCATGAGGGCACTTTTCTGGCTCATGGGGAGCTTGTTGTCCTCCAGCACTCCCAGGTCCTTCTCTTGAAAGCTGCTTTCCAAGCTCTCTGGTGGCGTTTTCCATCACATTCGCTGCAGTTGTGGATGCCTGATGGAGTTTAGTTGGGACTACAACCTTCTTGTACAATGCTTCTCTCCATCACCACTACACTTCCCTGCGACAGCACTCCAGGGTCCTGTCATGGTACAAAACATGCAAAAGAAAAGCAAAGCAACAGACTCCTCACTTCTAAATGAACTGAAAGACAAGTGGATATGGCAGACAATTAGAAGGGACAGAGGCTCGACAATCACCCTGACTGTACTGGGCTCAGCATTATCCAAACAGCTTGGGAAGAGCAGTCAGGGAAAGGCATCAGGAGTGACTCAAGCAGCCAGAATTAAATGCTGCCTGGTTGCCAAATAGGCCAGATCAGCCTGTAGTGAAACCACAGCCGTGGAACACAACCCTCTGATAACAGAAGCCCCATGAAAGGTTCTGTTTCCCAGCACTGTCTGTAACGACACACTGCATACGCACTCTGCAGCTCGCCACCCGGTGCCCAGCTCCGCATTCCTGGGATGCTGGAAGGCAGTAGGAGTTTGGGGCTAATTAGGAATGCAAGTAGCACACTCCAAACTAAAGATGAGAGAGAGACTTCAGTTTTTCCTTGATGGAAAAGGTCAATCTCGTCCCCACCCCCAGTGCATTGCTAACATTAGACAATTGTTTTAGTTCATCACCACAACAGAGCTTGATGTTTACTTATTAGACCCCAGGGTAATGTTGATCACTGCAGACCAAACCATTAAATCAATTCTGTGAATGTCTTTGAGGTTTAGCTTCTATTCATACCCTTCCAAAATGTAGGCATTTGAAGGTTTTGAAATCATTTGGCTGTTGGCTCATGCAGCCATTTCACTATGACAGTTGATGCTAATAAGTAATAGTTCTCCCCATTAGAACCTCTTGGAATGTTGCTCTCCCCCACCCCAGCCACAATGACCTTTTAATCACAACTTCTTTTTATGTCCATGGAGTTAACATCCTCCTGGGGATTTTTGTGTCTCTTCCCTCTGTGTGTTTTCACCTCTAGTCTGGAAATGACTCACTTAGTCCATCTGATGGGAGCTGGGATGGAGCCTTCTAACCCATCCAGAAGCTCCAGGAGTTTAGAACTTACTTCCAAAAGCAATGACAAACTCTGTTTGTCTAAACCATTCTACCACACATAAAGTCCTCCTATAGCATGGTGTCCAAAGGAGAGAATGCTTTAGGTCACATTCTCAACTGGTGTAAACTGGCAGAGTGGTTGGAAAGGTTGTGTGAGTCAGTCCATTTGCTGGCCAAAGTGCGTCAGGCCAGCATTAGCGCTGTCGAACGCTGATGCCAGCAAAGCTTTTCCTTGTACCAGATGAAAACAGACCCAGGACCTCACACTGGACCCTTGGAGCAGTTTGTCTGAGCTAATCAAAGAATCACAGAAACTTCTAGGTTGGAAAGGACCCTCAGCATCACCAAGTCCAACCTAGAACCCTGCTCTACAAGAGTCATCTTAAACCGTAGCCCCAAGCACCACATCCAAACCACCCTGAAACACAGCCAGGGTGGGTGACTGCACCACCTGCCTGGGCAGCTCCTTCCAGTCCCTGACCACTCTCTCCAGGAAAAACTTTTTCCTGATTTCCAATCTAAACCACCCCAGCCTCAGCTTGAGGCCATCCCCCTTGTTGTGTCTCCAGTTCCCTGTGAGCAGAGCCCAGCAGCAGCCTCTCCACAACGTTGTTGTGGAGGCAGGACAAGCGTCCCTACAGGTAGCTGTAGACAGCAATGAGGTCCACCCTCAGCCTGCTCTGTTTCAAGCTAAATAACGTTTCACCTCTGGTAGTTGTAGGGCACTGCTTGTTGCAGCTCACCTGTTTTGCTCCAAGGCAGCACTGTAGAAGGGGCAAACCCAGTAGAAAACCAAAACTGTCCCAGAGATTTCAGAGGCAAAAAGCTTTTGAAACTATTAGAGAGCACCCAAGGGTCTGTAACTGCAGAGGGCATTGCTGTCAGCCAGGACAAGAGGCAGCATTTGGCCAATGGATATTCTGCTTTGCCCAGAAGCCTTTGATTTTTTCTTCTGTTGTTCTGAAGCAAATAGCCTTCAAAAAAGAAAATGAGGCACACAAAGACAAAAAGTTCTTTGGGGATGGTGTTTGCTTGGCCATAAAGTAAATAGTGGAAAAGAAGCGTAGATCCTTAGCTCAGCTCTGCTTCCTTCTGGCTGTGCCAGAGCCTACTGGGCTGTGCATCAGAAGATTATAATTAGATCTTTTCTTTTCCCCTACATACTTCAAGCATGTGGATGGGAGGCACGTAGTGCTCAGATCTCTTTTCAATTCAGTCCTGTTTATGCTGAAGTTTATTTGTGACTTCTGACAAAATTGCTAAGTGCTTCCTCCTACTCTCCAAGCTCCTTCCTGCATCAGGCTTCCTATTTACATTTGCTAATGCTGTTTGCCCCACTGCACACATATCCCATAATCGATTTATGCTGATGAGAGCAACCTCTCTCCTCTTGCACCCACTGATCATTTGAGAGCTGCACTTCGGAACCTGCGGTCGGGCAGCACATGGCCAGGACAGCAAACACGAGCAGCCAGGGACCAGCAAGGGCTTTGCTGAGCGGAGAGGACGTGAAAGCATTGCAGGGCAAATAGTCACAATGGCTTCAGCTCCGTCTGGGACTTCACACCATGTCCCTAGACCTGCATAAACATTTCCACTCTCATCCTTGTGGCTAGGAATCTTATTATTCAGAAGCTTCTTTTTTCCCCCACTTTTCCCTTTCTGGCCTAACAAGTGAGTGCTTCACATCAACAAGAAAGAGGTTTGGAAGTGTTTATGCCTCTTACACAAGTTTGGCTTCGTCTTTGTCGTAGCCTTCTGCAGGAACAAAATCTGTGTCAGAGATAGGAGGAAAGCCTATACTCAACACTGGTCAGGTCAGACCTTGAGTGCTGTGTCCAGTTCTGGGCTCCTCCATTGCAGAGAGATGTTGAGGTGCTGGAAGGTGTCCAGAGAAGGGCAGCAAGGCTGGGGAGGGGCCTGGAGCACAGCCCTGTGAGGAGAAGCTGAGGGAGCTGGGGGTGTGCAGCCTGCAGAAGAGGAGGCTCAGGGCAGAGCTCATTGCTGTCTGCAGCTCCCTGCAGGGAGGCTGTAGCCAGCTGGGGTTGGGCTCTGCTGCCAGGCAGCCAGGGACAGAAGAAGGGGACACAGCCTGAAGCTGTGGCAGGGCAGGTCTAGGCTGGATGTTAGGAGGAAGTTGTTGGCAGAGAGAGTGATTGGCATTGGAATGGGCTGTCCAGGGAGGTGGTGGAGTCGCCGTGCCTGGAGGTGTTGAAGCAAAACCTGTCTGAGGCACTTAGTGCCATGGGCTGGTTGGTTGGATGAGGCTGGGTGCTAGGTTGGACTGGATGAGCTTGGAGGTCTCTTCCAACCTGTTTGAGTCTAGAATTCTATGATTCTATGATCCACTTGCAGGTCTTCTCCTCCAAAGGAGACTTTGAGCTGTGTGACTTCTGCCACTGGAGACAGTGGAGCACGGGAGCAGGAAGGGAGGCTCTGCGGGCTGGCCACCGCAGGCGCGTGCTGCTCCCACCAAAGCGCTCCTGTGCAGACATCAGCTCTGCTCTCAACAGGTTCAAGAGCAGCAAAGGCTGTTTCCAGAAGAGCTGCTGCTGGCACTGCCCTGCCCTGCCCCACAGAGTCATCAGAGAAGCAGCCTTTTGGCCAGTCTCCAAACTGAGGCAGATTGGCATCCTTGGTCCAGCCGCGGGGGCTGCACAGCAGAGTGCTCAGCTGTTAGCACAGAGGTAGAGCCTGGCCAGCTGATCTAGGAAATATCCTGCTCAGGTGCAAATGCCTTGGGCAGTGCAACAGGAGAAAGCTCTGCCTCTCCAGTGTGAAGGTAAGCTCTTGGAGCCTGACAGGGAAATTCTACCGCAAGGGGCCATGGTTAGTGCAAGTGAAAGGGCCTTTTGAGTCCCCGTGCTTGGAGGCATTTAAAAGCTGTGTGGATGAGGTGCTTAGGAACATGGTTTAGTGGTGAAGGCTTAGCAGCAGGGATGGGACTGTGAGCTCTGCTTGGAGTGGATGATCCCAAAGGTCTCTTCCAGCCTCAACAGTTGTGCTGTATATCCTGTGAGTTGGTACTGGTGGGTGTTCTAGCTCACTGTGCAGGCACCCATGGAGCACGAGTCACAGGGTGAAACACAAAGACATTTTACCTGAGGGGTTAGGCTGGAAACAGCAACAATTATTCCTGTTCTTTCCATTTACCTATAAAGTCAGGGAAGTCCTGGTGGGCAGCAAGTTCTGCATGGGCAGCAATGTGCTCTTGCGGCCAAGAAGGCTAATGGACCTTGGGGTGAGTGGGAAGAATGTCCAGCAGGTCAAGGGAGGTCCTCCTCTCCCTCTGCTCTGCCCTAGTGAGGCCTCACCTGGAATACTGCATTCAGCTCGGGACTCTCCAGTTCAGGAGGGACAGGGATCTGCTGGAGACAGTCCAAGGGAGGGCTACGAGGGTGCTGAAAGGACTGCAGCACTGCTGGTGAGGAGAGGCTGAGAGCCTTGGGGCTGTTCACTCTGCAGAGGAGAAGGCTGAGAGGGATCTGAGCAATGTCTATCAATAGCTGAGGGTCAGGAAGGAAGGGTCAGGGACAGCCTCTGCTCACCTCTGCCCTGGGATAGCACAAGGGGCAAGGGATGGAAACTGCAGCACAGGAAGTTCCACCTCAACATGAGCAAGAACTTCTTGACTGTGAGGGTCCAGAGCCCTGGCACAGGCTGCTCAGAGAGGTTGTGGAGTCTCCTTCTCTGGAGCCTTTCCAGCCCTGTCTGGATGTGTTCCTGTGTGCCCTGCTCTGGATTCTCTGGTCCTGCTCTGGCAGGGGTTGGACCTGAAGCTCTCCAGAGGTCCCTTCTGACCCTTAACATCCTGTGAGCCTGTGATCCTGTGAAAACAATTCCATGCTTGACTGACTTCCCATAATAGGTTTGCAAACAGCTGGGAGCCTGTCCCCAGAATGCTCTCTTTGCTGTAATGGCAGAGAGGCTGCAGCCTGTGTGTGGGATGAGTTCCTTGTCACAGTGCTGTAATTCCAGATCAAGATGCTGCACCGTGAAGCACTACAGGTCTCAGGCAGTTCCACAGCCTCCTCTGGGAATGGCTGCATGCAAATCAAGGGATTCTCAGATGATGATTTGGAATAGCAGTTGGAGCTCTCTTTCAAGTCCTCATTCTCATTTCATGCTCTGCTCCTTTCATCCCCAGATTTTACACAAAACATTCTCTCTCTTGGTTCTGTTAAGCACTCCAAAGTTTGAGCGGCGACGGAGGGCACCTAGCACTTTAGGTTAAGATAAGCAGGCAAAATTGCTGTGTTTCAATTAGAGTAATAACCTTAAACAATTTTAAACCTCCATAAAATGTCACCAAAGCAAAAGAAGTTGGCAGAGCGAGGCATAGGCACTGATGGGTGCCCACAGAAAACCTCTTACCACATCATGTAAGGATTAACAGCTCTAATTTATGCGGTCACACAGATTTTCTTCCCTGCAGCTTCAGGAAGGACCTTGCCATCTGAATTGTCAGGTGCCATTATCAGCCCTAATCAGGTTTTATTCCTTTTCATTTCAACAGCATCAAAGAAATGCTTATGACACAGGCAGATCGGTTCAGCCAGGAAGAGGTAAGGACCTTCTTCTTCATTCAGAGTGAGAATCTCTCCCCGGCTCCTGTTCAGCAATCAGCATTTACCCCTCTTTAAATGCATGAATTCAGCTGAAGTCCAGACAGAGAGAAGGTTGATGCCAGCTCTTAGCAATTAGGAACCACTCAAAGCATCTCCTCTGAATAGCTCCGTGGCTAAACCAAAGTCAAAGGGGTTCTTTGGCCTGCCACCCAAGCGGAGCGTGGCCTATCTCTCACCGCTCTTTCCCCTGCTGAGCTGGGCTGTGATTTTGCTGGAGATCAAATGGGTCTGGGGGGGGGGCTGTGAGCTGCCTTCCATTGCTGTGAGAGTTCCTTTGTCTGAAAGGGCTTCTGAACGGAGGTGCTGTGGTTTGTGTGCGGCCAAACAGGGATTCTGCTGGCTGGAGGGACTCTATTTTCAGAAGAGAAGATCGAGTGGAGTAGGCTGGTGGCAAGAACAGACTAAGTTATTGGGACAGGCCTTACCTGGGTCTTAGGGAGACCTCTTTTTGACACGAACTTGTTGGGATTCCAGCAGGACTGCCTGACCCACTTGTGTCCTCTCCTCCTGTTTAAATTCCATTGAAGCTAAGGAAAAATATTCCTTCGTGGTTAGCTGATGGATGGAGTGGAAGGGAGGATCAGGTGGAGCAGAAAGGAGCAGGACTGGGTTAAAAAAGAAGAGCAGTCCCTGTTGCTGTCCCACACTCCTGCCTTTGTAACTTACCTCCTTGTTTGCTTGGCAGATCAACCAGATGTTTGCTGCTTTCCCTCCAGATGTCTCTGGTAACCTCGACTATAAGAACCTCTGCTATGTTATCACCCACGGTGAGGAGAAAGACTAAGAGAAAGAGAAGAGCTTCTCCCCTGGTGATGCACCAAGGAGTTTCATGGTGCCTTTGTGTGCCAGCCTGGGAAGCCATGTGGCCGTCAGCAGAGAACCAATAAAACAACTGACACGAGAGTAAAGTTCTGTAATGCTCCTGGGTTTATAGAAGATGAAATTCCAATTCTGTGAGGTTTTTTTTCCCATCCTTCCTTCCCCCCCCCAACCCTGTCAGTGGTTTGAAGTGGAATTTTCTTGATGAGCTGGTGCTTTCATGAGTTATTGACACATCTAATGCTCACCAGATGGGCCATTGGGCACCGCTGTGTTGCTTAACATAAGCTCCCTGTATTAATTGAGAAATCCTCCAACTTATTGCACCAGGAAGAGTATTTGGTAAAGAGATTTTTGTTCCATCTCACAGCCCCTAGCAATGAAAGTGTAAATAAAACACCCCTCAGCTCTTGGGACTGTGCAACGTGCCCTCTGCAGCTCAGTGCCGTGGCCAGTTTCACAAGGCACTTGGCTCGTTTCCTGCGGTGCAAAAGAGCAGCAGCAGCTCCTTTTCCCATAGTCAGATGTCCCTGGGCACTCTTTGAAGTCAGGGGAGATGGATTTTCTCCTGATGGGGTGTGTGAAGCTGTCCATGCAATCACACCAGCTCCCCTTGGCCACCAGCCTTCTCCCACAGGTGAGGCAGCCCTGGAAAGATGACTTCTGCCAGGGACTGTGGTGAGACTGTGGCCAGCGCCAGAACGAGGGGACACAGCCTCAGGCTGCACCAGGGGAAATTTAGGCTTGAGGTGAGGAGAAAGTTCTTGACTGAGAGAGTCATTGGCTACTGGAATGGGCTGCCCAGGGAGGTGGTGGAGTCGCCGTCCCTGGAGCTGTTCAAGGCAGGATTGGACGTGACACTTGGTGCCATGGTCTAGCCTTGAGCTCTGTGGTAAAGGGTTGGACTTGATGATCTGTGAGGTCTCTTCCAACCCTGATGATACTGTGAGACTGTGAGACTGTGAGACTGTGAGTCCAGAGTCGAAGACAAGAACACAGCTGGGGAACTGCAGCCCAGAGTTACACATGAAAGCAGGAGGCCTCTCACTTATACAATCCAAGATCAGCAGAGCTTCTAAACCAGGCTACAGTCTCTTGTACTTGGCCTTCTAGGAACTGGAGGTGTTCTGCCTGTGTGGAATATTGCACGAACGCTTCCTGCGTGGGAGTCAGGAGGTGCTGCAGCCAAAGTTAAACAAGCTGCTGCTGTTAGCAGCTCAGGGAAATGGCTTCCTTTTGCATCAGGGTTGCTGGCACCACGGTCCCACAGGCACAGGGGGGAAGGAGCAAGTCACTTCTTTTCCATTTCCATCTTGGCCTTTGTAGAAAGAGGACACGAGGGCAAGGTGTTGAGTTCTGCTCTCATCAGGAGGGGCAGAAATCACACAAGAAAGCTTCGGTATCTGCATGGCTTGGGGATGTGACACTGACTCCCACCTGCACTTTGTGGTGTTCTGGTGAGGGAGAAGGTTGTTGGCAGACACAAAGTTGATACAACAAATCTCCCCCCCTGCCCCTATCCTCAGAACCATCGTCCTGTACCAGCAAACTCTCCAAATGTAAGCAGGAGATTCCCAATTGTCTCTACCTGGACTTAGCTCTCTTAAACCCAGGAATGGACACAGCCAGGAGCAAAAATCAGCCCTTTCTTGCATCAGTCTTGCTGAGAATGTGGAGAGGGCTTTAGCACTTCACAGGCTCACAGGATGTCACCTGTTGGAAGGGACCTCTGGAGAACTTCAGGTCCAACCCCTGCCAGAGCAGGATCAGAGAATCCAGAGCAGGTCACACAGGAACACATCCAGACAGGGCTGGAAAGGCTCCAGAGAAGGAGACTCCACAACCTCTCTGGGCAGCCTGTGCCAGGGCTCTGGACCCTCACAGTCAAGAAGTTCTTGCTCATGTTGAGGTGGAACTTCCTGTGCTGCACTTTCCATTCCTTGCCCCTTGTGCTATGCCAGGGCAGAGGTGAGCAGAGGCTGTCCCTGTCCCTTCCTTCCTGACCCCCAGCCCTCAGCTATTGATAGACATTGCTCAGATCCCTCTCAGCCTTCTCCTCTGCAGAGTGAACAGCCCCAGGGCTCTCAGCCTCTCCTCACCAGCAGTGCTGCAGTCTCTTCAGCACCCTCGTAGCCCTCCCTTGGGCTCTCTCCAGCAGATCCCTGTCCCTCTTTATCACAGAATCACAGAATCCATCAGGTTGGAAAAGCCATTCAAGATCAGTGAGTCCAACCTATCACCTAACACATTCTAATCAACTCAACCATGGGGGTTGGGCTGCCAGGCACCCGGGGACAGAAGAAGGGGACACAGCCTGAAGCTGTGCCAGGGCAGGTCTAGGCTGGATGTTAGGAGGAAGTTGTTGGCAGAGAGAGTGATTGGCATTGGAATGGGCTGCCCAGGGAGGTGGTGGAGTGGCCGTGCCTGGAGGTGTTGAAGCCAAGCCTGGCTGGGGCACTTAGTGCCATGGTCTGGTTGGTTGGGCAGGGCTGGGTGCTAGGTTGGGCTGGCTGAGCTTGGAGCTCTCTTCCAACCTGGCTGATTCCATGATTCTATGACTCATTCAGCCTATTTTTAACACCTCCAGGGACGATGACTCCACCAGCTCCCTGGGCAGCCCATTCCAATGCCAATCACTCTTGCTGTGAAGGACTTCTTCCTAACATCCATCTTGAACTGTGGAGCTCAGAGCTGGATGCAATACTCCAGGTTGGGCCTCACTGGGGCACAGTAGAGGGAGAGGAGAACCTGCCTGGATCTGCTGGGCACATTTCTTGCCGTTAGTTCCTGTAACACTTAAAAGCTTTGGGTGGTCACCCAGGCCTGAACCTGCCACCAAGCTCTGCAGCTCAGCTGGGCTTTTTGAGGCACAAAGACTTCCTGGAGTCTACAGCACTTCTTTTCCTTCTTAGGGTTTTTTTCCCTAGAAACTGAGCCTTCTGTGCAAGCCCAGTTTTTGCCTCTGTCTCATGCCTCCTCAGGAGGTGTTTTTGCTCATAGGCCTATCCCCACTGGATAAGGGATAGAGATTGTAGACAGGCAGTAGGAGGTCATGGAAGTCAAGCACTGCCACATGAAGAAAAGCTGAGAACTGAGTTTGTTCAGCCTTGAGATGAGAAGGCTTAAGGGAAACCTTATCACCATGGACCACAACACAAAGGGAGGCTACTGAGAGACTGGAGACTCTCTTTTCACAAGGAGTCCCAGTGATAGGACAAGAGGCAATGGGGACAAGTTACTGCTGGGGAGATTCCCATTGGGTCCAGAAGAAAATGTTTCCTTGTGGGAACAGTCAAACAGCAACCATGTGCTGGGCTGCAGCAGGGCAAGGGAGGGGATTCTGCCCCTTGGCTCTGCTCTCCTCAGACCCCACCTGCACTCCTGGGTGCAGTTCTGGAGCCCCCAGCACAAGCAGCACATGGAAGTGTTGGAGCCAGTCCAGAGGAGGCCACCAAGATGCTGAGAGGGCTGCAGCAGCTCTGCTCTGAGGACAGGCTGAGAGAGTTGGGGCTCTGCAGCCTGGAGAAGAGAAGGCTTCCAGGAGACCTTGGAGTGGCCTTGCAGGATCTGAAGGGGGCTCCAGGAGGTCTGGGGAGGGACTATTGACAAGGTCTGGTAATGAAAGGAGGAGGAGGAGGAATGGGTTTGAAGTGACAGAGGGGAGATTTAAACTGGATGCTAGGAAGAAGTTGTTTGCAGTGAGGGTGGTGAGAGACTGACACAGGTTGCCCAGGGAGGTTGTGGAGCACAGAAGCACCCAACGTGGTCTCTGATCACATTTGGTGCTTCTGTGCTCCACAACCTCCCTGGAGGTGTTCAAGGTCAGATTGGAAGAGGCCTTGAGTGACCTGTTCTAGTGGGAAGTTTCCCTACCTATGGCAGGGGGTTGTAAGTGGCTGAGCTTTGAGGTCCCTTCCAACTTAAACCATTCTATGGTTCTAGGTTGTCCCTGCTGGCTGCAGTTGGGCTGGGCTGGATAACCTGTGAAGGTCCATTCCAAGCCATAGCATTCAGTGGTTCTCTGATGGATGAGCTTTTGCCTTCAGCTCCTGTGCAGACCCAGCCCTGTGTCAGCACTGCTCAGCAAAGGCAGGAGCTGCACACGGGAGAGGGCTGCAGAAATGTTTCATTGACAGACCCCATTTGGAAACTGCTTGAGTGTGGGTGAAGAAGATGCTCCTGTATGGCACGCAGAGAATCTGATGCTACCTTGTAGGAGCCCCACAAAATCAGATGCCCAACCCCATGAGTCCTGACTGCTCACTAACAGGAGCTGAAGTCACTCAGGCATCAGATGTCTGATGGTGCTTGTGGTTTTGTGCTGCATAAAGATTTCAGAGTGAGGATGGAGAGCAGAGAACAGCAGCCAGGGTTACCTGTGGCCTTCCAGCCAGACAGGTTCCTTTGTCCTCATGTGTGTCTGCCAAAGCACATTGGGGATAAGGCTCTTGGCAGGTGAGGTCACATTTCTGCATCAAAGCAGGCACACTTCTGGATAGGTCCTTTCTCAGAGTCTCACAGTCTCACAGTATCACCAAGGTTGGAAGAGACCTCACAGATCATCAAGTCCAAGCTGTTACCACAGAGCTCAAGGCTAGACCATGGCACCAAGTGCCACGTCCAGTCCTGCCTTGAACAGCTCCAGGGACGGCGACTCCTGTGACTTCTTCCAGTGCAGCTCTGTGGCATCTTAGGCTGCTGGAAGCTTGTTCTGAGCAATTGCACATTCTCCCCTGCCCCTGGCTGCAAGCCCTCCCCCAGATCAGCAGCAGAGCTCCTCCAGACACAGCAGGTGCAGATGGAGGAGAAAGCTCAGTGCTCCTCAGCCACACCAGCTCCTTGCGTGTTCTCACTCTGCAACTGGCAGCACTTGAGGCCTTAATGGCCTTAATTGCCCTCATGGCCTTGACACCCTCTACCCCTGCCTGCTCTTTATCCATCCAAGAGCCCTGTTTAAGCTCAGACCAGGGCCTTCAAACCTTGCTTGAGGAGCACTGTTGAACTTACACTACTCCTTGGGTCTTCCATATCACCGTGGACCTGCGCAGCAGTCGCTGAGCTGTGTGTGAGCAGTGAGTGCTGCTGGGCTGAGCGGGGCTGCAGCTTGACCTCTCATCTTCAGCACTGCCTGCTGACCTGCACTCCTGACCCTCACTAGTGTCTTTGGGCTCACCTTGCCTGGCTATTGGTGAGATCAGTTCCCTGCTGGCAATGCTACCATGGTCCTTAGGCAGCAGATGTTCCCCAACAACTGCATATGGGAGAGGGCTGCAGAAATGTCCATTGCTGCTTCATTGGCAGACTGGACAGGGGCATGGAGCTGTGGGGAGGGTGGAAAACAGGACCAGCTCGAAGCAGGTGAGGTCAAGCTTGGCTTTGTCTTTGTTTTGGAGCAAGTCACTGGACTTCCCTTGCTTAGCCAGAGTATCCTAGGTCACTTTTCTGGAGGCAGCTAAGCCAGAGGCAGAGGCTCTGCTTGAAAGTGAGTCCAAATTTCCTCTACTTTTTGCTGGCAACCAAACCAGAGTGCAGGCTGTGAGGACTTCCAGCAGCTGCCAAAGCCTCCTGCACCACCACCAGAGTGATCTCAGCCATCCAGAGCAATCACACTGAAGTGGTTTGTAAGCTGTATGAAGCAGCAAGTTCCCTACCTATTTGCCTCCAGGTGGTTTGCAGTTCTGCTGCTCCTTCCTCACTGGTGCACTTCTCTGTTGGCCAAAATTGATTTCTCCTTGGTTTTCGCTGTTCACTGCCCCAGAATCAAGGGCACTGCAGTGGAGATACGCTTTGGGTTGGGCTACACCACCAAGCTTGTTGCTCCTCTGGACTTCCAAGAGCACCTTGGGCTCTTGGGCTATCAGAGTCATAGAATGGCTTAGGTTAGAAGGGACATCAGAGATCATCTACTCCAACCTCCCTGCCATGGGCAGGGACACCTCTCAGCTAGACTTTGTTGCCCAAGCCCTCTCCAACCTGGCCTTGAACATTTCCAGGTAGCAGGCATCACACAAGTGAATGTGGAGCCGTGGCCCTCCCCTTCCCTAAGTGGGAGGACAGATGTTCAGGTACTATCAGGACAGTACTACAGGCTTGTTCTGACAGTCTTTACCAAGCCCAGTTTCATTTCAGTCCCCATTTTCAGCTGGGGACAGAGTGCTGTGACCACAGGGTTTGGATGCAGCCTTGCAAAGCTCCAGGGAACAAAGAGCTTAGATGAATTCCGCACCAAGCATCATTAAAACGATCAGGCGGGAACTGAACTTGCCTGAACCCTGGCAGTTGCTCTTCAGTGTCAGCCCCTACACAAACAGTGACTGCTTGGATGGGAAGAAGCAAAGGAGCAGTGGAGAATTGATAATGTGCTTTATTAACTCCTAAACGTTTAATCCCCTGAAGCTTGCCGGAGCCTCGTGCATGGCCACAGCAGCCTCTGGAATGAACTCTCAGGAAAGGCAGAGAGGCTCTCAGGAGCTTCCCCATCTCGTTGTTCTGCTTGGAGGCAGGATTGTTGCTGGCAATGTTTGTCTGGCCTATCTAACTTTTCTAGGTAGCCTCAAGTCCAAACTCAGCCTTCCACTGATGCGTTTTATTCTCTAACCTACGTCTCTCTGTCTGCAAGTGAAGCCAGTTTCATCCTTTGCATCCCCTTTGCAGTGAACATGAGCACACTGAAGGCTGCTGCTTGGCCTTTTTTCAGTGTCCTTTTCCCAGCTTCTCCTCTCAGCCGTCTCTTCTACACTCCTAACCCTTCCTGCTCTCTTCAGGGTTGCCTCCAATTTGTGCATCTCTTTCTTAAAACATTCCAACTCGGGTGCAAAATTCCAGCACCAACCAGAATGGAATAATTATTTCTGGGCTTGGCTGCTGTGAGGAACCCAAACTACAGCCACCCCCTGTGATTCAGCAGCAGTGAACGTGGTGTCTGCTTCTAGGCAATGTGGGTAAAAGTTCCTCCCAGGCCTCTCTTAGTAATTCCTCGCTCCAGATCCCTCTGCAGCCTGCTCTGCCTAGTCCCAAAACTTGCTTAGATCTGATTTTCTCTCTGTTACCTTGGCAATGTGCCAGCAGGGGTTAGCTCAGGACATGCTTTGAATGTTAGAAAGGTGCAATCTGTCTGAGGTTTGAGCTTTCTGTGTGCCAGGGCAGTGCCACTACAGCTCAGCGCCTTTGTTAATGACCCAGGTGATGGAACAGAGTTCAACAAACCTGTGCTCATCTCAGTGGTGGCACAGAATCCCAGCAGGGTGGGGCTGGAAGGGTCCTCTGCAGATCATTCAGCCCAACCCCCTGCTCCAGCAGGGCACCCACAGCAGCTTGCCCAGCAGCACAATGTCCAGGAGGCTCTGGAAGCTCTCCACACAAGGACACTCCACAGCCTCTCTGGGCAGCCTGCTCCAGGCCTCCAGCACCCTCACAACAAACAACTTTCTCCTCCTCTTCACATCCAACCTCCTGGGGTCCATTTTGTGCCCATTGCCCCTTGTCCTGTCCCTGGGCACCAGTGATAAGAGTCTGGCCCCAGCCTCTTGCCCCCCACCCTTTTGGTGTGGGATCCCTTGCCTGGGTGAAAGGCACTGGGCACAAACTGAACTGCAGAGAACTCCATTTGACTATTTCCACTGTGGTAGTGGTCAAACATTGGGCCAGGTTGCCCAGATAGGTCATGGAGCCTCCATCACTGGACATGTGCCAAAATCAATTGGCTATGATCCTGGGAACTTGCTTTAGCTTCTTCAAGCAAGAGCTTTGATGTAGGCAATCTCCAGAGGAGCCTTCCAGCGTCAGCAGCTCTGTGCTGGCACAGGTAAGAGCAATGTGGATGCAGCCCCAGGGACAGCTGCCTTTGGCTGTGCTGAAGCTTGGGCAGTCCATGCTGCCCCTGGAACCTCAGAGCCTTCCCTGAGCAGCTGCATCTGAACGTTGCTGGTGCTGTGTTCTAACAGGTAAGGATCTGCGCTGCTCTTCAATTCCTTCTCCTGGGTGGAATGGCTCTGATGCCTTCATGGCTGGAGCTGATGAGCTTCAAAGTCTCTTCCAACCAAACAACTGTGTGATTCTGTGGATCCTATCTCCACTTCCTCTTAAGGCTGTTCTGAATTACATCCCTGTCCTCCAAACTCCACTCGAGTTGCCTTAGTTTGCTGTGTAGCATCCACAAGTCTTGCGCAAGGGTTCTCTGTTTGCCCTATGAATGGTTAACATTGAGCCATGTCTGACCCAGGGACAGTCTCCTCCTCCTCCTCCTCCTCCTCCTCCCCCTCCTCCTCCTCCGCCTCCTCCTCCTCCTCCTCCTCCTCCTTTTCCCGAGTGGTTCTTGAAGTGCCCTCTGATTTGAGCAGTGCCAGTGCACCTTGGACATGATTTTGAACTGTGCTCTGTCACAGTTGCCTGTAGGCAGCTGTACAGCGCAATTGCTCACCTGTGGACCTTGCTTCATCTCCCCATCGCTCTGGTTAAATTCAAGTGGCTGTCAGCAGGATGACATCGATGACTCCAGGACAGCCTCATCTCTCTAAGTCATCCCAGGGCATTCACTTGGGCCACTTAAAGCTGATCCCTGTTCAAGGAGGCTTATCTCTGCAGGACTTCACTTTGAGGAGAGGCTGAGAGCCCTGGGGCTGTTCACTCTGCAGAGGAGAAGGCTGAGAGGGATCTGAGCAATGTCTATCAATAGCTGAGGACTGGGGGTCAGGAAGGAAGGGACAGGGACAGCCTCTGCTCACCTCTGCCTTGGCACAGGACAAGGGCAGTGGATGGAAACTGCAGCACAGGAAGTTCCACCTCAAGATGAGCAAGAACTTCTTGACTGTGAGGGTCCAGAGCCCTGGCACAGGCTGCCCAGAGAGGTTGTGGAGTCTCCTTCTCTGGAGCCTTTCCAGCCCTCTCTAGATGTGCTCCTGTGTGACCTGTGCTGGATTTTATGGTGCTGCTCTGGCAGGGGGGTTGGCCTGGAAGCTCTCCAGAGGTTCCTTCCAACCCCTAACATCTTGTGGTGCTGTGATTGAGGGCAGAGAGGTCCTTGAATAGGCATTTTAGGGCACTTCAGTTCATCTATCCTCTGATTCAGCTTCTGCATGCATCTGTCCAACTCTGCTGCTGACAAAGCATGGAAATGCTACCTGAGGTGTCTAAGGTCAAGCATGGCAATGCCTCCAGCCCTCCCTGCTGCCGTTTCTGACTGTCCCTTTCAGTTTCACTGATTCCTTAATGTGCCATTGGGCCTGAGGAGCACATGGGCTTTTTTACAGAGTCACTCTGGTCAGCTGCTTCAGGTGGAGTAGAGAGCCCAGACCTTGGACCAGTCAAGTGATTAGAAGGCAGCAGAGAAGTGAAGTGAGCCCCAAAGAGCCAGAGGAGTGAAGCAAAAGAGTGAGGTGGAGAAGAGTGGAGTGCTTTGAAGCCTCTCCACCATTGATTGTCCATGGCAGAACCATTTCAGTTGGAGAAGACTTAAGGCTGAGCCCAACCACCAAAGCTCTGCTCATCATGATCTGATAATTCACTGGTTTTGGTGCTTCAGCCACAAGTTTGGGTTTGATTCTTTTGTGGTGGTGCTGGGTTGTTTTTGTTGTTTTCTTTTTCTCCTTAGGACTGTAACATACTGCAGACCTCCAAATGTTCTCCATCCAATTAAGAATCAAAATGGTCCCAGCTTTGAAAAGGGCCAAAATGAGCCAAGAACTCCTCCTCAGAACCATCAAAGAAATCCTTTATACCAAATACACTTAACTGCTGTGGATACTGGTGACATCCTGTTCCAGTGCTGCACTGAGGAATAGGGAGCTTGGTGCTTTCTTTACTGTGAGAGATGGCCCAGAGGACACTTCAGCCCTAGTCTCTCCCTTCAGAGGTCTGAAGGGGCTGCTGAAGGAGACCTCTCTCCTGTTATGACTGCTCTGTTACTCAGTGGCTGGATCTACCAATGGATCTGTGTCACCTGAATGCATTCATAGCACTACAGAATGGTTTAGGTTGGAAGTGACCTCAAGGCTCAGCCAGTTCCAATCTCCTGCCATAGGCAGGGACACCTCCCACTAGAACAGGTCACTCAAGGCCTCATCCAACCTGGCCTTGAACACCTCCAGGGAGGTTGTGGAGCACAGAAGCACCCAACGTGATCTTTGATCACGTTGGGTGCTTCTGTGCTCCACAACCTCCCTGGGCAACCTGTGCCAGTGTCTCACCACCCTCAACCTGTGCCAGTCTCTCACCACCCTCACTGTAAAGAACCCTTTCTTAACAACCACTTTCAATCTCCCCTCTGCCACTTCAAACCCATTCCTTCTCCTCCTCCTCTCATTCCCAGACCTTGTCAATAGTCCCTCCACAGCCCTCCTGGACCCCCCATCAGATACCGCAAAGCCACTCTAAGGTCTCCTGGAAGCCTTCTCTTCTCCAGGCTGCACAGCCCCAACTCTCTCAGCCTGTCCTCAGAGCAGAGCTGCTGCAGCCCTCTCAGCATCTTGGTGGCCTCCTCTGGACTCAGTCATTCCCAACTCTCCTGCTTTAGCTCACTGCTCCTGGCAAGCACCAAGGCTTATTTCAATGAATAGAAGGGACCTCAAGGTCCAACCTTTTTAGGTCACAGTACAGTTGAAATGACCTGGCCCAGCACCCTGGTAGGCTGAGTCTTTGCACTGACTAATGCAGAGGACTCCACCACTTCCCTATGAGGAGAGTCCCCTCTCCAGCTGTTCCCATGGGGAAATATTTTCTCCTGCACTCCAATGGGAATCTCTCTAGCAGTAACTTGTCCCCATCACCTCTTGTCTTCTCCATGGGAGTCCTCGAGAAAAGGGAGTCTCCATCCTCTTGGTAGCCACTCTTGATGCATGGTGATAAGGTCTCCCCTGAGCCTTCTCTTCTCAAAGCTGACCAAACACAAATTTCTTTTGCTTTGGCTTACCAATACCCCCCAGAGCTGTGGGGCAGTGTGGGGCTCTCTGAAGTTCTCCCTGTGCCCCACCTGGACAGCTCTCCTGGATGCTTTTGGGCTGGAAGGGTGCAGACTGGGATTTGGAAACAGCTAATGGAGAAGCAGTTGAGGCTGAAGCAGGACCTCAGCTGCCTCATCCAGACAGGAGCAGATGTGCTCCATAAAACTTTGACTCCCTATATGTGGGTGCTCAGCTGATAAGAAGCAGCAGGAGCAGGCCCTCTGCTATAAGCAAGTAATGAAGGCTGGTGTGGATTCTCTTGTGTCTAACGAGCCCCTTGGTGGGGCTCTGAAGTGCATCTCCATCCTTTGCCCAGCTGCCTGTGCCACAGAACCCGTAGGAACTTCCTCTCTTGGACTCCTCTCCCACCCTGTCAGACGTGGCTGAGGTTTGTGTGTGCTGATTGAAGCCGAGGACAGGCAGGAGCAAGCTTCTGTAGCCCCCCAGCCCGCGTCTGTGCACACAGACACTGCTGCTGCTGCTGCCCCAGCTGCACAGGAACCCCCAGCCTGTGTCCTGTATGCAGAGCTGGCACCTTGGGGACCTTGGGGACCTCGGGGGCTTTACTTCCCTCTTCCCACTGCGCTGTTTGCGTCCCCTGCTTTAGGAAAGTTCCATTGCTCAATAAAAGGAAATCCCAGCATCATCTTTTAAAGGAGGTTAATGAGCACGGGTGTAAGCAATGGAGCTAATAGGAGCCCAGGCAGAGACGGGAGGCTGCTCTCTCCTTTTGAGAGAGGGCCAACATAGCTTTCTGATTATCCCTTCTGGAGAGGGCTCTGGGTACTGAGGGTAAGTCATGCTAAGCCTTTCCTCCTCAGGCTCCGTGTTCATTTATGCCTACTGGGCTCTGTCATCTTTAAAGGTGTTGTTTAGCCTGGTTTGAATTACTGGCAAACAAATAAGTCTTTTAAGAAGCAGCTCTTGAATCCACGGAGATGTTTACCAAACCCCTTTGATTCCAGCCATGAGGCTTTTCTTCTTTCCTTCTGTTCAGTAACAGAGCTAAAAATGAACCGGCAGCGCGGGAGGGAGGGAGGAGGCTGCAGACCGCCCTGCTGGGTGGCAGGGGCGCTGGGCGGCAGGGGCAGGCACTGTCCGCCTGGGCAGCCACTGTCCTCCTGCTTTGCCGAGTTGAACTTGGACATGCGGAGGCACAGCAATGCAGTAGCATGTCACAGGTCCCTACACGGAGTACTGAGCGGGGGGAAAAGGTATGGTTTCCTTTCCCTAGAGCAGAAAGCATCCCAGCCCCGGAGCAAGCAGAAGCTAAGGAGGGAGAAATGAAGCCCTTGAGGCTCAGGAGCTTGTTGCCTGTAGGTTTATCTCTGCTCCACCTCTCTCCTTTGTCACCGCAAGCTTCAGTCTCCTCCTCCAGTCTAGCTGCCTCTCAACCTCATTAATGCTTTGCTTTGATGGTCTTAAGTTCTGGACAATGTCTTCCAGATGTTTTCTACTTCCAGCTGAAATAGGCTTCCCAAATTTCCTGTTTACTCTCGGTGCCTTTTGTATTTCTCTTGTTCTTTGAAAGTGTGACCATTTTTTTAACCTCTAAGCAATCCAAGCACGTTCTTCTCTCTGTTTCTCTTCCCTCCAGCATCTCCACGAGTTTGGGGTGTTTTGCTTACAGTGGACACTCCTTTTTATTCTCTTCTTCTGCACCAATATTGACCTTTTCCAACTGTCTTATGTCTGCACAGATAGAAACTTGGAATCGTTTGCTAGGGAGAGACCTTTAACATCTTCAACTCCAACCATTAGCCCAGCACTGCCAGATAACCACTAGACCATGACCCCCAGCACTGCATCCACACAGCTGTGAAACCCCTGCAGGAAAAGGGCCTGGGCAGCCTTTTTTTCAGGAAAAAAATTCCCTATGTCCAACCTAAATCTCCTCTGGTACTGCTCTAGGCCATTGCATCTCATCCTCTCACCTGATTCTAGGGAGCAGAGTCCAACCCTCACCTGGCTCCAGCCTCCTCTCTGCAGAGAGCAAAGAGCTCTGCCCTCAGGCTCCTCTTCTCCAGGCTGCACACCTCCAGCTCCCTCAGCTGCTCCTCTCCAGTCCTCTTCTCTAGACCCTTCCCCAGCTTCATTGCCCTTCTCTGGCCCTGCTCCACCTCCTCAATGTCCTTCCTTGAGTGAGGGGCCCAAAAGTGAATGCAAGGATTTGAGATGCAGCCTCACAAGTTCTGAGTACTGGAGGTAGAATCCCAGCCCTGGTGCTGCTGGTCAGACGAGAAGCATCCAGCTCTAAAGCTTGTAGATGTTTGGTTTATTTTGTGGGGTTTGTTTATTTGTTTACTTCCCAGGGGTAAGGAAAGGAAAAGAAAGGAAGGAAAAACCAAGTACAAGGTCCTGCACCTGGGTCAAGGCAATGCCAAGCACAAATCCAGGCTGGACAGTGAGTGGCTGGAGAGTAGCCCTGAGGAGAGGGACTTGGGGGTGCTGGGGGATGAGAAGCTCCACAGGAGCCAGCAATGTGCACTTGCAGCCCAGAAAGCAACCAGAGCCTGGGCTGCAGCAGCAGAAGTGTGGCCAGCAGGGCCAGGGAGGTGATTCTCCCCCTCTGCTCCCTCTGCTGAGACCCCACCTGGAGTACTGCATCCAGTTCTGGAGCCCCTGGGACAAGAGGGCTGTGGAGATGCTGGAGAGTGTCCAGAGCAGGGCCAGGAGGATGCTGAGAGGGCTGCAGCAGCTCTGCTGTGAGCACAGACTGAAAGAGTTGGGGCTGTTGAGTCTGGAGAAGAGGAGGCTCCCAGGTGACCTTCTTGTGGCCTTCCAGCATCTGAAGGGGGCTACAAAAAAGCTGGGGAGGGACTTTTGAGGCTGTCAGGGAGTGCCAGGACTGGGGGGAATGGAGCAAAGCTGGAGGTGGGGAGAGTGAGGCTGGAGGTGAGGAGGAAGTTGTTGAGCATGAGAGTGGTGAGAGGCTGGAATGGGTTGCCCAGGGAGGTGGTTGAGGCCCCATGGCTGGAGGTGTTTAAGGCCAGGCTGGCTGAGGCTGTGTGCAGCCTGCTCTAGGGTAGGGTGTCCCTGGGCATGGCAGGGGGGTTGGAACTGGCTGCTCCTTGTGGTCCCTTCCAACCCTGACTGATTCTGGGATTCTATGAAAATTAGGGGGAAAAGAAATTTAACATTTTAAAAATCTACCTTTTTGCCTTGCTCCAAACCAAATGTTCTGCACAGAGGCATTTGCCCATCTTGCTTATTCCATCAAGTCTTCCATGGCTGCATCCTCAGTTCAAGAGAGATGCTGAGATACAGAGAGAGTGATTGGCATTGGAATGGGCTGCCCAGGGAGGTGGTGGAGGGGCCGTGCCTGGAGGTGTTGAAGCCAAGCCTGGCTGGGGCACTTAGTGCCATGGTCTGGTTGGTTGGGCAGGGCTGGGTGCTAGGTTGGGCTGGCTGAGCTTGGAGCTCTCTTCCAACCTGCTTGATTCTATGATTCTGTGATTACCTGGAGAGCTTTGGTTAGACACAGTGAGCTGCCATCTCCTCCTTCAGCTGCTCAAGGTGTAAAAGTTGGAGCTGCTCTTGAGGGCATTGGCACAGCATCCTAGAGCAGGAGTGCAGCTGGAGCAGCACAGCTGAGCTGGCCATGGCCATGTGGGTGGAAGCTCCCCTGGCAGCACTCAAAAGCTGTCCTCTTTCAAGTGGTTGGATGGCTGTAATTATCCTGTTGTTTTCTTTCAAACCCAAACTCAAACACACCTTGAAGTGGAACTGTTCTTAGTACAAAGACTGCACTGGGGCCAGGCCTTAGGTCTCACTCCTGCAAAGGCTTCCACAGGTCTTTAGCTTCCTCTCCAGGAGGAATGGTACTGATTGTCAGTGGCACTGCTCAGGCAGCAGAGAGTGGATCTGTGTGATCTGGGGCTGGCCCTGGACTACAGCAGAAGTCAATCTCCTGAAATGAATGATTGGAGAGGTGTAAGTGGAGTCTCCAGCCCAGGATTTAGCTAAAAGCAGTAGGGCTTTTTGCTTAAGCAAGTGTGAGATGGCACCAAGCTGTGTGGCACAGTCGACTTGCTGGAGGGCAGGGATCCATCCAGAGAGACCTGCACAGGCTGCAGAGCTGTGCCCAGGCCAACCTCATGGCATTCAACAAGGCCAAGTGTAAGGTCCTGCGTCTGGGTGGGTGCAATCCCAAGCACAGCTTCAGGCCGGCTGGGGAATGGCTGAGAGCAGCCCTGAGGAACAGGCCCTGGGGGTCTGGGGTGATGCAAAGCTCCACAGGAGCCTGCAGTGTGAGTGCAGCCCAGACAGCAACCCTGTGCTGGGCTGCAGCAAGAGCAGTGTGGGCAGCAGGGCAAGGGAGGGGATTCTGCCCCTTGGCTCTGCTCTCCTCAGACCCCACCTGCACTCCTGGGTGCAGTTCTGGAGCCCCCAGCACAAGCAGCACATGGAAGTGTTGGAGCCAGTCCAGAGGAGGCCACCAAGATGCTGAGAGGGCTGCAGCANCTCCTGAGCCAGCAAGGCAGTTCCATCATAGCATCATAGAGTGGGTTAGTTGGAAGGGACCTCACAGCTCAGCCAGTGCTGACCATAGGCAGGGACACCTCCCACTAGAACAGGTCTCTCAAGGCCTCATCCAACCCAGCCTTCAACACCTCCAGGGAGGTTGTGGAGCACAGAAGCACCCAACGTGATCTTGATCACGTTGGGTGCTTCTGTGCTCCACAACCTCCCTGGAGGTGTTGAAGGCTGGGTTGGATGAGGCCTTGAGAGACCTGTTCTAGTGGGAGGTGTCCCTGCCTATGGTCAGCACTGGCTGAGCTGTGAGGTCCCTTCCAACTAACCCACTCTATGATGCTATGATGGAACTGCCTTGCTGGCTCAGGAGGGTGCTGTACCTTGAAGTCCATTTGTTCTCCTGACTTGATGCCCTCTGTTACAACATCCTTCCAAACAAACATCCAGGTAGCACTTGGTGTTCTGTGGCTCTCCATCTGCTGACCAACTCTGACCTTTCTCAGAGGCTATTTCACCTGTCAGTGGCTTTACAAAGTTGTTTGCTGGTGCCTGACATGGGGTGAACTCCTGCTGCAGCTTTCCAGCCTCAAGATCTCTCTTTCCTATCTAGTTGCCTTTTTCCTTCCTTTTCATCAGACTTTGGGCTGATGACAGCTCTGAAACTCCTGCATCTCTACCAAATTGAGCTGAAAGCAACCAACTCATTCAAGAGTGATTAGAGATGCAGGCTCATGCACACCATGATCAGAGCTGCTTTGTTTCTGCAGGAAGCCAGGCAGAAAAAATAAGAAGTGATGTGATTAGAAATAGATGCAGTAGAATGTTTCATGGGCTTGAAAGAAATGACTTTGCTATCTGACTGCTCTTACAGACATCCCAGAATCCCAGCATGGAGGGGTTGGAAGAGACCTCCTCTGGGGATCACCCAGTCCAAGCCCCTGCTCAGGTAGGGCACCCACAGCAGCTTGCCCAGCAGCACAATGCCATGGGGACTTTGGAAGCTCTCCACACAAGGACACTCCACAGCCTCTCTGGGCAGCCTGCTCCAGGCCTCCAGCACCCTCACAACAAACAACTTTCTCCTCCTCTTCACATCCAACCTCCTGCCTGCCACTTTGTGCCCCTTGCCCCTTATCAGAGAATCCTAGGATCAGATATTGCCTCAGATGTTGCCACAAGGCTACAGCTCCAGCTTTGGGATCATGAGCACCTTGATTTCTCCTTCCCTTGGGAAGATTTCCTTCAATCTGCTTGACACGACCAGGACTGGGATGTACATGGAATGGACAATGCCATGATCATAGAATCATAGAACCAAGCAGCTTAGAAGAAACCTCCAAGCTCGTCCAGGCCAACCTAGCACCCAGCCTCACCCAGTCACCCAGACCATGGCACTAAGTGCCCCAGCCAGGCTTGGCTTCAACATCTCCAGGGCAGCGACTCCACCACCTCNCATCTCTCCTGAATTGATGAGCCCAGAACTGGACCCAGTGGAGTCATAGAATCATACAATGATTTAGGTTGGAAGGGACTTCAAAGCTCATCCAGTTCCAACCCTCCACCCCAGGCAGGGACATCAGAACAGGTCGCTCAAGGCCTCATCCAATCTAGTCTTGAACACTTCCAGGGATGGAGCATCTAAGCCTTCCTGGGCAGCCTGTGCCAGTGTCTCACCACCCTTGTCCCCTGCCTGAGCACCACTGATACCTCAGCCTCCTGCCCCTCCCACAGCTCCTTCAGCTCTTGCTGAGCATTGCTCAGCTGCCCTCTGGGGCTGCTCTTCTGCAGGCTCTCAGCCCCAGGGCTCTCAGCCTTTGCTCCTCACAGAGCTGCTCCAGGCCCCTCAGCAGCCTCCACTGCACTCTATCCAGCAGCTCCCTGAACTGGGAAGCCCAGAACTGCACCCAGCACTCCAGATGTGGAGTACCAAACTCTACCCCAACTCAACTCTCACACCTCTTGGTAAAACCAGGCATAAGGCTACATTGCTGAAACCAGAGATGGGCAACCCCCCTTGGAAGGCACAGAAGGAAACTTCTCTCAGTAACTCAACAATGTGAGGAGGCCTGGCACTAGGGCTGGGACACCTGTGCCAGTTGCCAGCATGCTGGGTGAGTTATCTCTGCTCAGGTGTTTGCTGGAGCCTTTGAGTGCTGCTCAGTTACAGAGATACTTGGGGCAGAGCCCAGTTTGCTCCAGCACCAGGAGCCTGCCCCAGGGCTCGTCCCGGCTGGCTGTGCAGCACAGCCTGGGCTTCCCTCTTTCCCCCTTTGAAGGGGCAGATCCTTGCATCTTAATTTTAACAATTCCAGAATACAAAAAGATAAAACAAACCCAGACACTGAGATCAGGAAGGCAGAGGAAGTTCCATGGAGACCTGAGGAGGAATTTTTCCCCTGTGAGGGTGACAGAGCCTGGCACAGGCTGCCCAGGGGGGCTGTGGAGTCTCCCTCTCTGGAGACATTCAAACCCTGCCTGGATGTGTTCTGTGCGATCTGGTCTGGGTGCTCCTGCTCTGCAGGGGGGTTGGGCTGGCTGAGCTTTGGAAGTCCCTTCCAGCCCCTGGCATTCTGTGATGCTGTGAAGAGAACATTCAGCTTCAGCTGGAGCAAGAGGTAGAGTTAGAAGCTGTGTGTGGTACTTTAAACACCATGAGGAGTGTCTTGGAACTAGGAGAAGTGACTCGGACCAAGTACTGGCAAGGGCTGTATAGGGAAGGTTTAGGTTGGACATTAGGAGAAACTTTTTCACTGAAGGGATTCTCAAACATGGCCCAGGCTGCCCAGGGAGGTGGCTCAGTCTTCATCCCTGGAGGAGGTGTTTCAAAGAGGTGGTGCTGAGGGACACAGTTCAGCACCAGCCTTGGTAGAACTAGAGATTGGTTGGAGTGGGGATGATCTGAAAGGGCTTTTCCAACCCAAATGATTCCAAGCAGAGAAGGAATGTTCAGGGTGAAAGGGTTTATTCCAAAGGGCTGGAGTACCTGGGCAGTGCACAGCACGTGCAGCTCTGGAGCACTGACAGTGCTGTGGCAGCTGTGTGGTGACACTTGTGCAGGAGATGTGGCAGCTTGAGCTGGGAAGGACCTGGCTCACAAGTTTGGCAGTTGTGGTGGAACTTCCACTGAGCTCTGCAGGAGATGCTCACTCCTGCTTTGTGCTGCCTGGCCACGTGCTGCAGGGTGCATGGAGACATCAAGGCTGGGAATGTAGGACACTGGGTGAAGGAAGTCTAAGTCTGTCACTGGCTTAGTGAACTCTGCCCCTCTGCTGCTGTGAGACCCCCCCAGGGGTACTGCTTCCAGCTCTGGAGCTCCCAGCACAAGAACATGAATCTGTTGGAGAGAATCCAGCAGAGGGACACGAAGATGACCAGAGGGCTGCAGCATCTCTACTGTGAGGACAGGATGAGAGAGCTGGAGCTGTTCAGCCTGGAGGTGAGAGTGCTCCAGGAAGAACTCAGAGGAGCCTTCCAGCTCCTGAAGGGGCTACAGGAGAGCCAGGGAGGGACTTTGGACAAGGGCTGGGAGTGACAGGAGGAGAGACAATGGCTCTGAGCTGGGAGAGGGGAGAGTGAGAGTGGAGAGAAGGAAGAAATGCTTGAGAGTGAGGGTGAGGAGAGACTGGCACAGGTTGCCCAGGGAGGTTGTGGTTGCCTCCTCCCTGGAGGTGTTCAGGGCCAGGCTGGATGAGGCCTTGAGCAAGCTGTGCTGGTGGGAGGTGTCCCTGCCCGTGGCAGGGGCTGGAGCTGGATGATCTCTAAAAAGTCCCTTCCTACTCAAACCATTCTGTGATTCTCTGAAGCTGCTTTGCACTTGGCCATCTCCTTCTCTTTGGACCAGTCTGGCACTTTGCTCGCACTCCTGGCAGCACAGGGCTGGCTGCTTTGCAAAGTCTTGAAGACCCCTGGGAACTCCAAGCCAGATGATGGTAACTTGCACAGCCACTATTGCTGCTGGGGCTGTGAGGAATCGCCTCCTTCAGACCCAGCTTGCACACTGAGTGCTCAGGACAAGAGTCAAGAGTGCAGGCTGTGGGAAGGGCTGTCAGAAAGCTGCACCCAGGCTGGTGCCATTTCTTGCCCTCTGTTACAGGTCAGGTACTGCCAGCCTCATGCTGCCTCTGTCTGAGAAGCTCTCTGCTGCTTTGGCTAAGGCTCAAGGTCACAGCAGCTTTTCTTCCTTCCTCTGAGTCCCGAGGGCAGACTCCTGAGTGCTCCCAGAGACCCAGTGAAGGTGGCAGGGATCTGAGCTGCTGAACAGCCCCAGAGGATGCTGCCACTGCCTTGCTCCTGCTGAGTATTGTTCTTGGGGCACTGCCACTGCTACTGCCAGAACCTGAGGCTCCAGTTCAGCTCCTGCTGCTGCTGTTTCTGGCTCAGATGCCTCTCCTACAGCTCTCTGGTCAGGCAGTTGTTAGCTGCAGTCCTGGCATGAGGAAGTTTGGTCACTACTTGTCTTAGTTCATCTTCTTCTCTTTCTCTTCATTTGTTGTTCCCCATTTTGGAGAGGAGGAAGATGCACTGGGTAGGAGTGGTGTTAACTCTGGGAGGCTTCCAAAGGGCATTTTTCCATCACAGCCTTGGATAAGGACTAAGATGTGTGTCTACATGAAGCTGAACCAATGCATGTGGATTTGGAGGCACCAGAGAGTCTAAGCTGGTTTGAAGGCACCTGAAGAGAGTTTGTGAAGCTCAGGATATAATCACAGACTGGCTTGGGTTGGGTTGGATTGGAAGGTGATGTAGTCCAACCTCCCTGCAATGAGCAGGGACATTTGCAGCTAGGCCAGGCTGTTCAGAGCTCTGTCCAACCTCACCCTGACAGAACAAAGTCTTTGCCAGGCTGTCAGAGCCATGCAGCTGTTCTGGAGCTTTGTTGTTAGCCTACCAAACAGTCCATCCCTTTTCCATGCCCACGATGCCCCTCGGGTTCTACCTGCAGGGAACAGCATCAGCCAACATCTTCCACGCCAGGCTTCCCTCTGCCCTGTGCTGCTTGGCTAAACAGTAGGCTCTTTAATGAAGAGCACTGGTTACAAAACACCCATCATGGGCGCTGGAAGGCCTTGAACTTGCTAATATTTCTCTTTACAGCCCTTCTGCCGCGCAGCTCCAGCTGTGCTCAGGGCCCTGTTGTCTGAGATGTTATGCAAATGCATGTTTGGTGTAAACAGGATGATGCAATCGCTTGGAAAACTTTACAATCAAAGCAGAAAACTCCAGAATCAAAGCAGAGAGAAGGCAAGAGGAGAAAGAAAGGCACACCAGGAGGAGTGGCTCCTGCAGAGTCTGCAGTCCTGCAGCAAGAGCAGAGGTTCTGCCGTTGCCAGGCTGCTCCTTACCCACCATGGCATCCTGTCTCTAAAGCACTCCTGTGCTTTCCCAGCCCTCCCCAGTCTCTCTTAAACTCCGTCCCAGGGCTGGAACACTTAAGTGGGTTCAGCTAATTCGATTTAGCCCTCATTTCTCGAGCTGCTCTCACACCCAGAACCTCGTGGCTGCTCTGTCTTGCTGGGAACTGAGCTGGATTGGTTCCATTTCCAGAGAGGAGATGGAGCACAACAGCAGTGCCCCGAGAGCAGAGCTGGGATGCTGAACTGAACCCGGGATGTGCCATCCCAAGAACAACTTGTGGTCATACACCAGGCTCCCCAGCTCCACACCGTGCCCCACTGCTTGAGCCAGGCAGCTGAATAGTGCTGGAGCTTATTGCATTAACTCCTTAGACCAAGGCAGCACACAGGGTGTGGAGGCCAAAGAAAGCATCGTGGGTGTAGCTTTCTGAAGGAGAATTTATGCTCACTGCTGATGGAGCTGTTACAGTGAATCCAGTGTCAATTTTTCCATTATTGGGCTCTTTTTTGCTTTGCTTTGCCTTTTTTTACTTCTTCCCTTCAACAAGTTGTTCTGGAGCTGCCTGAAGAGGTTTGCAGCTCCTGAAAGGGTGTTCAGGTACTGCAAACACATGACATGGAACCCCAAAACCTGCTACCAAAGAATCTGCCTTGTTTGTCATAGGAAGGAGCAACTGGGAGCTGAACCTGCTGCTGAGCACCAGAGTTCTGGGGGAGTCCAACTCACACTCAGCTCTCCCTGTCCTGAAGATTATTCACTTTGGTTCTTGTTTAGCACCAGTTCAAGAATCCCAGCATGGTGCTGGGTGGAAGGGACCTCTGGAGGTCATCCAGCCCAACCCCCTGCTCCAGCAGGGCACCCACAGCAGCTTGCCCAGCAGCACAGTGCCCAGGGGGGTTTGGAAGCTCTCCACACAAGGACACTCCACAGCCTCTCTGGGCAGCCTGCTCCAGGCCTGCAGCACCCTCACAACAAACAACTTTCTCCTCCTCTTCACATCCAACCTCCTGCCTGCCACTTTGTGCCCATTGCTGCTTTTTTTGTTCCTGGGCACCAGTGACAAGAGTCTGGCCCCAGCCTCTTGCCCCCCAGAGCTGCTTTAGCTCTTGCTGAGCATTGCTCAGATGCCCTCTGGGGCTGCTCTTCTGCAGGCTCTCAGCCCCAGGGCTCTCAGCCTTTGCTCCTCACAGAGCTGCTCCAGGCCCCTCAGCAGCTCTGCAGCCTCCCCTGGACTCTCTCCAGCACTTCCCTGGCTCTGGCAACTGGGGAGCCCAGAACTGGTCCCAGCACTGCAGATATGGCCTGACTAGGGCAGAGTAGAGGGGAAGGAGAACTCCCTTTGCCCTGCTGCCTACACTCTTCCTCATGCCCCCCAGGACACCATTTGCCTCCCTGCCCCCCAGGGCACATTGCTGCCCCATAGGAACTTGCTGTCCCCCAGCACTCTCAGCTCCTTCTCCTTGCAGCTGCTTCCCAGCAGGTCCCCCCTCAGCTGTCCTGCTGCAGGAGGTTGTTCCTGCCCAGGGCCAGGACCCTGCACTTGCCCTTGGTGAGCTCCATGAGGTTCCTTCTGCCCAGCTCTGCAGCCTGCCCAGGTCTGGCTGGACGGCAGCACAGTCTGAGGGGGAGGATGCTCCTTGGAGCTCTGCAGCCTGTGCAGGTCTGATGGTCAGGTAGAGGTTTGTGGTTCAGCTCTGCAGACACAAACAGCTCTGCTGTGGCTGTGATTTGTCCTGTCTGCCGCACGCTGCCATGCAGGGTACGATGCTCTCCCAGATGCCAGGCTTACCACAGCACCTTCCCTGCTGAGGAAGCCCACACCAGTATGCAGCCATGCTGCACTGGATGGGTCACCTTCATTATGGCTATGTTGTGGAGCCACCAGCAGCAGGGCTGCCTTACAGTGGGCACTGCAGCTGAGACAGGCAGCCTTTGCTTCCCGTGGGATGTGCCAACCTGTTTCTCCAGGCTAAACCAGCTCTGCAATTCAGGTGACAAAATCAGGGCAAAACTGGTTGGTCCTTGCCTCCGCCTGGGCATGTTTGGGAATCCCTTAGAATGACTAAATTCAGTGGTTTGAGCTTTTTCCTTCCTGTTTTCTCACTGCACACCTCCCACAATCGCTCTGCAGCAGCTTGACAATGGAAGTGCTGACGCCAGGTTATCGTCCCAGTCCCAGCAGTGTGTTCCACCTCCCATTGTTTGCCTTGGCCCCGGCCTGTTGTGTGCTGCTGTGGCTTCATTGGTTGATTGAATACACTCCTCGAGTGCTCTGTCGGTTGGCCTTGCTCAGCTTCTCCTCAGCAGCCTGGTGAAGAAAGCGTCAGCTTCCAAAGCTTTGCAGTGCGTGGGGAATCAACCAGGAGCCTCCTACTGTACTTTGGGTGTAAGCCTTGGGCAGGCTGCTGGAACTGACACAACTGAAGCACTAAACCAGAAGGCTAAAAACATCTCCCTGTGGCTGATGTTCCAGCCTGACTTAACCTCACTTGAAAAGAGAAAAGAAGGGAATTTGAAACTGAAGGTTGTGCAATGCTGCAGAAGCCACAGGGGGATCTTGTGTTAGACCAAACTGTGCTTTAGGCCAGCTCTTGAGGATGGAAAGGAGGAGAAAAGGACAACATAAAAATGATTTGAAGGTATTTGGGCCAGTACAGGTCAGGAGTTGACTTGCTAGGAAGCAACTCAGTGGAGAAGGACCTGGAAGTGCTAGGAGACAAGCTCCCCAACAGCCACCACTGTGCCCTCATGGCCATGTAGACCAATGGTGTCCTGGGGGGCACGAGGAAGAGTGCAGCCAGCAGGGCAAGGAAGGTTCTTCTCTTGCAGTGAGGCCACATCTGGAGTGTTGGGTGCAGTTCTGGGCTCCTCATTTGCAGAGAGCCAGGGAAGTGCTGGAGAGTCCAGAGGAGGCTGTGAAGCTGCTGAGGGGCCTGGAGCAGCTCTGTGAGGAGCAAAGGCTGAGAGCCCTGAGGCTGAGAGCCTGCAGAAGAGCAGCCCCAGAGGGCAGCTGAGCAGTGTTCAGCAAGAGCTAAAGGAGCTGTAGGGGCAAGAGGCTGGGGCCAGACTCTTGCCACTGGTGCCCAGGGACAGGACAAGGGGCAATGGGCACAAAATGGACCCCAGGAGGTTGGATGTGAAGAGGAGGAGAAAGTTGTTTGTTGTGAGGGTGCTGCAGGCCTGGAGCAGGCTGCCCAGAGAGGCTGTGGAGTGTCCTTGTGTGGAGAGCTTCCAGAGCCTCCTGGACATTGTGCTGCTGGGCAAGCTGCTGTGGGTGCCCTGCTTGAGCAGGAGGTTGGGCTGGGTGATGTCCAGAGGTCTCTTCCACCCAGCACCATGTTGGAGGTCTACAGTTACAGCAGCACAATCTTGCAATTCAGCCGTGTGTGGAGGCTTAGGTGATCTCCACCAAATTTCTGGCTGCCACTGAATGCTCACAGAACCATCAGCATTTCTTCCTGCTGCCTTTCCCTGTCGCAGGTCTTTACCACATTTTCTGTGCATCACCGATCCTGGTTCTGAGCTGTGCATCTCTGATCTGAGTTC
>WAAF01012018.1:208-23330 GCA_013400475.1 Tricholaema leucomelas
CACTTGGATCCTCACAAGTCCATGGGACCAGATGGGATCCATCCTAGGGTGCTGAGAGAGCTGGCAGATGAGCTGGCCAAGCCACTCTCCATCATTTATCAACAGTCCTGGCTCACTGGAGAGGTCCCTGAAGACTGGAAGCTGGCCAATGTGATGCCCATCCACAAGAAGGGCTGGAAGGAGGAGCCAGAAAACTACAGCCCTGTCAGCCTGACCTCAGTGCCAGGCAAGGTGATGGAACAGGTCATCTTGAGTGCCATCACAAAGGTTGACAGGTCTGTAGTTTTCTGGCTCCTCCTTTCGACCCTTCTTGTGGATGGGTAAATTGAGGAGTAAAGAAACATATAAGACTGATTCGTGCACACCATCAGAACTAAGCCTTTCTTCATCTTTGGAAACCATTGCCCAGGTAATGTTGCACAAGTTCATATAACTGAAGACATGTTCCATGCAAAAATATTACATAAAAGGCAGTGGGAAATAAAAATGCTCATTTCACACAGAGCTGTGTATACAACTGCCTTTAATCTTGATCAGAATCTTCATTTTTATTTGCAGAGTTTATCTCAAAAAGCATCATTTGAGGCTTTTTTTTTCCTTTCCTAATGGAAAAAAATAACTGGCAAGTGTTTTATCTGTCCATGCTGTATCTCCTACTCCACTGTGAAGAGTAGCTGAAAGAATCAAGAACGTGCAAGACAGCTGTGCTCTATTAGCAATCTGTCAGGTGGCTGCAAGCAATATATTACCAGCCACAATGAACAAATGCCCATACCCTCAATTCTTCACAGCAGTCCTGCATGCCCATTTTATGAGCAGATGTGTTATTATAATGACATACAACACAGCCATTCAAGGAGAAAATAAAATAATAAAGCAAACCAGAAACTAAAACCAAGAAGAGATTACCTTGTTAGTTGGACTAAAAAAATCTGCTTCTATCATGTAATGAAAATGTTTTTATGTGAGTCTAAGGAATCGCTTGAGGAATCATGTCATATCTCACAACGACAGAAACATTATGGATGGAAAAGACCCTTAGGATCACCAAGTCCAACTGAGGTGACTTGCCCAGGCACAGGGGTAGGAAAGACATAGTTTTGGAGACAACAAATTGCAATCTGGAGACCCCAGTTTTATTCTGCTGATAGTGGTGGTCTCTCTTAGAATCATAGAAACATAGAATCATCCGGACTGGAAGAGACCTCCAAGATGATCCAGTCCAACTAGCACCCAGCCTTGTCCAATCAACTAGATCATGGCACTGAGTGCCACATCCAATCTTTTTATGAACACCTTCAGGGACGGTGACTCCACCACCTCCCTGGGCAGCCCATTCCAATGCCAATCACTCTCTCTGTGAAGAACTTCCTCCTAACATCCAGCCTAGTCCTCCTCTGGCACAACTTGAGACTGTGTCCCCTTGTTCTATTGCTGGTTGCCTGGGAGAAGAGACCAACCCCCACCTGGCTACAGCCTCCTTTCAGGTAGTTGTAGACAGCAATGAGGTCCCCCCTGAGCCTTTTCCTCTCTAGACTAAACAACTCCAGCTCCCTCAGCCTCTCCTCAGGCCTTTCATCACCTTTGTCACCCTTCTCTGGACACGTTCCAGGATCTCAACATCTCTCTTGAATTGAGGAGCCCAGAACTGGGCACAGTACTCAAGGTGTGGCCTGACCAGTGTTGAGTACAAGGGAAGAATAACCTCCCTTGTCCTACTGGCCACACTGTTTCTGAATCAGGCCAAGATGCTACTGTCTCTCTTGGCCACCTGAGCAGCTTCTGGAACTAAGCTGGAGTTCAGAGAGATTATGATCCGTCCTCACATTTAAACTTTTTAAATCAGTAGAGCCCCATTTGGGAACTTTAAATATGTGAATAAAAACCCCACTTTGGTTTCTTTTGCAACCATTCTAGAGAGTCTGGTACAGTCAGTCCCCAAGACAGACTGCTTAGGAATGCCAGATATCTGCAGAAAGGGAGGAGCCAGTCACCCCAGACTGCCGTCATCATTAATGAGTATTTTCAGAGCATGATTCTTATAGCCTATTTTAGATGCCCACCTTTGCTTGGGAATAATTATTGCTGAAAATTGTGCCTCTGTTTATCCAAATGATCCTCACCACTGGTTTCCCTTTGGCCAAGGTAACATCTGATGGGTTGGAAATCTGAAAGCTATCTATAAAATCCAATATATTCCAATATGATTATGATGTTTTAAAGGACTGTGAGTTGCATCAGTAGTGGATCAGGCTCTGATCTTGGTATTTTAGCTGCAGATTCCAGTGGAGCTCTTGCATGAAACCCCCCACCTCTACTCCCCTGAAGTAATTTGGACACTGGAATGGGCTGCCCAGGGAGGTGGTGAAGTCGCCGTCCCTGGGGCTGTTCAAGACAAGGTTTGACGTGGCACTTGGTGCCATGGTATAGCCTTGAGCTCTGTGGTAAAGGGTTGGACTTGATGATCTGTGAGGTCTCTTCCAACCTTGGTGATACTGTGATACTGTGATACTGTGATACTGTAATTCAGGGCTAGAGATCACAACTTCCACAACAACATTAGTCAAGAGCTCTTGTGGCATTTATGATGGTGAATGACCATCCTTGTCACTAATGCACTTTAACATTTATGTGTATACTTGTTACTGTGGTAACATGATTGACAATTTCATGTGTCTATTTTGCCTTTGTGCCAAACTATAATATTTCATATTGGGAGAAGAAAAAAGTGTGAGGATCAATTGTTAAGTCTCAGGTACTCATACACTCTTTTTCAGCGTTGTGCTAACTCTTAAAACCAGCTAAGTACTCAACACAGGGAAATATATTAATGAAGTGCAAACTTTTGTGGTGTTTGCAGAATTCTATTTTGCTAGTAAGACTCCTTTTCCTGGCCCATTTGCTTTTCAAGTTAGAAATTTATTTCCCCCTGTTCTCTGACAACACAGGAAACAGGTTTAAATAAATGGAAAATGTGGGTTCTGTCAATGCTATTTCCAACAGCGGAGCAGGAGTTGCACTTTGGAACTGCACGTAAATGTAATTAGATGTAGCAATGAACTAAACCATATTTATGCAAGCGTTTGTAGTAACAGCTCAGAAGCTTCACAGAGTGTTTTATTCTTATGAGCTCAATTGCACTACTGGTTTGTCACTTGGTATCTTACCCAGCCTATAAACATTCCTGTCATATAGGGAACCTAGTCCATTTAGCCATCATCCTTCACATTAAGCACACATGCTCTGCTGCTCTACTGGGGGAGAAGTAAAATGTAAGGATTCTTTACAACCCTTCATTGTTTTTTTTTTAATTCTACACTGCAGCACATTAAAATTAAAATGAAAAGCCCTGATATTTCTTGATGAACTTTACAGAAATTGTCATAATTGTGTGGGTTTTTTTTTTAAATGACTGCTTCTCATAAAATACCTTTGGTAGTGCAAGATCAAAGAAAAAGCAGAGATGTCTGTTAGAAGATGGTAACTCAGGCAAACACACTCAATGGTAAAAACATGAATGTTGAAATGTGATTGACTTTGTTTGTATTTAATGTTTATTTCCCCTGCCAAAATTATGACAAGTGCAAACTAATTCTAGGCCTGCTATAAAAGAAATCAAAACTATTGACAGACCAGTCAGTCTCACTTCTGTGCCTGGAAAGATCATGGAGCAGATCCTCCTGAAGGCTCTGCAAAAGCAAATGGAAAACCAGGCAGAGCTGACCGGTGGTAACCAGCAATGGCTTCACTAAGGGCAAATCATGCCTGACAAATTTGGTGGCTTTTTATGATGTAGTCACAGCTGCAATGGACAGGGGAAGGGCAACTGACGTCATCTACCTAGACCTGAGTAAGGCATTCGACTCTGTCCCACATGACATCCTGGTCACCAAACTGGAAAAGCACAAACTGGATGGGTGGAGCACTCACTGGATAAGGAATTGGCTGGATGGTCGCATGCAGACAGTGGTGATCAGGGGCACAATGTCCACCTGGCGACCGGTGACAAGTGGTGTTCCTCAGGGGTCAGTGCTGGGACCAGTGCTCTTTAACATCTTTGTCAGTGATATGGACAGAGGAATTGAGTGCACCCTCAGCAAGTTTGCAGATGACACCAAGCTGTGTGGCACAGCTGACTTGCTGGAGGGCAGGGATGCCATCCAGAGGGACCTGGACAGGCTGGAGAGGTGGGCCCAGGCCAACCTCATGACGTTTAACAAGGCCAAGTGTAAGGTCCTGCACCTGGGTCGGTGCAATCCCAGGCACAGATACAGGCTGGGTGATGAATGGCTGGAGAGCAGCCCTGAGGAGAAGGACCTGGGGGTCTGGGTCGACGAGAAGCTCAACATGAGCCGGCAGTGTGCACATGCAGCCCAGACAGCCAACCGAGTGCTGGGCTGCATCAAGAGAAGTGTGGCCAGCAGGGCAAGGGAGGTGATTCTCCCCCTTTACTCTGCTCTCGTCAGACCCCACCTGGAGTACTGTGTGCAGTTCTGGAGCCCCCAATACAAGAAGGACATGGAACTGCTGGAGCGGGTCCAAAGGAGAGCCACGAAGATGATCAGAGGGCTGGAGCACCTCTGCTATGAGGACAGGCTGAGAGAGTTGGGGCTCTTCAGCCTGGAGAAGAGAAGGCTTCGAGGAGACCTTATAGTGGCTTTCCAGTATCTGAAGGGAGCCTACAGGAAAGCTGGGGAGGGACTATTTACACGGTCTAGTAATGTTAGGACGAGGGGGAATGGGTTTAAGCTGGAAGAGGGGAGAGTCCGACTGGATGTTAGGAGGAAGTTCTTTACAGTGAGGGTGGTAAGACACTGGAACAGGTTGCCCAGGGAGGTTGTGGATGCTTCCTCCCTGGAGGTGTTTAAGGCCAGGCTGGATGAGGCCTTGAGCAACCTGCTCTAGTGGGAGGTGTCGCTGCCTATGGCAGGGGGTTGGAGCTGGATGATCCTTGAGGTCCCTTCCAACCTAAACCATTCTATGATTCCATGATTCTATGATTTTAAGTCAACTTGTTTCCTTTTTTATTTTTTTCAACTTAACCTAGATCTCATGTAGTAAAACACTGAGCATGGTTTCATCCAGTCACCTCTCTGCTGCACTCCAGGAATGTGAGGGAGAAATCGAGAAATTAGCCCAGCTATAAATATTTCTCAACTAATTCTGTCATCAAATTCATACAAGAAGATACTATCCCAGTTTCCTGTATGATAGCATCTCTGACTTCTGTATATACTCTGCAACCCCTAATTTTGATCCATCCACACAGTTAAAATTTTAAAATAAGTAGAGCCACACCTTGGTGCTTTACATACATGAATAAAAAGCCAAACCTACAGAATTGGACAAAATCCTGCGTGCAAGAAAGTCTCTCTTTGTAGGGCTTTCTGCTTGGAGGGTGTTGGAAGGAGAGTGATTACCTGATGACACCTGTGGCACAGGCATAAAGTGAATTGGTTCTCTGCCTCTGCAGTCTTTGTGGAACAATTTAAAGCAGTTTGTGACACAGAATATGCTGACACTCAGAAAAAAAGGAGGAAGAACCACAGGTCATAAAAAAATTCTGTGGAACCACTTGCCAGTTTTACAACATCCTCTTATTCCTGCCATGTAGGTAGTGTTATCACAGAGTATCTCCCTTTGGGACAGCTCTGGAGTTATCCCAAAGGTCTGATTTTATTTCTAAGGAAACATGTTTGAAACCAGGGTTCTTGGATGTATAGCCATTATGCTAGTACTGTAAATCCCAAATAAACCCACTGTAGGCCACAGGTGCCTTGGATGAGTATAACATCTTCATGTGGCATCTTCCACAGAGCCTACAGCAACATGAAAAGTAAAGCAATAACACTCCAAGTAATTACCATTAATCATGATAACTCTGCTTATTCAGGCATGAGGAATGACTAGTGCCATCACCAGATTAAAGCTTCCACTGCAGAAAGCTGCTTGCTATTTGCCTGTCACCCCTGTTCTCTTCTCCTGCTTCACAGAAATGTTAATATTCCCTCCAAAACAGGATTCTCTCTGGATGAAAGCATGTTAGCACAAGGAAATGTCAAATTGCCTAATTCAAGTGCTTTAGAAAACAGACACAAATCGAGATTATAATAGTATAAATAGAGAGGTGAGATTACACTCCAGCAGGGAAAAATGGAGAGACAGAGAGACAGAGTTACAGACAGATAGACATCCACTATGTGTCTACATGGAAACACATTTGTTCACAACAGGAAGCCATATCTATTATAAAATCATAGAGTGTAAGGAACTGGAAGGGACCTCAAAAGATCACCTTGTCCTATCCCCCTGCCAGACCAGGATCACCTATACTGTATCGCACAGGAATGCGTCCAGGCACATTTTTAATATCTCCAGAGAGGGAGACTCATGAAGCAACACAAAACATCAGTGATCCTGCCCCTGGCCACATCTTGAATACTGGATTTGGTTTTGGGCCCCCAACTCCACAAAGGACATTGAAGTGCTGGGAAGACACTAGGTGCAGATTACTGAACTTTGAAGTGGTCATTGGAGGGATGTCTTCTACACCCCAAATTAGGATGAAATCATTTCTGGTTTAATGTATGCAATGCAATGAGCAACCCTGGAAAAATCACAGTGGTTTCTTGTGGCTTAAAGGTTTGTTGAGTTCAAACAGCAGTTTCCTAAATAAAGTATTTCGGTGTATATATAAACACTTAAAATGGTGAGGTATATGTAAGAAAAGAGAGAGAATTACATTTCCTCACAAAAGACTTTCATTCCCTCAACAAATAAAAGGAGGTGAAGGTCACTCTTACCTCAGCCAATTCCACTTTCACACCAAACTTCGTGTATGATTTTTGCAGTCAACTCCAATGTATGTGTAAGATCTTTTTTACAATTATTTGCTCTCACATACTTTGACTGTTCTTCCAGAGACTTTTTTACTTATACTTTATCATAGGGTCTGAACTGAAATTTTCTTTAAGATGTGTTGTGATAGTTTTGGAAAGCCAGATGGATCTGCAAGTTGCCAGAACCTCGCTGACCTTACGGGTTGGACCAGGTGGTCACAGAGAATCATAGAATTGCTTCAATTGGAAAGGACCTTTAAGATCATTAAGGCAGATCACTCTCTAACTCAGCCAAGTCTGATGCTAAAACTTGTCCCTCAGCACCACATCTCTGCCTCTTTTAAACACCTCAAGGAATGGGAATTCAACTATCTCCCTGGGCAGCCTGTTCCAGTGTTTGAGAACCCTTTTGTTGAGGCAGTTTTCTCTAATATCCAATGCTAAGGGCTGTGATCTCAGCCTTTAGCCATCTCTGCTCAGAAGAAGGAGGAAAAGTAACACAAGAAACTTTGCACAGAACAGCAAACAAACATGAAAAGAGAAACCAAGATGATCCCAGAAGAAGCAGGATGAAAAAAGCAGGATGAAAAGTGGCGGAAGAAAGTCAGAGAGCCAGAAGGAATAGTCCCTCTTTAATACTTACTAGCAGAAAATATTGGACAAATGCACAGGATATATGCTGCAGCCTCAAATACAGATTTTATCTATGTAAAAGTGGCTGTTCATGTCATACTTGACTGACTCCACCCTGATTACAAGGTCTTGTAATGACAGGATGAGGAGTAATGGGTTTAAACTGGAAGAGAGGAGATTTAAACTAGATGTTAGGAATTTCTTTACAGTGAGGGTGGTGAAATACTGGAACAAATTGTCCAGGGAAGTTGTGGATGCTTCCTCCCTGGAGATATTCAAGGCAAGGTCGGATGAGGTCTTGAGTGACCTGTTCTAGTGGGAGGTGTTCCTGCCTATGGCTAGGGGTTGAAACTGGATGATCTTTGAGGTCACTTCCAACCTAAACCACCCTGTCATCGTGTGATTCCATGATAAGGCAGGTCTCTGCAGATGAGCATCCATGAAATGTTTACACTCCACATCCTGCATTCTGGACAGACAATATGCCCTTGAAAAAACTACTACTTTAGGAGCGTTTAAGGCAGTGTTAAAATATTTCATAGAGACTATTTTTCTGTTTGATTCTGCCTATGCAAGTTCCCTAAATAATTACCAGTCAAAACACAGCAGGCTTAGACAGAGCAGTGCCAAACATAACTTTTCTTCATAAAAATACTTGCTGCCTGGAGAGCCTTAGTTGGCTTTTTTAGGGATGGAAGCCCCTGATGAATCTCTTTAGGAAAATCCCTTCATACAGATATAAAACTCCACTTTCAACCTCAGTTAAGGTGGTAAAAACTAAATCTATGATTATCATATCTTTGGATATGTAGACAACTTGGAAACCACAGAGGAAATTCCCTCTCTCTCTCTCTCTTTTTTAATCTTTTTTGGGGGTAGGTGGTGTGGGGCATGTGCAGATGTCACTCACACTTGAGGGAAAGAGAGATTTTTCTGGTTTTCAAGTGGTAGAATTTTAACAAGTCCCAAAGGAGTTGAATCTGTAATTCACAGGAAGGTTGTATAAGTAAAGAGACACATATTAAATTATCTTCTTGTTACTTCCTATATCTTAAGTTAAACTGCAAAAAAAGGGACATCCTCCACAGTGAGGACTACTTTTAAGTTATGATTAAACAGAAACTCCACAGTATGTGCTAGATGCTGTGAATCCAGTTCTGAAATGCCCACCACCACTTCCAAAAATCAGGGCAGTGTGGCCAACTGTTTTGGAGTTAGGAATACCAAATTCTATGATAACAATGGCACGTGCAGAGCCAGGACATGAATGTCCTGCCCATGGACTTCACCTGATGCATCTTCTCAAACCCACTGGCTTTCCAGGTGCTTGAGCACTTTCTTAAATCTGAGCAAACACCCTTGCTGAAACAGGGATGCTTTCCTGAATTGGAGTCTTCAAATACTTAAAGTGAAACCTTGACTGTACTGCAAAAAAAAAAAAAAAATACATATATATATATATATGGGAAAATGTGCATTATACTCTAAATTAGCTTTTGCTTCCCTCTACTTGATATTTTCACTGGTCACTTGTTCTTCTCAGATTATCTGAGGAAGGGAAACCAAGCTGCGGTCTGTGGATTAGCAACCGAGTTGTTTGAATAAAGTATTTCTTACTCGACCACTTTTAAGGGACTCTATGTGTTCCTTGTACTACAGAGTAGGCAAAAGAAATCAAGGAGGCAGTTTCTGGAAAAGGAAAACAAAATAGTGTGAAAGCATCTTCTTATAAGGAGTCAAAAATGTTTTGCCTGAAGGTACCAACCAAGGCATGCACAAGATCTGAATCAATCAGGGCTCCCTTCCACCCACATTCTTCCTTTGGCAGTCCCATGTACACTCCCACAGCCAGTGTCATGTGCAGAATAATCAGTGAGCCGTAGGAATGCCTTAAATGACATGTTAATCTCTTTGCTAATTCAAAATTGTTGTGAACTTTCTGGTGGTTTGGTTTTCTGCTTTGTTTCACTTTGTGTTTGGGTTTGGTTTGTTTTTTTTTTTTTTGAGTGTGGTTTTTTTTGTGGGTTTTTTTTTTGTTTGTTTTTATTGTTGTTTTTTTTCTCCTTCTACTTAGTTGCCTTTATAAAGGGCATAACAAATTGACCTTTTATAGCCTTCTTGTAAAGTGAAGTAAATTTGACAGTGGAGAATGAACAACGGAGAAAAATAAAACATATATATGTGTATATATATTTTTTTTTTAATTGCTTCCAAGATAACCATATATGAACATTCTCTCTCTCTCTCTCTCACACACACACACACAAAACCAAAAAAAACCCAAAAAACAACCAAACAAGCAGGCTCAATTATATTATTTTAGTTTTTTTTAATGTAAAATCTTTGACTCCTGTAAAATTAGAAGACTACTGTCACTTGCATTTGTCATAACCAGGAAATTAAAAACGGAAGTTCTTTGTCACAAATTCGTTATCACTGTTTTTTTCTTGTTATTTTATATGTATACACATTTAAATACCAATCGCTAAACATTAATTGATATATTAGTTGTGTATACAAAATTAAGTGTACTTCAGCACAAGCACAGTTACAAAGGGGAGCTATCTCTTTGCACAGCTGAAAGTCTACAAGCAGGTGACACTCTCCATAGCTGGTGTAGTGACCAATGTTTTTAAAAAAGAAGAGCCTAATGAAGTATTCAGTGTCCACCTAAAACAGAATGGTCCTAGCTGGAGAGGTTCCCATTATACATACATGAAAAATGTATAGATTCACAGAATGGTTTGCATTGCAAAGGACATTACAGACCATCTAGTCCCAACCCTCCTGCCATGGGCAGGGACACCTTCCACTAGTCAAGGTATCTTGAGGCCTTATCCAGCCTGGCCTTGAACACCTTGACATCCACAATGTCCCTGGGCAACCTGTTCCAGTGTCTCGCCACCCTCACTGTAAAGAATTTCTTCTTAGTCTGCAGTCTAAATCTGCCCTCCTCAAGCTTCAGTCCATTGGCCTTCATCCTGTCATGATGAATCCTTGTAAAAAGTTCCTTCCCAGCATTCTTGTAAGCCCCTTTCAGGTAGTGGAAGGCTGCTATAAGGTCTCCTCCAAATCTTCTCTTCTTCAGATTGAACAACCCCAGCTCTTGCAGCCTGTCCCCTTAAGGACGTGCTCCAGTCCTTTGATCATCTTCACAACCCTCCTCTGAACCTGCTCCAGCAGTTCCATGCCACTCGTATGTTGGGAAGGCAGAACTGGATACAGTACTCCAGGTGAGGTCTCAGAGGAGCAGAGTAGAGGGGAAGAATCATCTCCCTCATCCAGGATGTGGCTGGCCTTCTGGGCTACAAGCCCAGAAATTCTTCAGATAAGTCTAAACAAAACCAACCAACCAACCAAATCCCACAAAGAAAGCTGCCCTACATTTATCTTTTTGTGGAAAATGGTTGGTGGTCATGCAGAATGACTGGGGAATAACTGTTAGCTCATCCCTAACTCATGTCAAATTACATGGTATCTACTGACAGTCTTTCATTAGATATGCCAACTATCCACATAAAAGAAACAATCAAGTTCATCTCAGCATAAGGACTGATGGGACCATTTCATATCTGTGGTTATTTTGGGTTGCAATCATTTCACTTTACTGGAAATGCCCACAGATAATTTTAGCTTGCTATCACCATCTTTACCAATGTGCAACTCAACAACCTTCAATGGAAATAAAACAGCTTTATGGTAGTGCAATGAGGATCAGACTCTGAACCAAACAAATGCATTAGAAGTAGGAAATACAGACAAAAATCTTCTGAATTTCTTTTACCACAGAGGGGAAAAAATATCTAAAAGATGATTTTGCCATACAGTCTCCAAATGCAAATCCAATTCCAGTTTCAAACAAGCAAACTGATAAACTACATTACTCCCTTAAATAAATGTAGTCAAAAGTGCACATTTTTATCTTAAGGAGAAGGAAGAAGACATAGAGAATAACTTATTTCCTTTAGGATATCAAAACATGATGCGGAAAACAAGAAAATAAACTTAAATGGTGGTGTAATCCCCAAAGAAAAACTTTCAGTAATACCGTGCCCACAGCAGACAGCTCAGCAGCATGTAAATCACGTTATATATAAATAACTGGAGGTGACAGGAAACTGATTTACACAGTTTTATTCTAACCTGAACAAACAGAGTGACTGGAAAAAACGAATTACAAGAGACGGGGGTCCTGGATGATAAAAACTCTATTACCATTGCTGATGTGAAAGGATTATTTTAAGAATGAGAAAGGGGAAAGGAAGAGGGAAGGAAGGAGGGAAGGAGGGAGGGAAGAAGTGAGGAGAAAGGAAAGCTGGGTGGTGAGGAAGCAAAGGTGGAGGTGATGGCTGAGCTTCATGCCTACTCTCATAGCTCCAGCTTTGTCACATATGGAAATAGGTGCATTATACACACAGTTCTCAACCCAGATTAGTGTTTAGGGAGGCTTCTGAGCTCTTTATTAAAACAATGCTTACCAGTGTTGGTTTTCTGGCCATTTATTTTGAGGTAACTGCTATCATGCCTGAGTTTTTGGAGTCTGTGTTACAGTTTCTTACTTATAATCTCAGCTGGACACTTAATGCTATGAGGACAGGCTGAGAGAGTTGGGGCTCTTCAGCCTGGAGAAGAGAAGGCTTCAAGGAGACCTTAGAGTGGCTTTCCAGTATCTGAAGGGAGCCTACAGGAAGGCTGGGGAGGGACTATTTACAAGGTCTAATAATGTCAGGACGAGGGGGAATGGGTTTAAGCTGGAAGAGGGGAGATTTAGACTGGATGTTAGAAGTTCTTTACAGTGAGGGTGGTAAGACACTGGAACAGGTTGCCCAGGGAGGTTGTGGATGCTTCGTCCCTGGAGGTGTTTAGGGCCAGGCTGGATGAGGCCTTGAGCAATCTGCTCTAGTGGGAGGTGTCCCTGCCTATTGCAGGGGGTTGTAACTGGATAATCCTTGAGGTCTCTTCCAACCTAAACCATTCTGTGATTCTGTGATTCTGCGAAGGAGGAGCTTCTTACCTGAAAACAGCTCTGATGCTTGTAGTAAGCATGCTAGGATTTGTGGGGCAGTAAGCTATTATATTGGGCAAGAGGCTTTAATTTATTTTTTTAACTGTATTTTATGACATTGTATTGCATTTAAATTATATTATTTTGTATATATTTATCTATTACCATGAAGGTAGCAAACTACCCAGGTCAGCTGAAGCCTCTCCATCCTTGGAGCTATTCTGAACTCAGCTGGATATGTCCATACACTCATCTGGACTACTCTGAGAGCAGGGCTGGACAACATGGCCTGCAGAGGTGCCTTTGGTGTAAAATAGCCTCTGATTCAGTCAATTAATTTAATAGGATTCATGTGTGTGTAGCGCTCTCAGCTGGCATTCACACATGAAAGATGCGCAACTCACAGGGCAATCACACAAGTAAGTTTCCCAGTTTTCTTCATCTCAAGCCATGACTGTGGCAGTGGTACCAAGTCACAAACATATTTTGTTGAGAAGTCATCTGAAATTACTCTGAATCTGTAGTGGGGAGGACTTTGGAAGCCTGGATGTAGTGGGCCTGTGTAGTTAATTATCAGCACTGCACAGATCATATGATAGTTAATTATCATATGATAATTAACTACACAGGCCCACTACATCCAGGCTTCCAAAGTCCTCCCCACTACCAGTAGATGTTTTCTTCTCCCACAAAGTGTCTTTTCCTTGATGAATGCTTTAGCAGGATGAGTCTGGCTTTGCATTGGTGTATCAGCCATCCTGGTACCCACCCTAATGGCTGTCAGTCACTCTGAACAGGCTTTTTTGTCTTCCAGCCACCGAGTCCTGTAACTGCAATCACAGGATCAAAGAATTGTAGAATAATAGAATCACAACAGGGGGTTCAATTGGAAAAAATGTTTAAAAGCCCAAACTTTCTACATTTAACAGAGACATCTCCAACTAGAACAGGTTTCTCAGAGTATCCTCCAACCTAATCTTGAGTGTTTCCAGGCACGGGGCACCTACCACCTAACAATAATTCCACAGCCATTTAACTTGCCTGATATGCCAAAAATAAGAGGTAAATCACTCTACAGGTTTGTGCAGCCTTCTTTGTTCACCAAAATCTGGAATCAAACTATTTAAATTATGGATTTTTTTAATAAGAACCTAATTGCCTCACAGCTGAAGACCCAGAGGGAGAAGAACAAACTAGGGTTTTGTGGATTGGAAAAACAGAGAAGCAGATGTTTATCCTGTTTATCCATAGCTCCAGGGCAGTGCACACAGCTGACACATAGGTGCTTTCTTTAATTTTAGGCCTCAGAGGCACCATCTTTACACTCAGGCAGGGAAAGATGAAAGAGAAGAATGGGAAAAAAAGGAGAAAGTAAATAGAGAGGTGATATGATGTGCTCTATGGGAACAACATAACTGATCTCAGAGTCACAATGATGGTAAGAGGAAATCATAGATTGGTGGTAATTATTAAGGTTCTATTGGTTATTTTTAATTAACATGTTTATTTTAACCTGGTGGTGCCTCATTTGGAAAACTCAACTCACAGCTGTATTATTCTGCCGGATCTCATCAGCTCTTCACTTGCCTTCACAGATGTCTATTTGGTGAGTAGTCACCCTTTCTACATGCTTGCTTCCAAGCCATCTGACAGAGCTCCACAAAGCTCTTGTCAAAACTGACATATGAAGAGACATCTGCAGAGACAGAGGGATGAGATACACCGTGCAGTGCATGCCCTTTGCTCCAGAGATGATAGACGCTGAGGTGAAGATTTCTGCCCCTTTCCTCATTCTCAGGCCAGGCCAGGATTCCACAGTGTGACCTGTCTGTGTTCAGTACTGATTATCAGAAAAGCACATGAAACTTGATTGTAAAACCATCATACTTGACCTCCTCAGATGCTTCAGAAGTAGTATTATCAATTTAAGTAGTATTATCAATTTAAGCACAGAGTCCATTTAGTCCAAGGTAGTCTAAACCAGTGCAGAAGGACCATGGTAAAGCACTTCTTAGTAGCGAATGAAGTTGGTGCTTAAGTGTGTTATCAAGAAGTCCATTATTATCAATGCCTCAATATAACCCATATTAGAATTTAAAAACTGTTTTAAATTAGGCCAAAAATTTCCTCAATGCACTTCCAATTTAAAGAATAAGAACAAACAGTGGACACAGGTAGATAAGTTGAGCGGAAAATGAGCCATTATAGCTCAGCCTGACGGATAGCAGGCATCTTGCCAAGACCAGTGATGGCAAGTGATGGTTTGGGTGTTACCCGCCCCCCACACACTTTGGAAATCACCCAGACTAGATTCAGTGGCTCTGGAAATTGAATGAAGCTTTGTATTTACAGCTTAGCACAATATACAAGCAGATATTTACAGTATATACAGTTATATACAGACATACACAACTTAAAAGGTAATAGAGAAACACATCTCTCCCAAATATGAGTCCCCAGGAGGGGCTCTCAACCACCCTTCCACCTTCTCCCATACCTCTCTACCTTACCCTAGACATTGCCTTGTGCCTAAGGAAGATTGGAGGGTCAGCCGGGGCGGGGGGGGTTAGGAAGCAGGTGGGTTATTCACAGAGACGGTTAGAGAGAGATGCAGCCCAAATCCCAGAGAGAGAGCAACTCTGTTATCTATATTTGTGTTCTTGTTCTTATGCATCTCAGCAAGCCTATGAGTGAAGTAGACATCACCATTGTTTTCTTCTCACAGCCTGCAATCTAATTCTTCTCACCAAAACATTTTAACTACCTTCGAACTAGCACAACCAGATGAAATCACCTTGGAGAGCACCTACCCACGGATTGTCATTTTCAGATAATAAAGAGGCAGGCAGAGAAAACTCACAGATTATTCATAGACTATTTGTGGTGCAGTTCCTAAAACTTCTTCAGCACAATATTTTGACAGGATATTTGTTTGATTTTTTTTTTTGGTTTTGTGTTTTGGTTTTTTTGGGGTTTTTTTAGTTATAAAGCAGCTGTTTCTGGATAATATGACTTTCAGCTGTTAGTGGCAAATACACCTCTTGTGAGATAGTGACAAGATGTATATTAAATGATGATACTAAATTCAGTAGTCATTTCTTTCTCATAGGCTTCTGATGATTTCTCCTCAAAAAGAAGAAAATGAATGCTCCTACAAATCTTTTCCAGAGTCCCAGTTCTAGATCCAGCATCAACTTCAGCAAGTGAAAAGCTGAGCAGTCTATGCTACTAATTACAGTGTAAACATTTAATAAATATTCCTGCTTTCCATTCTTTGCCCTTTTCGATAATGAAAGATTGTAATTTATGTGTACAGCAGCTCCCAGTTGCCTCCTCACAATACCTGCTCCTTTCATTTATTTTCTCTCCTTTTAGGAAGAGGTGGAACACATCCAAAGACAGCAGCGTTCCTGCCCTCATTTCCCCCTAAAAGCATCCCTAGCTCCCCCCACCATAGAAAAGCCCCAGCCAGGATTTCTTATGCATCCACCTGTGACCTCAAGTGATAATTCTGCTAAATTTTTAATTACAGAACATATGGGCACAAGTATGCAGTTTTAGTGGAAAACAAGCTAAGTTTGGAGGTTTGGAGTTTTTTGGTTTTGTTTGGGGTTTTGTTTTGTTTTGTTTTTATAACTATTCTGACATGATTGCTTGGTTTGCAGGGGTTTTGTTTGCGTTTTTGTACAGCAAAGTATAGCTGTAGGAATGGTTATGTTCGGGCTCCATATGCAGGCTCTAGCCATATATTCAAGCTGGACAATAAAGCAGGGAAAAAACAGCTGATACACAAAAGGGACCGTCTAGACAGTGCCCCATCAGTCTGGCTAAATTTGGTGCTGGCATTCCCAATGGGATTTTAATATAATAGTTCTGGAGTCTGCGTTCATTCCCCCTGTCAAACACCACCCCAAATATAGATCCTTTTTTTTCAGTAGCATAGGTCCACATTGTACCATTAGATGGAAGCAGCTTTGACACAACAACCTCAGCAAGTATCTCCTAATGATGCACAGAAAACTTAGTCTTTAATTGCTGGAAGGAAAAAAAAAAAGCCAAACAAANCTGAAGGAAAAATTCAATGGGGGGGAGGAAAGGAAAAGCATTAGTTGGCAAAAAGTAAGGAAAAAATGCTGTAATTTTACCTTCTTAAAATTAAACAGTGGTTACTTCTTGAACTTCTGTGAAGTGGTAAGCTGTGTTTGGAATCTTTTACTGTTCAAATGGTGTTTGACAAATACTGGAAGGACAAACTTAATCTTGACTAAAATTCTGTCTATATATTTAGTAAGAAAATGTGAAAAATCTGAAATCTATCAAAAAACTATTGAGAAAATTGAGCACAAATATGGGTTTTCAAGAAGGGAAGAGTAAAAAACCTAAAGGAATTAAGAATATTGGCTGTGTCATTGATGTCCACAGATGTAATGTAGAAGCCAAAACATGCAAATAAAATAAATACGACTCAAATGTGATTTTAGACATTTTAAAGGAATACTACCCTGAATATCTTTGCTTTAGAGAGTGTTGCTCTTACTGTGCATCAGTAGCTATTGATGTGGTACATTGAGGGTCCACACATCCTGCATTTCTGGCCCATGGAAAAAACATCCATGCTGAAACGTGCCTGCACCATGCATGACATTGCAAACAGATAATGTGGACTTGTTCCTCATCATTTACCAAGTCTGACAAACTGTAGCTCAAAATCTGAAGTATGCCTATAGTCCAACTACTGTATTATATTGCAAACAATTTTTTTTCCCCCCAAACACTGACACTTCTCATCCCTTCAGTTGTCTCTGCAGAAATTTTGGGCAGGATGAGTGACAAAGGAGAGAAAGGAACCCCCATGTAACAGGTGGGGAAATAAACCTCTCTCCAACGCTGCTCAGGAATGCCTTAAAGGAGCTAGTGGAGCTCCCGTTCACACCAAGGGGAGGAAAAATCCAGGTGCTGCCCACTGAGAAACAGGAGGACTAGGAGCAAATATATGAAAGTGTCAAAAGGAAAAGAAAAATATAGTGCAAGTGTAGGTTTACTTTTGGTGTCACCAGCCCCACTGGAAGAGGGAGAGAAATAATGAGATGCTGTAAGAGAAGGGTGTTGGACGCTGAGAGGGGTGATGGTGGTGTTCCCCTAATTTCCTTCTACCGTGTGTCCTCGGGGATGCAGAAGATGGAGAGGACAGGGGGTGGTCAAGGCTCTGCAGCTGCCCCTCTTGCACTTGAATAAAGGAGGACTTTTCTTTCTGGGGGGATGGTGTATGGTGTGTGTGAGATCTGTGAATACCTTACCCAATAAGAGATGGGGCATATTGAAAACTATATTAAATTACCCTGATTAACAATTTAGCCACGAACAGGGGAGCTTTGGGAGATCTCTATAGGCAGGGCTGGCGGCTATTCATGCCAGCAGCTAAGAGGTCGAAAGGTTTCTGAAGTTCACAGGCTCAGAGCCTTTGTTATGCTAACAGACACTCTCAAATCAGCTGCCTGCTAGAGTGTGAAATATAAATGATGCCTTGAGAACTTCCAATAAATTGTCACTCTTGCTCCCCAAATACCAGGACAGGCTACTAATTTCTAGCAGAATTCTTTTCTAGCGGCATCCTGAGCCCTAAACGAATGCCTTTGTAGATCAAATAATCTTTTTCAGGAAGCTGCCTTGCTGGAATAGCTCATATGCATCTTGGATTATTTGGTTATGACACCAAAAAATCGAGGTTTCTCTAACTTGACTTTCCCCGCGGTGGAGTAGTTTGAGGTGGGTGAGGGAAATGCTCCCCAGATACATCAAGCCAGCACCTAGTCGGGGGACATCAAAGAGAGACAGACCCTGGGAGCTGCCAACATCTAAAAACTCAGGGACCTCCGCCCCCATCTCCCCGTCGTCGCCTTCTCCTTGCTCCGAACAAAGCCCAGGGCAAGATATACAACTCAAAACCTACCTGTTCCACTCCTCTTTGGTGTGATTTAATGAGCCTCAAGGCAAAGGGCGTGCAGCCCCCAACCGCGGGGGCAGAGAGTGAATTACCTGGGGGGTCTCATCCGCCCAAAGTGAGGCGAGCAGAGGGCTATCGGCGACGTCTAAGGAGGTGTCTCAGGTCCACTCCTCTGTAGGACATGGGCGCTAATGCCATTAGAAGCAGAAGGATGAGTTAATTATCTTTATACACAAGGAAATCAACTTGTTTTGGGGATTTGATTTGCTCTTACCCGAGGAGGAGGACAGATCCCATACAGTCCCCGAGGAAAGGTGAAGCAAGGCGAGGTGGGTGCTGATCCCGCGCAGCCCCGCGGATCCCAGCACAGCCGGGGAGAGGGGAAACTTCTCCCAGGGATCACCGTGATGATAATTAGAACAACAGTGGCACGTATTTAGTTTATTTGCACTTAAAATAAAAACACTGCAGACATCCACCCCTCAGCCCCTCCCATCCAAGGAAGACTGGCACTAACATGCAGGGATTTTGCGGTTAAGTTTGGTGAAAAAGGAGTCGCGTGTGTTACGGGAGTCTTCTAATAAGAGCAATGCGGAAATATGATGGGGTTTGGCACTTCCTACACCAAAACAGACTGGACGGTACCTTATTGCGGTGGCGGGAAGGGGGAGCGACAGGCGGTAATTGTTTTCCGCCTAATTAGCATTGTTTTTCCTTTTCTGAAATGACTATAACCAATTTAAATATTTTAGGGGGGGGAGGGAAATCACCAAATGCTGAGACAATAAAAATTCGGTTTGTGATATTTGCAAGAGGAGAAAGAATAAGCATTTCGTTATTTTTTTTTCTTTTACTTCCCCACTCTTTTTTTTTTTTTACTTTTCTCTTTGTTTCTTTCCCCGTCTTTTTTATTTTTCTTCTTATTTTCTTTCCATTTTCTCTCTTTACCCCCCCCTTTTTTTTTCTTTTTATCTTTCTTCGTTTTCTTTTTCACTTTGTCTCAGTTTTCCTTTCTCCTTCTTTCCTCCACCTCCTGTATTTAGATTTTTTGTCGCCTTTTTCTTTTCCCATTTTCTTTTCTTGCGGGTTCCCCCCCCCCCCCCCCCCCTTCTTTTTCTTTCTTTTTTCTTGGCTTTTTTTTTTGTTTTGTTTTGTTTTGTTTCTGTTTCTTCTTTTCCTTTCCTTTTCTATGTGCCCCCACGTGAGCAGCTGTATGTAGGGGGATTATTGGTCTGAAACAACAGTGTCACAAATTCTCTGCGTCCACACAATTATTAATAATATTCCACAATTCAAATGCTCTTTCCATTCGAGACAAAACACATGTTAATTAGTGCTACTATTTTATTTTGCATTTCGATACTTCTAATTTTTTTTTTAAGGCGAAAAGTTTTATGTTTTCTCCACAACTTTGGAAACAAATTAAAATCCGCTACATTCAAGACGTAACTAAAATTTTGTTAGTAAATCGCCAGTAGTGGCATAACAGCGTCTGAATGTATGCATGTTAATGGCAGTGTTTACTTCGTTTACAAATAGCTTCACATCCTTATTCTCAGGTTTTTAATGGTAGATGTTTGAATTTCAGGGTTCAGCTTTGCTTTAAAAGAGCTGTGAGAAGGTAGATGCTGAAGAATGCTTATTGGTGTGATTGTTAGATTACAATAAATAGATTTTCTTTTTTTTTTTTTTAAAGGGGTGTTTTATTTTTAAACAGGTATTTCGAAATTATACAATACTCCAAGCAGAACCTTAAGAACTTCATTAAGCATTTATTTTATTGAAACACGTTCCACATACTGAAGTAGAATGGATTCTAACACTTTCTTTGATATCATCAAACCAAATAAATTTCAGCAATATTACGGAGGATGAAGTTTATTCGTAGAGGGAGCATCCAGGACATTCTCTGTTATATCATTGCTGGATGGTTTATGTTGGTTTGCAGAAAATTTTATCTCTTTTGCAATAATAATATTTTCCTTTCTTATCTGACTTTTGTAAATATGTTCCCACAAGGAGCCATAGAAGTAAAAAAATATGTTTCATCCTGTGCATGAGTAAATATAAAAGGCAGATGTAGTTTCCCTGTAACCACTAGACAGTGTTTGATTGAAGGGGGCAACTTTTCTGCAGCGTGTGGAACATGAATATATCTTTTTACAAAGCTTGGAGGCTAATCAGAGTGAAAGAAGGAAAAACAAAACAAAATACAAAAGGTGGGAAAATGCAATGTGACACCCACAAGATGGCTGCCTTTTCATTCTTGCTCTATGATTATAGTTCAATTTCTGCAGGAAAATGAATGAAAAAGTATTTCTCAGCAAACCAGTCAAGAGAATCACAGTTGCACTTCCTAGGGCGTATGCAAGTAGTAATAAAAGGCATTAAATGTGGTTGAGCTGATATAAATACAACAGAACATTAAATATGTTTGGAGCAACGCCTCCTGTTCACGTCAGTTGTCATACTAATATCGAGTGAAGTACAGGAGAGGTACAGGAGAGAAAAAAGATTGCTTCAACAGGAAAGGAGGAATTAGAGTAGTCAGATGTAACTGCATCACATCGATTTAGCAGGAAAGAAAATGCAATCTGAAAAAATATATCTCGCTTTAAAATATCTTTTGGGCAGTCTTCTCAAATTTGAGGGGAAAATATGTCTTTGCATGGTCGTATAAACTCCCCTCCTCTTAGCCGAGATCTACAGTTATTAAAATTCATGTCAATAAATTCAATAGAATGATCAATGCTCGATAATAATAATAATAATAAACCAAAGCCAAATCATATTACAAAATATTAGATTAACTCAAGCGACTTTTTACAAACCCCCAAGGCTTCCTAAAAAGTGTAAAATAGTTTGGATTTTAGTCTATTCAGGAAAAAATTGGTAGGTTACAAGGTTACTATATGGACTGAGACTGTAGACGAAGAACAAAGCAAAGGTTCAGGTTCAATAGGAAATATAATAAACCCCCCTTTATCTAAAAGCCATCAGGGACAAGCACTCAATACAAGTTAACAAGCAGGAACTGATAAGATAACATTTATATGAGGTCAGAAGTCAAATGCCAGTCAAAGGCTTTTAACCTCTTGGGTCATAAAGAGGAATAGTTAAAACACATAGATAGTTATTTATCGGATTTTAAAGATACCTGATCATTGTAAGTGAACAACGCGACGATTTAATTAGTTGGGATTGATAGAAGAGGAGCTTTGTCGCCGCTAACATAAGATACAAAGCTTCCATCCCATTATTTTTTCTTTCAATTCGCATTTCTGCCACTCAGAACTCCGTAAAACCCAAGCAAACCAAGAGGATAAAATCTGCCTTAAAAGATGAACATACTCTAACGCGGATTTATCTGCACGATCCAAGGCTCGCCTGAGCAATCAATAGGGTAAATATTTACAGTCAACATACCTAGTGCAACAATAACCACTCTCCCTATTGTAGTGTTAATGTCACTGGAGTTTTGTTTGATTGCTTTTCTTCGAGTCCACTAGAGTAAAAAAGAAACCTCGTCCCATAGTAAAAAATTAAGGATATCTCTTTATTAAAAAACACCCTATTTTCAAATTATCTGATTTAAGTGCATAAATTTTGCGAGTGGATCTAGAAGTAACTTACACTTTTAACCTAGACAGCAATCGTAATTTCACCTTTAGATAGTTTTTATTTCCTCTCACAGTCTCCACATCCAGTAACCTGCCCATATTTATATTTAAATATGCATTTTGAGGGTAAATACAAACAAAAACTGGGAAAAAAAAATCCAAACTCAACACTCCCACAAAAAACCAAAAACAAAATAACAAAATAAACCCAGAACCCACAGAACACAAAAGCCCAAAACAACAATATAAGTGAAAAACAAAACAAAACAAACACACACACAAAATCCAGATAAAACATATTATCCTCCTTTTGGGAGAAAAACAGAGACAGCTATAAGGCCTTTCTAGGCCCACTTTCCTTCAAACAGAGTTCTAGATACAGTAGATGAACATTGTACATTTAAAACGATATTTATCAGAAGTATTTTATCACTATATTCAAATATAGTGGAGCGCACTCACCTTTATTGACAGCCTCTGTCCTGAAAGTCTATTTGCTTCACGAAAGCCCCCCAAGCAGAACCAGGACCAACCGTTTTCATTCAGTTAATGTTTCGTAAAGAGGAAAAAAAACAAACACACACACACACACAAAACCCAAACCAAACAACTACAAAAAAATCCTGCATCCTTAATCAGCATGCTGATTGCATCGTCAACTATCAAATAATTTACTACTCTGAGCATTGCATTCCATTAAAAGCTCATTAAAATTTCTGGTCTCCAATGGGAGCTCTAGCTTTTGAACTGCATGTTTTTGCTTCAAAATATCACTTTTCTCTCTCTTTTTTTTTTCTTTCCCTTTTCTATTTCACACCACCCACACACCCCCACCACCGCCCAAGCATAGATGAGAATTTCAGTACTTAAATCTCAGATTTTGATTAGTACTTGGATCTCAGATTTTGATTTCTGATTTCCCCGGGGTTTTGGGGTGGCGACTGTGCAAAGAGAGACTACTTTATTATATTCTCACTCAAGAGGTTTAAGTTTGATGAAACACCCCAGTTCCACAGAGAGGAATGGTGGGTGATTTGAGTTTTGTCCCGGAAGCTGGAAGCGGTGGTTTAACTAATATATA
>WAAF01012019.1:0-14444 GCA_013400475.1 Tricholaema leucomelas
AGAGGAGAGGAGAGGAGAGGAGAGGAGACTTTCCTGGAACTTGGCAGCTTGAGGGTAAATGATCCCTAGAGCTGGTTGTTAGGAGCAGGAGCTTTCAGCACTTGTTGGTTAGGAGGAAGGGCAAACATTCCAGCCTCATTGGCAGCTGGATTTTGGAGGTAGGTTTTGATCCTTGGGGGGCTAATGATCATTACTAACTAGATACAAACCCAGCCCACATTGTGCTGGCTAATCTTTCTGCAAGCAGCCAGGCAGCTGCACAGAACCCAGTGATGTGGTTATTGGTTACCCCCCAGGCTAAGGCACGGCTAGTTAATTCATTTCTGTTGAGGTCTGCTGGGTAATGTGCTGAGGAGAACTTTGCAGGAAGCAGCTGCTCTGTGTTGCCTTCAGGACTGGTAGCTCTGGCAGTGACCAGCTGACTGCTCCCCAGGAGACTGGGAGCTGTGTGGTCCAGGTGATGTGCTGGAGGAATGGAGATGGCATCCAGAGGGACTGGGACAGGCTGCAGAGATGGCCCCAAGCCAATCTTGTGGATTTCAACACAGCCAAGTGCAAGCTCCTGCATTAGATCAGCACAAACCCAGCCTGGGTGAGGAGTGGCTGAGAGCAGCTTGGAGGAGAAGGCCTTGGGGGTGTCAGTTGGTGCCAAAGTGCCCAGCAGCCAGCACTGGTCACTGGCAGCCCAGAGCCAGCTGTGTGCTGGCTGCAGCCAGAGCAGGGAGAGCAGCAGCACAGGGAGGGGATTCTGCCCCTCTGCTCTGCTCTGTTCAGCCCTCACCTGCAGCACTGCCTCCAGCTCTGGGGAACACAGCACAAGAAGGACACAGAACTACTGGAGAGGGTCCAGAGGTGATCAGAGGGCTGGAGCAGAGAGGGGCTGGGTATGTTGGAGCTGTTCAGCCTGGAGAAGAGAAGGCTCCAAGGAGACCTTAGAGCAGCCTTCAGTACCTGAAGGGGCTACAGGAGTGCTGGGGAGGGAGTTCTGACAGGGGCTTGTGATGATAGGATGCTGGAGAATGCACCCCATGGGAAAGGGAAGGTCCACAGCAGGATGGAGAGGGAGCAGATGTGCAGACACCCACGGGCAGGGCCCTGCACAGAGTAGTTAAACATTCACCACTCGAATCATCTGAGGCAGCCAGGAAGTGGCACAGAGATTGCCCTCGGAGGCTCCAGCAGCACAGCAGCTGCACAAGAGGAGGCAGATTCCTGCTGGTCTTCAGAGAGGCTCCAGTGCTCCATTGCAGGGCACAGCTAAGGACTGAGCCTTGGAAGTGGGTGAAAAAAATTCTTTGTAGCATGAAGGAGCAGGTGGAGTGGGTTGGACACTGCCCTGACAGCTCTTTAGCAGAGGCCAGCAGTGCCAGGCCACTGTGGGCATCATTCTACCCACAGTGTGCCAAGAGGCTGCCTCTGCTGCAGGTCACCCAACCCAGGGCTGCAAAGAGAGCTCAGAGCTAAGGAAAAGCACAGGGTCAGAGCAGGAGTCCTTCTGAGCTCTCCCAGCACAAACTTGCCCACTTTGCACTGTGTGAGTGCCACAAAGAGCTGCAATCATAGGCTCTGAAAATCCTCCTTTGGGCTGAGAGCTGGGTGCTGGGGAGCTTCCCATGAGCTGGGTGTGCAGAAAGTCACAGCATCACAGTGGCAGGGGCTGGAAGGGACCTCCAAAGCTCAGCCAGTCCAGTCCCCCTGCCAGAGCAGGAGCACCCAGAGCAGATCACACAGCAACACATCCAGGCAGGTCTTGAATATCTCCAGAGAGGGAGACTCCACAGCCCCCCTGGGCAGCCTGTGCCAGGGCTCTGTCACACTCACAGGGAAAAAATTCCTCCTCATAATTAAATGAAATGCTGAGGTGCTGGAAGGTGTTTGGAGAAGGGCAGCAAGGCTGGGGAGGGGCCTGGAGCACAGCCCTGTGAGGAGAGGCTGAGGGAGCGGGGGGTGTGCAGCCTGCAGCAGAGGAGGCTCAGGGCAGAGCTCATTGCTGTCTGCAGCTCCCTGCAGGGAGGCTGTAGCCAGCTGGGGTTGGGCTCTGCTGCCAGGCAGCCAGGGACAGAAGAAGGGGACACAGCCTCAAGCTGTGGCAGGGCAGGTCTAGGCTGGATGGTAGGAGGAAGTTGTTGGCAGAGAGAGTGATTGGCATTGGAATGGGCTGCCCAGGGAGGTGGTGGAGTGGCTGTGCCTGGAGGTGTTGAAGCCAAGCCTGGCTGGGGCACTTAGTGCCATGGTCTGGTTGCTTGGCCAGGGCTGGGTGCTAGGTTGGGCTGGCTGAGCTTGGAGCTCTCTTCCAGCCTGCTTGGTTCTATGATTCTGAGGGGGCTACAAGAAAGCCAGGAAGGGACATGTTTGACAAGGGCTTGTAGTGATAGGATGAGGGGCTCTGCCACCCGAAATAATTCTGTGATTCTATGTTTCTGAGACACAAAAGAGAAAAGAAACTTTTAACTGAACCAAGCTGGACCAAAGAGACCTCACAGCTCAGACTGCAGGGCAGCTTGGAAGAAGAGCTGAAGCGGCAAGCCCTGCTGTGTGAGCTCTGTGCTGCCCTCGTCTCTCTTATCACCACCTCCACAATCACAGGCTCACAGGCTCAAAGGATGTCAGGGATTGGAAGGGACCCAAAGAGATCACCCAGTCCAACCCCCCTGCCAGAGCAGGACCACACAATCTAGCTCAGTTCACACAGGAGCACATCCAGACAGGCCTTGAAAGGCTCCAGAGGAGGAGGCTCCATAGCCTCTCTGGGCAGCCTGTGCCAGTGCTCTGGGACCCTTCCAGTCAAGAAGTTCCCCCTTGTGCTGAGCTGGAACCTCCTGTGCTGCAGCTTCCATCCATTGCTGCTTGTCCTATCCCAGGGAGCAGTGAGCAGAGCCTGTCCCCACCTCCTCGACCCCCAGCCCTCAGAGATTTATAGACATTGATTCAATCCCCTCTCAGTCTTCTCTTCTCCAGACTAAGCAGCCCCAGGTCCCTCAGCCTCTCCTCACCAGGCACTGCTCCATTCCCCTCAGCATCCTCTGCTGGACTCTCTCCAGCACATTCCTGTCCCTCTTCAACTGGGAAGCCCAAAACTGAAGGCAGTGCTCAAGGTGAGGTCTCCCCAGGGCAAAGTAGAGGGCGAGGAGAACCTCCCTTGATCTGCTGGATACACTCTGCTTAATGCCCTCCAGGCTCCCATTGGCCTTCTTGGCCAGCAGGGCACATTGCTGAGCCATGGGTAAATTGTTATCCTCCACAACTACTGAAATCCTCACAGGGGTAACCTCTGCTTAGGTTTCTCTTTTTTTCCCTCTCTTGGCAGCTGAAGAGAAACTTTATTGATTTGACAGCATCTCAGATAGATCACAGGCAGAGGCAGGCTGCAAGATTTCCCTGACAAAAACCACAGCTTGAAGGGAGCTCAGACAACTCCATCAATAGCAACTGATACAGCCCTGATATCCAGAGGGAATGGAGAGAAGAGCAGTGAAAAGCTTTCCAAGGGGGAGATGGAGGTCAGAAGATTGCCTGTGAGAAAAGTGGTAAATGAAGACTTTTTAATGCTTCTAAATCTGGTGGCAGATGGAAATGGGCTGAAAGAGTGAATTGGGCCAAGGTTTGAAAGCTTTGTTTCTGCAACAAGTGTCTGCTTTGATTTATTTGGAAGGGAGAGGAGAGAAGGCACCAAAGTGCCAGCAGAAATTTGGAAGACAACCCAGAACTAAGTTCTGGTGGTGTCAGTGTGGACTTTTATGAGCTTTGCATGGTAATCACAGAATTATGGGGGTGGTTCAGCTGCAAAAGCTCTCCAAGATCACCTAACCCAACCATCAACCCAGCCCCACCATGGTCACTAAACCCTGGCCACAAGTGCCATGGCCACAGCTGTCTGCAACACCTCCAGCCATGGGCACTCCACCACCTCCCTGGGCAGCCTCTGCCAATCCCTGACCACTCCTGCACCAAAGACATTTTTCCTCCTCTCCAACCTAACCCTCCCCTGGCACAAGTTCAGGACATTTCCTCTCCTTCTAGTATCTGAGTCTAAAGACAAAAACCCAACCCCCAGCTGCCTGCAGCCTCCTCTCAGGGAGCTGCAGAGAGCAATGAGCTCTGCCCTCAGCCTCCTCTGCTCCACACTAACCCCCCCAGCTCCCTCAGCTGCTCCTCCCCAGCCCTGTTCTCCAGACCCTTTCCCAGCTTTGTTGCCCTTCTCTGGACCTTCTCAGAGCTCTTCTTGGAGTGAAGGGCCCCAAACTGAACCCAGCACTCAGGCTGGGACCTCACCAGTGCTGAGCACAGGGGCACAATCACTTCCCAGGTCATGCTGGCCACACCATTGCTGATCCATGTCAGGCTGCTGGTGCCCTTCTGGGCCACCTGGGCACACTCTGGCTCATCCTCAGCTGCTGCCAACCAGCACCCCCAGGTCCTTTTCTGCTGGGCAGTTTCCAGCCACTCTGCCCCAAGCCTGGAGCATTCCTGGGGTTGTTGTGAGCCAAGCACAGGACCCAGCACTTGGCTTTGCTAAACCTCATGCAAATGACCTTGGCTGAATAATCCAGCCTGGACAGATACCTTTGCTGAGTCTTTCTGCTCTCCAGCAGATCAACACTGCCACACAAGTTAGTGTCAGCTGCACAGTTACTGAGGTTGCATCAGTTTCCTCAGATCATTAAGATGTCAAAGAGAACTGGCCCTGCACTGAGCCCAGGGAACAGCACTTGTAACTGGCCACCAACTGGATTCAACTCCATTCCCCACCACTCTTTGGGCCTGGCCATCCAGCCAGGGCCAGACAAGAAGAGATCTATTTTAGGCAGAGTTAAATGAAGATGATAGCTCTTATCTGCAGGAGTGAACCTGACCTGCCAAGCTTGAGACCCATCTTCCTTGCTGTTTGGCTTAATGACATCTCTAAATCACAGAATCATAGAATCATAGAATGGTTTAGGTTGGAAGGGACCTCAAGGATCATCCAGCTCCAACCCCCTGCCATAGGCAGGGACACCTCCCACTAGAGCAGGTTGCTCAAGGCCTCATCCAACCTGGCCTTAAACACCTCCAGGNCCCACACTGCTCTTGCTGCAGCCCAGCACAGGGTTGCTGTCTGGGCTGCATGTGCACACTGCAGGCTCCTGTTGAGCTTTTCATCAGCCCAGACCCCCAGGTCCTGTTCCTCAGGGCTGCTCTCAGCCATTCATCTCCCAGCCTGTATCTGTGCCAATGTATCAAAGAGCTCCACTCTTGCTGTTTTTATAATAGTAGCAGCATTTCCTGTTAGATCTACAGCTCTCACTTCACCCCAGCTCGAAGACATGATGCTGAGGTGGAGAAGGAGGCTGAGTCTGTCTCTCACAGAGCTTTTCCTCCCTGGGGCAGGAGGTGTGTGGCTGCAAGCCAGAAGCTGCTCTCATTCTGCAGGCAATTTGAACAGGCCTGGGGAACTGACACAGAATCATAGCATCAGAGAACAAAGCAGTTTGGAAGAGACCTCCAAGCTCATCCAGCCTGTGGTGGTTTGGGTGTCCCCTGCCCCCCCACACTTTAGAAATCACCCAGACTAGACTCAGCCAGCTCTGGAAACATGAATGAAGCTTATATTTACAGCTGGCACAATGTACAAGCAGTTACAGTAGATACAGTTAGAGACAGAAATACACAAGATAAAAGTAATACAAACACAACTGCCCTCCCAGAAACCTGAGTCCCCAGGAGGGGCTCTCAACCACCTCCTCACCTTCCCCCTACCCCTCTCAACCTTACCCCAGTCCCAAGGAGGAATGGAGGTTCGGCCAAGGGGGTTAAGAAGCAAAGGTGAATCAGCCAAAGCAAATGGAGGGTGAGGTTAGAAAGCAAGATGGAGCTCAGCCAGCAGCCCCAGAGCTCCCCAGCAGGTGAAGAGCCCAGATCAAAGCCCAGAGGCAAGTGCCCAGCAAAGTGACCTAATCCAATATTTTGCTTTTCCTTTCTACACATCTCAGCAAGACTGTGAGGGAAGTAGACCTCACCATTGCTATGAGGAGAGGCTGAGGGAGCTGGGGGTGTGCAGCCTGCAGCAGAGGAGGCTCAGGGCAGAGCTCATTGCTGTCTGCAACTCCCTGAAGGGAGGTTGTAGCCAGGTGGGGTTGGGCTCTGCTGCCAGGCAGCCAGCAACAGAAGAAGGGGACACAGCCTCAAGCTGTGGCAGGGCAGGTCTAGGCTGGATGTTAGGAGGAAGTTGTTGGCAGAGAGAGTGATTGGTATTGGAATGGGCTGCCCAGGGAGGTGGTGGAGTGGCTGTGCCTGGGGGTGTTCAGGAAAAGCCTGGCTGGGGCACTTAGTGCCATGGTCTGGTTGACTGGATAGGGCTGGGTGCTAGGTTGGGCTGGATGAGCTTGGAGGTCTCTTCCAACCTGATTGATTCTATTCTATTCTTTCCTGGCATCTGTTCACCTAAGAGCCAAGAGGTGAGTTCCTCTTACCAAGCATTTGCTGTTTGCCATTAGGTGTGGAGCCCTTTTTGCCAGCCACTGTTGCACAGGGTAAGGTTTGCACACAGCAAAGGGAGGCTTAGCAACTGCACCTTCTTTTCTCTCCCAGGGAAGCAAAGGATGATGATTCTTGGTGCACACAGATGGCTTTTTATCTGCAAGGCAACACCAAGCAGCTCTCTTTGCACCCACTTCTGCTTCTGTTAATGTTCACAATGACTACATCTTGGTATGTTTTCATAACTGCCTATTAAGAAGGGGTTTTTTTCCCCCTCTTTATGAGCACTTTCATTAGCTTTTGTTTACTTCCTAAGATGAGCCTAAGTTCATTTTGGTTTGATGCCAGACTTCCTTAACCCTCCCTCACACTTGTACCTACCAGCAAGCTGCTTCATTTTATAGGCTCATGGAGCTGTTTCAGTTGGAAAAACTCTCTAAGCTCACCCAGTCCAACCAGCATCCCACCCCCACCATAGCCACCCAACCCTGGCCCCAAGTGCCATGGCCACAGCTCTCTGCAACACCTCCAGCCATGGGCACTCCACCACCTCCCTGGGCAGCCTCTGCCAGTCCCTGACCACTCTGGCACCAAAGACATTTTTCCTCCTCTCCAACCTAACCCTTCCCTAGCACAGTTTCAGGACATTTCCTCTCCTGTCACTTGAGCCTAGGGAGCAGAGCCCAACCCCCACCTGCCTGCAGCCTCCTCTCAGGGAGCTGCAGAGAGCAATGAGCTCTGCCCTCAGCCTCCTCTGCTCCACACTAACCCCCCCAGCTCCCTCAGCTGCTCCTCCCTAGCCCTGTTCTCCAGACCCTTCCCCAGCTTTGTTGCTCTTCTCTGGACCTGCTCCATCCCCTCAAGGTCTCTCTTGTAATGGGGAGAAGAGACCAACACCCACAAGGCTCCAACCTCGCTCCAGGTAGTTGTACAGAGCAACTCTCTGCAGAGGGCAAACCTCAAGCTAGGACAAATGTCTGCTGGATGGTGCAGCTCCCTGCCAAGCAGAAGGGCCAGAGGTTTGCAGGTTGTAAAGTGGGTGTAGCACTGTGGGGTCACAGCTGGGTGGTGGCTGCCCAAAAATTGTAGAGAATCATACAGTCAAAATCACAGAATGGTCTGGGTTGGAAGGGACCTCCAAAGCTCATCCAGTCCAACCCCTCTGCACTCAGCAGGGACATCCTCCACTAGAGCAGGTTGCTCAGAGCCCTGTCAAGCCTCACCTTGAGTATCTCCAGGGATCCTCATCCTCACTGTTGCAGTGTTCAGGCACCCTCATGGTGCAGAACTTGTTCCTGACAACCAATCTGTATCTGCTCTACTCTAGTTTGAAACCTTTGCCCTCCTCCCTTCAGGTCTGTGTCCTTCTTGTATTGAGGGCTCCAGACCTGGACACAATACTCCAGGTGAGGTCTCACCAGAGGTTGTTTGTTCTCAGAACATCTGCCTGTTGGTGACTACACTACTTTGTTCTGTAGAAAAAACAAGGGAAAAAATAATCATAGAATCATAGAATGAACCAGGGTGGAAGAGACCTCCAGGATCACCCAGTCCAACCCAGCACCCAGCCCTGGCCAATCAACCAGACCATGGCACTCAGTCTCTCAGCCAGTCTTTTGGAATCATGGAATCAGTCAGGTTGGAACAGACCACAAGGATCAGCCAGTCCCAGCCCCCCTGCCATGCCCAGGGACACCCTACCCTAGAGCAGGCTGCCCACAGCCTCAGCCAGCCTGGCCTGAAACACCTCCAGCCATGGGGCCTCAACCACCTCCCTGGGCAACCCATTCCAGCCTCTCACCACTCTCCTGCTCAACAACTTCCNAAGAATCACCTCCCTGGCCCTGTTGGCCTCTCCCTTCGGAGGCAGCTGGGTGGAGGATGAGTTTAGCACATTCCTGCCAGGACATAGCCACTGCTATCTCAGATGCACCATGCACAGACCTTGAGAAAGCCTTAGGAGTAATGCAAACCCAGGAGGTCACATATGAAAGCAGTGGGGAACATTCAGGAGGACAACTTTGCAGCCTATCAGTCTTGCTAAGGGCCCAGCTGGGTACAAATGTCAGCTTTCTGTGTGTTCCAGCCACTCTCAATCAATCTACTCTCCTATGTAGGTTACTGAGTCTGTCTTCCCCAAAGCCTTGAAGGCTTTGAATCCTGTGCCCAGAGTGATGCCATTATTTCCATGATAAAATTGATCCAGGCAGACATCAACTTTCATTTTCCTGGTACCAGACTGGTGGGATTGTACTTTTCAGCTCAATGGTTCCAGAAATTCTCATTGCAGTGCTGATGTATTAAACTGATTCTCCTTTGCCTTCTCTATCACTACCACTGCACAGCACAAGTGGTTATTGTTGCCTTGCTGCCCACACTTGGTGGCATCTAACTGCACTGCTCAAAACTGGAGGTAACCTTTCCACAAGGTCTTACAGAGAGTGAAATCAGTGTAGTGTAATATTGTCTGTTGTAAAACAACCACTCCATTATTAAATGCACTGTGTGATAAGGGAGAAACACAACAGTGTGAGGCCTGATGTGTATTCTGCCTTCCCTGCCTTCTTCTTATCTTCTTCCACATCTGCTTCTGTCTCTTTGCTTTCTTCAGTACTCAACACTGCTCAGGCCACACCTTGAGTGCTGTGCCCAGTTCTGGGCTCCTCAATTTAAGAGAGATGCTGAGGTGCTGGAAGGTGTCCAGAGAAGGGCAGCAAGGCTGGGNGGCACTTAGTGCCATGGTCTGGTTGGTTGGGCAGGGCTGGGTGCTAGGTTGGGCTGGCTGAGCCTGGAGGTCTCCTCCAACCTGCTTGATTCTGTGATGAGACCTGGGTGCTGTGGTTGCTGCAGCTCACAGTGAAAACTCAACACTTGAGAAGCCAATGCACACTGAATCAAATCTTTTGAGGATGAGCCAACACAAGGCTCAGCTCTGCTCAGAGACATTTAGCAGCAGTGGGGCAGAGCTCCCAAAGTAGCCCTTTTTATATCTGCATTAAAATGTACAGAAGCAAATACCAGATCAGCTCATGGTAAAATGAAGAGGGTGGAACTGTGCAGCTTTTACCCACTGTGATTCTTTTATCTCCTTTCCATTTAGCATTCAGAGTTGATGCTTTTGAAACAGCAAGCAGTTGTCTTAAGGGATAACAACACTGCAGGGCATGGAGCTGCACAACTGAAGAGGAGTGTTGAGAAGGCTGCAGACATCTCCCAGCCCAATGCTTCCAAGTAACCATCACTGCTGAGTGAGCAGAGGTCCCCCAGCCCATTTTCATGTGAGGGTGGTTTGCAGAAAGCACTGCCTCATGCAGCACTGCTGCAGTAAAAGTATTTAGTTATAGGTTTTTAATAGTTTCTCTGCCACAATTGCAACTCCTGATGTAGTTCTCATGCCCCACTAGGGCCTGGTTTGCTTATGGAGGAGGTACAGGAGGTGCAGGAGGAAAACAACCTGCTAAAAAATAAACCCAGACTCTGTTTGACTTCATCATTTTGTGGTTTTCCAAAGGATGATGTGAAAAGCATCAAACATTTGTCCAACATACCCTGCAAGTTCAGGGACATCAGATGGGCTGGGAGCTGCTAACTTCCCTAACAGCCAACTGTGAGCTGGGCTGCAGCAAGAGCAGTGTGGGCACAGGGCAAGGGAGGGGATTCTGCCCCTTGGCTCTGCTCTCCTCAGACCCCACCTGGAGTCCTGGGTGCAATTCTGGAGCTCCCAGCACAAGCAGGACATGGAACTGCTGGAGCCAGTCCAGAGGAGGCCACCAAGATGCTGAGAGGGCTGCAGCAGCTCTGCTCTGAGGACAGGCTGAGAGAGTTGGGGCTCTGCAGCCTGGAGAAGAGAAGGCTTGGAGGAGACCTCAGAGTGGCCTTGCAGGATCTGAAAGGTCTGAGGATACCAGGAGGAGGAGGAGGAGGAGGAATGGGTTTGAAGTGGCAAATGGGAGATGTAAACTGGATGTTAGGAAGAAGTGGTTTGCAGTGAGGGTGGTGAGAGACTGGCACAGGTCGAGGGTGGTGAGAGACTGGCACAGGTTTCCCAGGGAGGTTGTGGAGCACAGAAGCACAGAATGATCTTTGTTTAGTCCCATGAGAGAGATGTTTTGTAGATGTTTAGTCCCAAGAGAGAGATGGTTTGTAGATGTTTTGTCTCAAGAACTCCAAACGTCAAATAGTAATGAGACAAAAGTCTGCAGTGAAGCACAACCTAACTGGTTAATGTGAGACACAAACTAGAACCCAGAAAGTTCCACCTCAACATGAGGAAAAACATCTTTGTACCAAGGGTGCTGGGGCCCTGGAGAAGGCTACCCAGAGAGGTTGTGGAGTGTCCTTGTCCAGACTGATTCCAAACCCACCTGGATGTACTGCTGTGTGACCTGCCCTGCTCTTTTGGCATGGGGCTTGGACTGGGTGATACCCAGAGGTCTCTTCCAAGCTCTACCATTCCATGATTCCATACTTCAGTGATTTCATGAAGCTATGAATCTATGATTTTGTGATTCTGTGACTGACTGGATCACTGCAGACAGTGTGATCCCTACAAACTATATCCTTGCAGTGTATCAGTGAATGCAAACAAATATCAGGAGTCTAAAAGCTAGGATGGATGAGCTGAGTAGATTTAGATTGGGTAGGGTAGGTTTAGATTGGACATTAGGACATGGAGAGGGTAGTCAGGGGCTGGAATGAGCTGCCCAGGGAGGTGGTGGAGTCACCAACCCTAGATGTGTTTAAGGGTGGTTTGGGTGTGGTGTTTAGGGCTATGGTTTAAGCCCTAAATCTTGTAGAGTAGGGCTCTAGGTTGGACTTGGTGCTCCTGAGGGGCTTTGCCAGCCTGCATGGTGCTGTGAGTCTGTGAAACTCCTGAATGAAAGTATCTCTACGTTTGCACCTAGGATTTAGAGCCTCAAAGAATCACAGCATCACAGAGTGTCAGGGGCTGGAAGGGACCTCCAAAGCTCATCCAGTCCAACCCCCCTGGCCAGAGCAGCATCACCCAGGGCAGGTCACACAGAACACACCCAGGCAGGTTTGAATATCTCCAGAGAGGGAGACTCCACAGCCCCCCTGGGCAGCCTGCTCCAGGGCTCTGTCACCCTCACAGGGGAAAATTCCTCCTCCTGTTCCCATGGCACTTCCTCTGCCTCAGCTTCCACCACTGCCTCTTGTGCTGGCAGTGGGCATCACCCAGCAGAGCCTGGCCCCAGCCTCCTGCCACTCACCTTTGCATATTGATACCCACTGCTGAGGTCACCTCTCAGTCTCCTCTTCCCCCAGCAGCACAGCCCCAGCTGGCTCAGTTTCTCCTCCTAACAGAGCTGTTCCATTGCCTTCAGCAGCTTTGTGGCTCTGTGCTGGACTCTCTCAAGCAGTTTAATGTCCCTCCTGAACTGGGGGGCCCAGAACTGAACACAGAAGATCTTTGTGACATTGGAATGCTGGTACAAAGGAGACTTGGTCAAGAGGCTGAATTGGTTTTCTGAAGTATTGGGGAATAAAAGACTACACAATTACCTCAGAAATAACTTGGCCCCTGGCTTGCAACTCCACACACAGGAGAGCAGTGATAGCCTCCCAGAACCCACGGAGGAAGGGAGATGAGCAAACCTGTGCAGGCTTCCACACAGCCATCAGATGCTCCCACACAAGCATCCCACATCTCTGAGTCAGTTGTAACACTCAGGCTAATTTTCAGCCGTGAGGCACAACTCCTGGCAGCAGCTTTGTCTGGCATTTGCAAGAAGTGGAGTGACTGCAAGTTTTACTTGGGCTTCAAAAAGGTTCAAGATGCAAACATGACCACAGCAGTGACTGCAACACCTTCTCCTTTCAGAGGAAGAGCCTTAGAAGACAAATCATGTCAAGTAATGTTTCACTTGGAGAAGCAGAGCTATGTAAAGCTGAGGAAATACTTTCAAGCACAAAAGCTTTTGGAGCTGCCAAAATAGATGAACTGCTTTTGAGAATCACAGAACTGCTCCCAGGGGAAAACCCCTCTCAGCTGAGCCCAGATTCATTTCAGTTTGGCACCAGGCTGCCTTAGCTTTCCTTCAGACTTGTAGTTATCAGCAATCTGCTCCATTTTATAGCAGCATGGAGCTCTTTCAGTTGGGGAAGACCTCTAAGATCACCCACTCCAACCATCAGCTCAACACCACCATGGTCATTAAACCATATCCCCAGGTCCCATGGCTGCAGCTTTCTTGAACGCCTCCAGGCATGGGCACTCCACCACCTCCCTGGGCAGCCTCTGCCAGTCCCTGACCACTCCTGAAGCAAGGAAATTTTTCACAGTCTCCAACACAAACCTCCCTTGGCATAATTTCAGGTCATTTCCTCTTATTCTTTTAGAATCATAGAATCTGTCAGGGTTGGAAGGGACCACAAGGATCAGCCAGTTCCAGCCCCCTGCCATGCCCAGGGACACCCTACCCTAGAGCAGGCTGCCCACAGCCTCAGCCAGCCTGGCCTGAAACACCTCCAGCCATGGGGCCTCAACCACCTCCCTGGGCAACCCATTCCAGCCTCTCACCACTCTCATGCTCAACAACTTCCTCCTCACCTCCAGCCTCACTCTCCCCACCTCCAGCTTTGCTCCATTCCCCCCAGTCCTGTCACTCCCTGACAGCCTAAAATGTCCCTCCCCAGCTTTTTTGTAGCCCCCTTCAGATCCTGGAAGGCCACAAGGAGGTCACCTGGGAGCCTTCTCCTCTCCAGACTCAACTCTTTCAGTCTGTGCTCACAGCAGAGCTGCTGCAGGCCTCTGAGCATCCTCCTGGCCCTGCTCTGGACACTTTCCAGCATCTCCACATTCCTTTGCCTGATCCTAGGGAGCAGAGGCCAACCCCCCCTCACTCCAGCCTGCTCTCAGGGAGCTGTAGAGAGCTCAACATAAGGAGGAACTTCTTGACTGGAAGGGTCCCAGAGCCCTGGCACAGGCTGCCCAGAGAGGTTGTGGAGTCTCCTTCTCTGGAGCCTTTCCAGGCCTGTCTGGATGTGTTCTGTGTGACCTGAGCTAGATTGTGTGGTCCTGCTCTGGCAGGGGGATTGGACTGGATGAGCTTTTTGCGTCCCTTCCAGCCCCTGACATCCTGTGAGCCTGTGACCTCCAGGGATGGCAACTCCACCACCTCCCTGGGCAGCCCATTCAAGCAGAATCATAGAGTCAACCAAGTTGGAAAACATCTCTAAGATCATAGAGTCCAACCTATCACCTAACCCTTCTAATTAACTCTTTCCTCCTCTTACAATGTTTCCATATTTATTACCTTTCTTGTCTTACTTTTAATGAGTTATTTTGGTTTGGGAGCTGGGGGTGTGCAGCCTGCAGAAGAGGAGGCTCAGGGCAGAGCTCATTGCTGTCTGCAGCTCCCTGCAGGGAGGCTGTAGCCAGCTGGGGTTGGGCTCTGCTGCCAGGCAGCCAGGGACAGGACAAGGGGACACAGCCTCAAGCTGTGCCAGGGCAGGTCTAGGCTGGATGTTAGGAGGAAGTTGTTGGCAGAGAGAGTGATTGGCATTAGAATGGGCTGCCCAGGGAGCCACAGAGCTACCAAGTAAGTCATAATTCTGGTACTTGGCAGACCAAGGTGTGCTAGTTTGAGCCTAGCTAGCATGTTTTGGTGAGAAGAACTAGATGATAGGCTGAGAAATGAAAACAATGGTGAGGTCTACTTCCCTCACAGTCTTGCTGGGATGGGTAGCAAGGAAAAGCAAAACATTAGATAAGGTCACTTTTGCTCTGCACTTGGTGCTGGGCTGTTCTCTTCTCCTTGCCTGCTGGGGAGCTCGTGGCTGCTGGCTGGACTCCATCTTGCTTTCTAGCCTCACCCTCCCTTTGCTTGGCTGCTTCACCTTGCTTTTTAACCCTCTTGGCCGAACCTCCATTCTTCCTTGGGACTGGGGTAAGGTTGAGAGGGGTAGGGGGAAGGTGAGGGGGTGGTTGAGAGCCCCTCCTGGGGACTCAGGTTTCTGGGAGGGGA
>WAAF01012025.1:0-71578 GCA_013400475.1 Tricholaema leucomelas
GGGGCTCCAGAACTGCACCCAGGACTCCAGACCAAGGTTTAAAGATCCCAGGCCGACCTGACCTGGAATGTTTCCAGTGATGGGGCATCTAACACCTCTCTGGGCAACCTGTCCAGTTTCACCTTCACCACTGAAAACACCATGCTGAAGAGTTCAACCCTCTTCTGTCACCCTGAAGAGCAGCAAATAACACCCCAAAGGGAAAACCTTTAGATGCAGGAGAGCAGAACAGGCCTCAAAGCGCCAGCAGATGTTAAACCAGTTCCATGAAGCAGTTAATAACTCTTCAACCTACCTCTGTTTTGCTCTGTAAATGTGGGAGTTTGCTGGCAATGCAGATTTCAGCCTTTGAGAAGAGGTGGTGACTCCTCAAGCACTGGAGAACAGCACTGGGATTTACCTTCTGTCCACTCAGCATGGTAGACACATACCTACAGACAACAGGAACAGAAGCAGTTGCAATGGAGCCTTAGCAAGTGAGTTTCCTCTTGTGATGGTTCGGGAGTTACCCACCCTCCCCACACACGATGAAATCACCCAGACTAGACTCAGCTGGCTGGAAATTGAGGAATGGAGCTTTATATTTACAGCTTAGCACAATATCCAAGCAGATATTGGCAACAGTTACAGCTACAGACAGCAACAGACAAGTTAAAGGTAATAGAGGAACACAACAGCCCTCCCAGAAACCAGAGTCCCCAGGAGGGGCTCCCAACCACCTTTCCACCTTCTTTCCACCTCTCTACCTCATCCCAGAGTTTGCCTTACATGCAAGGGGAGTTTGGAGGGTTGGCAAGAGGGGGTTAGATGCAGAATTAGTTGGGTTACAGAGCAAAAGCCCAGGGATAAAAAAAGACAGACACCGATTCTGACAGATAAGACATCTCACACTGCCTTCTCTGTGTTTGTCTTCTTCTTTTAATACATCTCAGCAAGCCTAGGAGTGAAGTAGCCATCACCATCATTTCCTTTTCACAGCCTAGCATCTCATTTTTCTCATTAAAATATCCTAATTAGCCTCAAATTCCTCAATTCAAGAGAGATATTGAAATACTGGAATGTGCTCAGAGAAGGGCAATGAAGCTGGTGAGGGGTCTGGAGCTCAGCCCTCTTAGAGATCTCTTCCAAACTGGTTGATTCTACTCTATTCTATAGCATTCCATTCCACTCCATTCCATTCCATTCCATTCCATTCCATTCCATGCCNGGACACAGCACTCAAGGGGTGGCCTGAGCAGTGCTGAGCACAGGGGCAGAAGAACCTCCCTTGTCCTGCTGCCCACACTGCTCCTGAGCCAGCCCAGGATGCCATTGGCTCTGCTGCCCACCTGGGCACTGCTGCCTCATCTTCAGCTACTCTCTACCAGCACCTCCAGGTCCCTCTCTTCCTTGCTCCTCTCAGCCACTCTGTCCCCAGCCTGTAGTGCTGCTTGGTATTGTTGTGGCCAAAGTGTAGAGCCCTGCACTTGGCCTTGTTCAGTCTCATCCCCTTGGCCTCTGCCCACCCAGCCAGCCTGGCCAGGTCCCTCTGCAGGGCTCTGCTACCCTCCAACAGCTCCACACCTGCTCCTAGCTTGCTGTCATCTGCATTTCTCCTTCCTCATCTACCTGTACATATGCCAGCTGTTTAGAAGACAAATCCTTTGGTCACTGGGCAATACAGGAGATAAAATGGGAGAAGATCCAAAGTAAGGCAGGTCTGAGGATCTACAGGCACAAAATCAAGTGCTGAGGTGGACTCACCTGATCAGCCCCAAGATACATTCTTTGTTCTCCACTGTGATGGCAAAATCCCTCAAGATCATTTCAACTCTGTGCAAGGCTGTGTCCTCCTTCATCAGGTAGCGGTGGTACAGCTTCTTCCATGGAATGAACTGGAATGTGAAGCACATGCCACAGTCTTTCACCTCACAGCACTGCAAAACAGCTTTCTTCTGGCAAGAACCTAATCAGAGTGGCTTCCAAAGTAGACTTGGACTTCCAAAGGTCCCTCTAGCTTGATGGAAACACATACCTAAGGAGGAGATGAGGGAGGCAAGAGGAGAAAGAGGGAAGAGAGGAAAGCTTCCTCCTCACAGCCTGCAAACTTCCCTATAAGTGTTTTTTTTTTCCCTAGAATGATGAGAACAAGGTGGTGCAGGTTGAGTTTCAACCATCAAAGCACTGGAGGAATGGAGGTATCATAGAAACATTCGGGGTTGGAAGGGAGCAAAAGGATCAGCCAGTTCCAACCCCCCTGCCATGCCCAGGGACACCCTACCCTAGAGCAGGCTGCACACAGCCTCAGCCAGCCTGGCCTGAAACACCTCCAGCCATGGGGCCTCAACCACCTCCCTGGGCAACCCATTCCAGCCTCTCACCACTCTCATGCTCAACAACTTCCTCCTCACCTCCACTCTGACTCTCCCCACCTCCAGCTTTGCTCCATTCCCCCCAGTCCTGTCACTCCCTGACAGCCTAAAAAGTCCCTCCCCAGCTTTTTTGTAGCCCCCTTCAGATCCTGGAAGGCCACAAGAAGGTCACCTGGGAGCCTCCTCTTCTCCAGCCTGCACAGCCCCAACTCTTTCAGTCTGTGCTCACAGCAGAGCTGCTGCAGCCCTCTGAGCATCCTCCTGGCCCTGCTCTGGACACACTCCAGCATCTCCACATCCCTCTTGTCCCAGGGGCTCCAGAACTGGATGCAGTACTCCAGGTGGGGTCTCAGCAGAGCAGAGCAGAGGGGGAGAATCACCTCCCTGGCCCTGCTGGCCACACTTCTGCTGCTGCAGCCCAGGCTCTGCTTGGCTTTCTGGGCTGCAAGTGCACACTGCTGGCTCCTGTTGAGCTTCTCCTCCAGCAGCACCTCCAAGTCCCTCTCCTCAGGGCTGCTCTCCAGCCACTCACTGCCCAGCCTGGATTGGTGCTTGGCATTGCCTCGACCCAGCTGCAGGACCTTGTACTTGGTCTTGTTGAACCTCCTGAGGTTGCCTTGTGCCCAGCTCTGCAGCCTGTCCAGGTCCCTCTGTGTGTGCCTGTCTGCTGTACCACACAGCTTGGGATCATCCAAGAGAGCAATTTTAACATTTCATTAGCCAGGCTTTCCATCAAGACATTAATTTTAAGAACCATAGAAGGGAGGCTGTAGCCAGGTGGGGTTGGTCTCTGCTGCCAGGCAAGCAGCAACAGAACAAGGGGACACAGTCTCAAGCTGTGCCAGGGCAGGTCTAGGCTGGATGTGAGGAGGAAGTTGTTGGCAGAGAGAGTGATTGGCATTGGAATGGGCTGCCCAGGGAGGTGGTGGAGTCGCCGTGCCTGGAGGTGTTGAAGCCAAGCCTGGCTGAGGCACTTAGTGCCATGGTCTGGGTGATTGGCCAGGGCTGGGTGCTAGGTTGGACTGGGTGAGCTTGGAGTTCTCTTCCAGCCTGGCTGTTACTATTCTATGACTTTCTTCTTTGATCCTAGCTCCCCAGAGCATGCACACTGTGCTGATAAAGCAGGGTGCAGGACACCTTCTGCATCCAGCCTGGCCTCAGCCACCCAAAGTTATTGGAAGGACATGAGCAAGAACATGGAACATCACAAAACATCTAGGGTGTGAGCAGTCCCTCATCTCTCTGACATGGCCTCTTTCTTCAAGCTGAGTGTTTCCAGCATGAACAGTGAGCAAGTGGGGCAGTGCCAGCAGTCTCTGAGCCACCTTTAACTGAACTGCAGAGATCCTTGCTGTGGCCAGAGGGTTCACAACTGTTTGTACTGTGAGGGCTTTGACCACACATGAACCAAGCTCCATAGAAACAGAGTTAAAAGGTCTTTACTCTAAACCTGTTTGACTACAGGAGGCACTACATGCAGGTGGGCTGGAGGACAGTGACACACATCAGTCATGAGAGGACACTGCCCAGTCTGGCAGCCAACATTTAGTGCATGACCCCTGCTAGGAAAAAAAGCAGCAAGGAATAGGATGAGAGGGAATTTGGTGGGGTCTTACAGGATGCTCTTTCCATGTCTGGGAAGAATACATCAAGAGATATTGCCCCAAAAATGATCTGCTGATACAAGTTGGCATTTACTAGCAGCAGCTTGGCCAGCAGGACTATGGCAGGGATTGTTCTCCTGTACTGGGTACCTATCAGGCCACACCTTAAATCCTGGGCTCATTTTTGGGGCCACTCCAAGAAGGATATTGAGGGGCAGGAGTGTGTCCAGAGAAGGGCAAAGAAGCCAGGGAAGTGTCTGGAGAACAGGCCTGGTGAGGAGCAGCTGAGAGAAATGGAGTTGTTCAGCTTGAAGGGAAGGAGGCTGAGGGGAGACCTTCTCTCTCTCTACAACTCCCTGAAAAGAAGCTGGATCCAGGTGGGGGTTGGTCTCTTATCCCAAGGAACAAGCAACAGGACAAGAGGAAATGAGCTCAAGTTGCACCAGGAGAGATTTAAGTGGGACATGAGGAAGAATTTAGGAGGAAGTTCTTGCCAGAGTGATTGGCATTGGAGTGGGCTGCCCAGGGAGGTGGTGGAGTCATTGTCCCTAGAGGTGTTCAGGCACAGCATGGATGGGCCACTTAGTGCCATGGTCTGGGTGATTGGCTAGGGCTGGGTGCTAGGTTGGACTGGATGAGCTTGGGGGTCTCCTCCAACCTGCTTCATTCTATGATTCTATGATTCTTCACAGAAAGGATTGTCAAGACCTGGCCCAGGCTGCCCAGGGCAGTGGTGGAGTCTCCATCCCTGGAGGGATTTCAAAGCCATGTAGGTGTGGCATTGAAGGACATGGCTTAGTGGTGGACTTGGCAGTGTTGGGCTAATGGACTTGATGACCTCAAAGATCTTTCCAATGTTAATGATTCTATTACTTCATGATCTGAAGATGCCATAGTGGTTGAAAAAAGATGACAAGAGACTTCATAAAAAAAGGCCATGGGCATCAAGCATCAATAAAAGGATCTAAAGGAGCAAAAGGAAGCAGACATATCATAGATGTTCCTACAGCAACACAGGCAGCCACAAGAGCAGAGCAGAGCAGCAGGAGCAGGCTCAAATAAAGGCCATGGACATCAGAGAGCAATAAAAGGATCTAGAGGAGCAAAAGGAAGCAGACATATCATAGATGTTCCTACAGCAACACAGGCAGCCACAAGAGCAGAGCAGAGCAGCAGGAGCAGGCTCAAATAAAGGCCATGGACATCAGAGAGCAATAAAAGGATCTAGAGGAGCAAAAGGAAGCAGACATATCATAGATGTTCCTACAGCAACACAGGCAGCCACAAGAGCAGAGCAGAGCAGCAGGAGCAGGCTCAAATAAAGGCCATGGACATCAGAGAGCAATAAAAGGATCTAGAGGAGCAAAAGGAAGCAGACATATCATAGATGTTCCTACAGCAACACAGGCAGCCACAAGAGCAGAGCAGAGCAGCAGGAGCAGGCTCAAATAAAGGCCATGGACATCAGAGAGCAATAAAAGGATCTAGAGGAGCAAAAGGAAGCAGACATATCATAGATGTTCCTACAGCAACACAGGCAGCCACAAGAGCAGAGCAGCAGGAGCAGGGCCAGGCTCAAATCCATCTCAGACCATTCCTTACCAGGGGATCGTTGACTATCTCCCTCCAGGAGCGACACACCAGGCTCAGGTTCTGATACAGATCAGTCACTGGTAGGAAAGCAAAGATGTTCCTGAGGACCTCCACAGGCAGCTGATCGATACTTCCCTCAGGCACTTCCCAGTTCCGAGTCCCCAGCAGTCCGTAGTGCGCATCAGGGACGGGTTCAATGTCCATATCGTCAAGGTCCTGCTTGATTTGGCTGCATTCCTGCTTGATCTGCCCGTGTTGGGGATGAACCACCACGGGCTTCTCCTCAGGCTCAGCCCACAGATCGTGCTCCAGCTTGGGAACAGCTGCAGGGGCCGTGGACAGAGGCCGTTTTCGGGAGCGGGCCCTGCGAGGCGGTGCAAAGTCCTCATCCTCCTGAAAGGAGGAATCGCTGAGCATCGCCGCAGCAGAGGGGGCACTGCTGCAGGAATCCTCGGGATCAGGGAAGAAGGGATCTAGTAGCTCTTCTTTGACTCCACAGCTCCTCATCCCACTAGCACCTACTTGTGTCTGAGAGGTCTTGAAGTAATCAGTGATGTTCTTCTGCTGACCTGGGCCTGCAGCGAGAGCAGAGCATGAGTGACATCAACACAAACAAGCACCAAGCACACTGCTCCTTCCTGAGCTAAGGAGCCCAGAGGCTGTGTGAGGTGGTAGTTATTTCCTCTGGGTTCTTCACCATCTGTGAGCTTACTACTGGTGAACTGTCCTGTTTCTTACAGCTTCTCTGGCAACCTACAGAAACCAGCACAACCACAGGCACCTCTTTGCGTTGTCCACAGCATCTGGGCACCTTCCCACCCACACACTGCTCCTTCCTCCAGCCAGAATCATAATCAGACAGGTTGGAAAAGACCTCCCAGCTCAGCCAGTCCAACCTAGCACCCAGCCCTGTCCAATCACCCAGACCATGTCACCAAGTGCCCCATCCAGGCTTTGCTTGAACACCTCCAGGGACAGCGACTCCACCACCTCCCTGGGCAGCCCATTCCAATGCCAATCACTCTCTCTGCCAACAACTTCCTCCTAACATCCAGCCTAGACCTGCCCTGGCACAGCTTCAGGCTGTGTCCCCTTCTTCTGTCCCTGGCTGCCTGGCAGCAGAGCCCAACCCCACCTGGCTACAGCCTCCCTGCAGGGAGCTGCAGACAGCAATGAGCTCTGCCCTGAGCCTCCTCTTCTGCAGGCTGCACACCCCCAGCTCCCTCAGCCTCTCCTCACAGGGCTGTGCTCCAGGCCCCTCCCCAGCTTCACTGCCCTTCTCTGGACACCTTCCAGCACCTCAACATCTCTCTTGAATTCAGGAGCCCAGAACTGGACACAGCACTCCAGCGGTGGCCTGAGCAGTGCTGAGCACAGGGGCAGAAGAACCTCCCTTGTCCTGCTGCCCACACTGCTACTGAGCCAGCCCAGGATGCCATTGGCTCTGCTGCCCACCTGGGCACACTTGTAGCTCTCTTCCTAGCTACTATTAATCCAATGTAGTTTTCAGCATGATGGAGACATGGTGGCATTTACGCTGTGAGGAGAGACCCAACACATAAATTCACTCCCCCAGAGGTATGTGGTCAAGGTAATTCTTTTTCTTGCCACTGGCTATTGTGGAGGTAGAGGTTAGGTCCAGCTTTGCTGTGCACCACTTGAAATTGACCAATTTCTTCTCACCTCTCTGGCATCAGCACAAGTTTCATAGAATCATGGAATGGTTTACGTTGGAAGAGACCTCAAAGCTCATCCAGTTGCAAACCCCTGCCATAGGCAGGGACACTTCCCACTAGAACAGGTCGCTCAAGGCTTCATCCAGCCTGGTCTTGAACACCTCCCTGGGCAACCTGTGCCAGTGTCTCACCACCCTCACTTCAAAGAACCCTTTCCTAACATCCACTTTGAGTCTCTCCTCTGCCACTTTAAACCCATTACCTCATGCTGGATTCCAGCCCACCCTTGGTACTCCTCACTGTATTTCACACACAACCCCAAACCCCTCAGCCTTCAAACATTACCTCCTTGACGTCTCTTTCTTCTGTTGGTGGGGTAAAGGCCTCTGTTTACATCTCCTCTGCTTTGTCCTTGAGCCAAGGGCTGTGTCAGGGGGGATGAACCCTCCATGCTTCGTGCCAGATTTGCACAGTCATCAGCTGTGAGGTGTGTCTTCTTGAATCCCTTCACTACTTTGGCAAGAGGCAAAAGAAAGACAACCCCACCCCACCACCCCCCCAAAGCAACCTGTTACCAAACAGCAACAGAAATTCCATGCCTTTAACACAGGCACAAGCACAGAGTTTTAACAAGGCTGGTGAAGGGCCTGGAACACAAAACCTATGAGGAGACTCTGAGGGAGCTGGGGGTGTGCAGCCTGCAGAAGAGAAGGCTCAGGGCAGAGCTCATTGCTGTCTGCAGCTCCCTGAAGGGAGGCTGTANTATCTTCTAGGATAGCCCCTAAGGAGTTTCTCTAAATAAAGCAGAGCAAAAGCTTGTCCAGTGCTCTGCTGAGCTGCTAAGGGCAATGCATCATAGAATCAACATGGTCTGCATAACAGCCTCCTAGAGCCACCCTAACTACTGCTCTGCACTGTGAGAAGGTCACAGCACCAAGCCTCTATCATGCTGCTCCTGACACAGTATAAGAGATCAACTTCTTTAAGAGGACAAACAACCATTCCTTGCTGCATAGAATCAAGCAGGTTGGAGGAGACCTCCAAGCTTATGCAGTCCAACCTAGCACCCAGTCCTGTCCAATCAACCAGACCATAGAAACAGAACCAAACAGGTTGGAAGAAACATTCAAGCTCATCCACTCCAACCTGCACCCAGCACTGTCCATTCAACCAGATCATAGAAACATAGAATCAAGCAGGGTAGAAGAGACCTCCAAGCTCATCCAGTCCAACCTAGCACTCACATCTATCCAATCAACCAGACCATGGCACCAAGTGCCTCATCCAGGCTTGTTCTGAACACCTCCAGGGATGGTGACTCCACCACCTCCCTGGGCAGCCCATTCCAACGCCAATCACTCTCTCTGTGAAGAACTTCCTCCTAACATCCAGCCTATACTTCCCTCGGCACAACTTGAGGCTGTGTCCCCTTGTCCTGTTGCTGGTTGTCTGGGAGAAGAGACCAACCCCACCTGGCTACAGCCTCCCTTCAGGCAGTTGTAAACGTGTCCTGGCACAGAAGCTTCACCCCAAATCCTCACTGCTGTGTTGTACAAGGCTTTGGAACAAAATAGAAAGACCTAAAATCAGAATCCATGGAAGTTCTATGACTTTCTCTGCACGACCACAACATAGAGGAAGCTGCTAAAAGCATGGGTGGAAAGGCAAAGTGTCAGGAGGAAAACAGCTGAGGAAGCTTGAGGAGGATGACCTGAGAAACCCTGTGTGAGATATGACAATGACTGACCCAGAGGAAGGTCAAAAGCAGTGCTAAAACCCCTGAAAGACCTAAAATCAGAATCCATGGAAGTTCTATGACTTTCTCTGCACGACCACAACATGGAGGAAGCTGCTAAAAGCATGGGTGGAAACACAATGTGTCAGGAGTAAAACAGCTGAGGAAGCTTGAGGAGGCTGACCTGAGAAACCTTGTGTGAGATACGACAGTGATTTACGCAGTGAAAGGTTAAAGGCAGTGCTAAAAAACCTGAAACTTGAGCTTCCTGCCAGCTAATGCAAGCTGGGGTCCTCCACGACGGAGGAAAACACCACCCACTGGCAGCACGGCTCTGGCTCTTCCCCTCCTGGAGAAGGACAAGTCAGAAGCAGCACAAATGTGAAGAGTGAAGGAAATTCTTACTTGAGATCTGCGGGAGCTTCTCTCTTCCATCCATGAGACAGGCAGCAGGAAAAAAACCCAAATGTACCCAAGCAGCACAGCTTGCTTCAACTCCAAGTGCTCCTGACCCCCAGGAGATAGCGCAGGATGAACGCCCTCCGGACGGAACTATCAGCTCAGAACACTCCTGCAGTTTCAGTTTTGCTTTCTCACTCCACTGCTATGGAAAACAAACTCATCAGGTTGTGACAGCCCCGTAAGTTGCTGCTTGATCTCCTACAGCGGGGTCCAAGGGTGAGTTGGCTCCATTAGGCTGCTTCCTCCTTTTTGTCCACATCAGCTGGAAGAGCTGCTGGGGGAGGCTGCTTCCTAGCGTCCAAATGCAGCGAATGAGGGAAGCAGAAGCAAAAAACCTGGATGCAAGCCAGTGCTGTGGCACCTAGAGACATGAGTTAGGGTTAGTGGTGACTTGGCAGACCTGATGGTCATAGAATCACAGAATTCCTTTGGCTACGAAGTACCTTAGAGATCATCTGCTCCAACCTCCGCACCATGGGCAGGGAGGTCGTGGAGTCACTGTCCCTGGAGGTGTTCTAGAAGAGACTGGATGAGGCACTTAGTGCCATGGTCTGGTTGATTGGACAGGGCTGGGTGCTAGGTTGGACTGGATGAGCTTGGGGGTCTCTTCCAACCTGGTTGATTCTATGATTCATCCAACCTGGCCTTGAACACTCCCAAGAAGACATCCACAACCTCCTTAGGCAACCTATTCCAGTCTCACCAACCTCACACTGCTGTTTGCAACTACCTGAAGGGAGGCTGTAGCCAGGTGGGGTTGGGCTCTGCTGCCAGGCAAGCAGCAACAGAACAAGGGGACACAGCCTCAAGTTGTGCCAGGGCAGGTCTAGGCTGGATGTTAGGAGGAAGTTGTTGTCAGAGAGAGTGATTGGCATTGGAATGGGCTGCCCAGAGAGGTGGTGGAGTCACCATCCCTGGAGGTGTTGAAGCCAAGCCTGGATGAGGCACTTAGTGCCATGGTCTGGGTGACTGGACAGGGCTGGGTGCTAGGTTGGGTGGATGAGCTTGGAGGTCTCTTCCAACCTGCTTGATTCTATGATTCTAAGTGCCCCTGTTACTGACCCCCCCATTGCCAAAGCTCCCTCAATGCCAAGAACACCCCCCAATGCCAAGGGACCCTGTTCTCTACCCCCTTCCCTGCCGTAGGTCCCCTCCTTGTCCCCTCCCGCCCCCATAACAAGTATCTCCTGCAATACCAAGGAACTCCTCTGCAAACAAGGCCCCCTCCAGTACCGGAGACTCTCCCATTGCTAAGAACTCTCCATTACCAAGCCCCCCCCGATCGCGAAGGGCCCCCCGCACGGCCACGGAGCCCACGCACTGCCAAAGGCCTTCTCAACACCACAGGAGCCCTTCCTCTGTCCTCTATCCTCTCCCTCGCCCCCCGTCGTCGCCAAGAGCCCGCCCCGGTTGTTAGGGAGCAGGTTCGCCGCCTGCCGTCCCCCGTCCCCTCCCCTGCCCCGCCGCTTACTCCGTTCCTGACGCTCCCCGCGCACTCCGCCCGGCCGCGCCCCGTTCCGCCTAACTGACCAATCAGACACCGCAGCACCCAGATCTGTCCAATAGCGCGCAACTTCCGGGGGGGGTGGAGGGGGTGGCGAAGGATAGGGCTGTGATTGGCCGATAGAAACCCACCCTGGCGGGAGGGTTGTTCTCCCGTCGGCTGTCGGTGACGTCATCACGCCGCTGCGCGACGTCGCGCGTGGCCTCCCGCGGCCCCTGGCGGAGCGCGGGTGGGTGGCAAGGGCCGGGGAGAGGCCTGAGCGGGGAGGCAGTGCCGAGCGGGCTCGGCGGGGGGAGAAAAACCGGCGGGGATCGGAGGGAGCGGCGAACTTGAGGTGTTCCTGAGGGAAAAGGCAGTTAGTGGGAACGGGGAGTTAATGGTTTTTCCTGAGGGAAAGGGAACTTAAGGTGTTCCTGAGAGAAAAGGGGGCTTCGGGCGGTCCTGAGGGAGCAGGGAAGTACTGATGTTCCTAAAGGAACAAAGTATTAATGCTTTCCTAAAGGAGAAAGGGAATTTCTGTTACTCCGGAGGGAACTGGGAATTAATGGTTTTCCTGAGGGGAAAGGGAACTTAAGGTGTTCCTGAGACAAAAGGGAGCTTCGGGGGGTCCTGAGGGAACAGGGAATTACTGTTGTGCCTGAAGGAAAAGGGAGTCCTGTGTGTCTGAGGGAGAAGGGAGTTTATGGTGTTCCTGAAGGAGCAGGGAATTACTGATGTTCCTAAAGGAATAAAGTATTCTTTCCTAAAAGAGAAGGGAAATTCCTGTTATTCCTGAGGGATCTGGGAATTAATGGTTTTCCTGAGGGGAAAGGGAATTTTAGCTATTCCTGAGAGAAAAGGGAGCTTCAGGGGTTCCTGAGGGAGCAACGAATTACTGTTGTGCCTGAAGGAAAGGGAGTCCTGTGTGTCTGAGGGAGAAGGGAGCTTATGGTGTTCCTGAAGGAGCAGGGAAGTACTGATGTTCCTAAAGGAACAGAGTATTCATGTTTTCCTAGGGGAACAGAGGATTAATGCTTTCCTAAAAGAGACAGGGAATTCCTGTTATTCCTGAGGGATCTGGGAATTAATGGTTTTCCTGAGAGGAAAGGGAATTTCAGGTGTTCCTGAGACAAAAGGGAGTTCTGAGCTCCTCAGTTCTGGAGACATGTTGAGGTACTGGAAGGTGTCCAGAGAAGGGTGACAAAGCTGGTGAGGGGCCTGGAGCACAGCCCCGTGAGGATGAGGCTGAGGGAGCTGGGGGTGTGCAGCCTGCAGAAGAGGAGGCTTAGGGCAGACCTCATTGCTGTCTACAACTACCTGAAGGGAGGCTGTAGCCAGGTGGGGTTGGTCTCTTCTGCCAGGCAAGCAGCAACAGAACAAGGGGACAGAGTCTCAAGTTGTGGCAGGGGAGGTCTAGGCTGGATGTTAGAAGGAAGTTGTTGTCAGAGAGAGTGATTGGCATTGGAATGGGCTGCCCAGGGAGGTAGTGGAGTCTCTGTCCCTGGAGGTGTTGAAGCCAAGCCTGGCTGAGGCACTTAGTGCCATGGTCTGGTTGATTTGCTAGGGCTGGGTGCTAGGTTGGACTGGCTGAGCTTGGAGGTCTCTTCCAACCTGCTTGATTCTATACTTTTTGCCTCTTCTTCCCACTCTGTAGCCATGGTGGAAGGAGAGAGGTCTCGGACGCTGCTGCGGCTGGTGCAGGAGGGCCGGTTGGAATCCCTGCGGGATGAGCTGCAGCAGGACACCAGCTTGGGCCCAGCCGTGCAGAACCAGCGCTACGGGCGCTTGAGGGACACGCTGCTGCACCACGCTGCCCGCTATGGGCACCAAGAGGTCCTTGCCTACCTGGTAGAGGTGTTGGAGATGGATGTGGAGGTGTCCAATAGTGACTACAAGAGACCTCTCCACGAAGCGGCCTCTATGGGCCATAGGGAGTGTGTCTCCTACCTCCTGGAGAGAGGAGCAAGTGTGGACTGCTTGAAAAAGGCAGACTGGTAGGTGGCTGGTTGGCTTCGTGTGGGTCAGGAGGGTGTCTGAAAGGGGTTTGGATAGAGAATTGTGGGATAGTAGGATTGTTTTGGTTGGAAAAGACCTCTGAGATCGTTGAGTCCCAACAGTCAAAGGCTGGGAATGAAAACAGTTTAGAATTGAATGCATAGAATCACAGAATGGCTTGGCTTGTGGTAAGGGACTTTTCAAGGTCATCTAGCCCAACCCCTTTGCAGTCAGAGCAGGTTAAGCAGAGCAACTAGAGCAGGTTGCTTGGAGCACCACACAACCTGACCTGGAATGGTTCCGTCTACCACCTCTCTGGACAGTCTGGGGCAGAGTCTTACCACCCTCAGTGGAAAAACTACCTTCCTTCTCTTCAGTCTAAATCTCTTCCTTGCAGGTTCAAACCACCAACCTCTGTCCTGTCACAACAGGTCCTAAAATGTCTGTCCCCAGCTTTCTCCTCAGCCCCTGAAAGGCCATCGTAGGTCTCCCTTGAAGACTTCTCCAGGTTGAACAACCTCAGCTCTGTCAGCCTGGCCTCACAGGAGAGGGCTTCCAGCCCTCCCATCTTTGCTGCAGCCTCCTCTGGCACTGCTCCAACAGTCTCTGCTGTGCTGAGGACTCCGAAGCTGGCCCCAGTACTGCAGATGGGGGTCTCATGAGGCAGAATCCTCTCCTTCCCCCTGCTGCCCACTATGCTGGGGATCAGCCCAGGACAAGGCTGGGTCTGGGGTAAGTTCCAGCCCTGTCACTGATTTCCCCAGGTTTATTGTAGAAGCTGTAAATTATTGATTCATTAGCAGCTTCCATATAAAAACTTTCAGACACAGGTATTTATTCTTCCCCATTTCCCTGTCTGATGGGAAATGGTGATAATGACCCACAATTTACATGGAATCACAGAATTGGTTGGGTTGGAAAAGACCTTTCAGATCATTCAGTCCAACAACTTCCTCCTAACATCCAGCCTAGACCTCCCCTGGCACAGCTTGAGACTGTGTCCCCTTCTTCTGTTGCTGCTTGCCTGGCAGCAGAGCCCAACCCCACCTGGCTACAGCCTCCCTGCAGGGAGTTTTAGTCAACAATGAGGTCTGCCCTGAGCCTCCTCTTCTGCAGGCTGCACACCCCCAACTCCCTCAGCCTCTCCTCACAGGGCTGTGCTCCAGGCCTCTCCCCAGCCTTGCTGCTCTTCTCTGGACACCTTCCAGCACCTCAACATCTCTGGAATTGAGGAGCCCAGAACTGGACACAGCACTCAAGCTGTGGCCTGAGCAGAGCTGAGCACAGGGCAGAAGAACCTCCCTTGTCCTGCTGCCCACACTGCTCCTGAGCCAGCCCAGGATGCCATTTGCTCTCCTGCCCACCTGGGCACACTGTTGGCTCATGTTCAGCTACTGTCTACCAGTACTCTCAGGTCCCTGTCTGCCTTGCTGCTCTCATCCACTCTGTCCCCAGCCTGTAGGAGCTGAGGTTGTTGAGGTTGTAGAAGAGGAGGCTGAAGGGAGGACTTCTGGCTTTCTACAATTCTCTGAAAGGAGGTTGGAGCCAGTTGGGGATTGACCTGTTCTTCCAAGTACCAAATGACAGGACAAGAGGAAATGGCTGCAGTTGTGCCAAGTGGGGTTTAGATTGAACACAGAATCATAGAATTGTCAGTGCTGCACAGGACCCCAAAAATGATCTATCTGCAACCTCCCTGCCATGGGCAGAGACATCTGCATAAGGAGCAGTTTATTCTGTGAAAGAGTTGTCAAGCCCTGGACCGGCGCAGTGTTGGAGTCCCCATCCCTGGATGGATTTCAGAGCTGTGTAGATGTGGTGCTGAGGGCCATGGTTGTGTGGTGTCCTGGCAGCAATGGTTTAATGGTTTGGCTTGGTAGTCTTAAAGGTCTCTTCCAAGCAAAACAATTCTGTGATCCTATGTATGCAAAAGCAGTGCTGTAACAGCTCCTGGCTCTGCTTTCAGCACGTGATGAGCCTCTCTTAAGCCATTGTCAAGGTTTGGGTGTTACCTGCCCCCCCACATTAAAGAAAATCACCCAGACTAGACTCAGCTGGCTGGAAATTAAAGAAATGAAGCTTTACATTTACAGTTTAGCATAATATACAAGCAGGTAATTACAATATCTGCAGCTATAGACAGAAATAGACAAGTTAAAAAGTAATACAGAGACACAACAACCCTCCCAGAAACCAGAGTCCCCAGGAGGGGCTCCCTACCTTATCCCAAACTTTGCCTTAAGTTCAAGGTGAGTTTGGAGAATCGGCCAGGGAGGCTTAGAATCATAGCACAGCATCAGTCAGGGTTGGAAGGGACCACAAGGATCATGCAGTTCCAAGCTCCCTGCCATGGGCTGGGAAGCAAAAGGTTTAGTTACACAGACGACAGGTTAGAGAGAAGGGAGGCAGCCAAAGCCAGAGAGCAACTCTGTTATCTGTGTTTGTGTTCTTGTCTTTATACATCTCAGCAAGCTTATGAGTGCAGTAGCCATCACCATTGTTTCCTTTTCACAGCCTGTCATCTAACTCTTCTCACTAAAATGTCCCAGCTAGGCTCAAACTGGCAGAGCCATTCAAATCCATGGGATATGATAAATACAACATTCAGCTTGGAGAAGATCTTTGCCTTTAGCCAAGAGGGTGGTTTTAGCCCATCAGTTTTCCTTCTGGCTTGCTCTCCACAGCTGGCAGTGAGCTGCTGTGTTTTATGAGACAGGCCAAGTAGAATAGAATAGAATAGAATCAACCAGGTTGGAAGAGACCTCCAAGCTCATCCAGTCCAACCTAGCACCCAGCCCTAGCCAGTCAACCAGACCATGGCACTAAGTGCCTCATCCAGGCTTTTCTTGAACACCTCCAGGGACGGTGACTCCACCACCTCCCTGGGCAGCCCATTCCAATGCCAATCACTCTCTCTGCCAACAACTTCCTCCTAACATCCAGCCTAGACCTCCCCTGGCACAACTTGAGACTGTGTCCCCTTGTTCTGTTGCTGGTTGCCTGGCAGAAGAGACCAACCCCACCTGGCTACAGCCTCCCTTCAGGTAGTTGTAGACAGCAATGAGGTCTGCCCTGAGCCTCCTCTTCTGCAGGCTGCACACCCCCAGCTCCCTCAGCCTCTCCTCACAGGGCTGTGCTCCAGGCCCCTCCCCAGCCTTGTTGCCCTTCTCTGGACACGTTCCAGCGCCTCAACATCTCTCTTGAATTGAGGAGCCCAGAACTGGACACAGTACTCAAGGTGTGGCCTGACCAGTGTTGAGTACAGCTGGTGCTTGAGACAGCTTTAAGTCATGCTTCAGGCTCAGACGTCAGGACAAAAGCCATCAAGACACTGTCTTTTTAGTTATGTTTGCCTCATTTGCCTTTAGGACTCCCTTAATGATGGCTTGCACCAGGCCAAACCTGGAAGTGATCAAAGCTCTGGTGGAGCACGGAGCCAACCCACTGCTGAAGAATAAGGATGGCTGGAACTGCTTCCACATTGCGAGCCGGGAGGGTCATCCCCATGTCCTCCAGTATCTGCTGGATGTGTCCCCAGGCAGCTGGGACACAGAGAGCACCATAAAGAGAACTCCTCTGCACACAGCAGGTAAAAGAGGATCCTGTCATTACTGGGGTTGGAAGGGGAGAACAGGTTGTGGCAGCAGCAGAGGGCAGAAAGAGGCTGATGTTTTAGCTCCTGTTGGAGAAGCTCACATTCCTGCTCCTGATAATTTAGCTTGGATATTAGGAAGACATTCTTAACACTGAGGGTGGTGAGACATTGGAACAGGTTGCCTAGGGAGGTTGTGGATTCTTCCTCTCTAGAGGAAGAGACCAGGTTGGATGTGCCCTTGAGCAACCTGTTCTAGTAGGAGATGCCCCTGCCCATGGCAAGGGGTTGAAACTAGATGATCTTTAAGGTCCCTTCCAGCCCAAACTGTTCTGTAATTCTAAGCAAAGAGTGACCTATCTTGCTACAAAACTCCAAGGAAATGCTTAAATATGGAGTTATTAAAATTACATGAGAAGAGCCTGGTGGTGGACCTTAGTAGGAGCTCACATCTGAACTTCCATGCGCTGATGGTGCTTGTCTGCATCTCCGCAGGGCTTCACCTCAGGCCAGAGACTCATTTTGGTTGTTTTCAGAGAAATAATGAGACTTAGACTTAATATTTCTTACTGGTGAACCAAAGATGAAGCTTCTAGGAGGCTGGAGGCTCCTCAGCTCCCACTTCACTGGATTTTGCCTCTACTCAAAGCATGTCTTTGCGGTACAGAACAGTTAGGTTCTCATGGGAATCATGGATTCATCCCAGGAACACTTACGATGATGTGATGAAGGTGCCAGCCTCTTTTCAATGGTGTCCTGTGACAGGACAAGGGACAATGGACACAAACTGGAACATAGGAAGTTCCACCTGAACATGAGGGAGAACTTCTTTAGTGTAAGGGTGCTGGAGCCCTGGAGCAGGCTGCCCAGAGAAGTCATAGAGTCTCCTTCTCTGCAGACTTTAAAGACCCCTCTGGATGCCTTCTTGTGTGACCTGCCTTAGGTAATCCTGCTTTGGCAGGGGAGTTGGACTTGATCTTCAGAGATGCCTTGCAATCCCTACCATTGTATGGTTTCTCACAGACTTTGGCCTCCTTGCACCGCTGTGTTTGTCTCCCATCTCTGCCACCCCACAACAGGTTATATCCAAGCTCCCTCAGCTCGGCACACATTGCAATACAGGAGGAAATGGCTTCGAGTTGCAGTAGGGAAGGTTTAGGTTGGATGTGAGCAACAGTTCTGTCACAAAAGGGTTGTCAAAGCCTAGAACAGGCTGCCCAGGGCAGTGGCAGAGTCCCCATTCCTGGAGGGATTTCAAAGCCATGTAGATGTAGTTCTGAGGGACATGGCTTAGTGGTGACCTGGCAGTGCTGGGTTAGTGGTTGAACTTGGTCTTAAAGGTCTCTTCCAACCAAAATCATTATGTGCTTCTAAGTTGAGCAGTGGAGATGAAGTGTGGTCTTCCAAAAGCTTAAATCTCCTCAACTCTGCCCTCCTGAGATGCCACAAGAGTGGATGATGAAAGGAACAAGTGAGTAAAGATCTCTACCTGTACCACCAAGTCAGAGTGACATTGTGGGGCAAACTCAGGGATGACCTAAATCTGAAACATGTCCCAGGTCTTGTCAGTGTCTCTACAGGAGACATGAACATGTGGAGCCACCACTCAAACTTGCAGCTTCCTAAGTTCATTCCCAAAGAATTTAATCAGGATTGACTCTCTGGAAAGACCTGAGGTGTGATGAGGAGACCCCTGCTGTGCTGTAATTAATCTGTCGGATGTGTTGCTCTTTGCCTGTCATTTCCATTCCTTCCTCAGCCCTCAGGAGCCACCCAGCCACTACACTGTGCTCATCAACAGTGACAGTCCCAGCGCCTGGAGACATTGTCTGTGCCTTAGTCCTTGTGCTTGACCCAGGAGTGACAAATAGCTGATGAGGTGTTTGACGTTTCAGGCTGTGTAGTGAGGAGCAGGTTGCCTGAAAAATGGCTGAAAGAGTCGTAGAATGGTTTGGATTGGAAAGGACTCTCAAAGGTCATCTTGTTCAACCTCCTTGCAGTGTGTAGTGACATCTTTAACTAGATCAGGTTGCTCAGAGCCCTATCAAGTCTGATCCTTGTTTATTTATGGGTTCTCTTGTTCCTATTTAATCCTAAATCTTGTGTTTCCATGATGGCTTGGCAGCACTCTATCAGACCTCTCCCCACAGAAGAGAGGACATTGCGGTGAGATTCAGGGGTTGAGGGTTTGGGGACAGGGTGAAAATTGTCCTGAGAAGGATATAAACTTTTGACCTTGAGCTTAAAGTCTCCTTCATGTTTTGTGATGGGGATACAGACAATGAAGGTGAGACCCAGCAGCTGGCTCTCACTGCTTTGCAGAGGTGTCTGCACCTCTTTATTGCTTCCTGTTTGACATTCCCTGTGGCAAAGCCACGATTTTGGTCATTTTAGTGATCCAGGTTAGACTTTGGACCACATAATGTTGGAGCAGCTGGTGTGGGAGCAACTGGACAGCAGGAAGGGCTGGAGCTGCTTAAACCACCTTTGCCCCCAGTATAATTTTAACCCAGGAGGGTTAATTTTAACCCCTGGAGGCTGCTTCTGGGGAGGATGGTGGTGCTGGTGCCAGTAATTTCCCCCCCTCCCCCCACCCCATACACACAAACAGCTTCCAAGGGGCTGGAGATGCTGCTGGAGGAAGTCAGAAGATGAACCACCCATCTCAATGAGTTCCCATCCCCAGGGTGTGGATATGAGCACATTAATCCGTGACCAGTCCAGCTGGCTTCCTGGCACAGTTATCCCTGGGTAATTGTCACTCTTTTGGGGTTGATTCCTCCAGCTTTGCTGCTTCAAATATCCATAGCCTGAGGCAGAAGAGCAGGGGAAACAGAATGAGAAGAAGTGGAGTACAGGAGTGGACCTGAGCACTGCAGCTTTCTTGTGTCTCTGGCTGTTGAGGGAGGCAGTGGTGTTGTTTGGGGTGGTTTTGCTTTGCGTGGCTCAAGCTTTTTATAGCCTTCACTTCAAAAGTCCTTTTCATGATGGGACTCTGCTTGTATTGCCATCACAGAATACATCGGGTTGGAAGGGACCCTCAAAGGTCATCTTGTCCAAACCCCCTGCAGTGAGCAAGGGACAGCTCGGGTGAGGAGCGGACAGCCAAGATCTGGGAGGGTGGGAAGCGCTGCTTGAGCTTTCAGAGCATCTATCATGCAGCTGCAGCTGAAGGTTATTGCTAGTAACACATACTTGTCAGAGACTCTTTTTCATTGCACAAACAGTCTAAAGAAGAAGCTCTGAGCTTGTTTTGATTCTTTTTTTTTTTCCCTTGAATATATTAAATTTGTTTTGCAGAATGACCTGGGGGGGGAGGGAAAAAAAAACCAACTCAAGGTTATCCTTCCAGGAAGAATATTCCAGTGTGAGATGTTCAAATCTTTCCCCCACCATCCTGTTGTTGTTTTTTCCTGCTGTCTGGGTGAGGATGCTTCATTAGGATGATAAGAGTGATGGGCAGTTGGAGTGGCTGAGGAGGAGGAGTGAAGATGCCATCCAGCTATGCAACACCTCCCTGCTTTCTGTTCCTTTTTGCTGCTCATGGATTTCCCCTCAGGGGTTCAGAAATCCCTGCAAAAAATGATCTTTGTGTCAGCTTCACTCTGCAGGTAGAGACAAACCTTTGTGCAAGCCTTTTCTCTGGTGTTTTGCTGTAAGATCAGGGGGGAGGCTTGAGATTTAGAATCATAGAATCAGTCAGGGTTGGAAGGGACCACAAGGATCATCTAGTTCCAACCCCCCTGCCATGGGCAGGGACACCCTACCCTAGAGCAGGAGATGTAGATACCCTAGATTTGGAGACACAAGTTTCTAATCACCAACCACCCCCAAAAAAATCATGAACATCTTTAAATGAGTAAGCCAGAAGGGTCAGAAACCTGATTATCTCTCAGTGTGGGCAGGTGGTGGCATGAGAGCCTAACTGAAGGGTGGGTTTCCTTTCTCTCACAGCGATGCACGGCTGCCTGGACGCTGTGGAGCTGCTTCTGGAGCGGTAAGCAGCCTTCCTCCCAGCGCTGTCTCTGCCTCCTCGCTCTTCCCCATCTCTCCTCCAGGCTTTTTCCAGCCTTTTGGAGACAAAGGATATTTGTACTGTTGGGGAAGGCTGGTTGCACAGCTGCCCTGCATGCCATCCCGGGGCTGTCTCCATGCCCTCCAGCGTTTTCACGGCTGGTTAGGAGCCTTGGAGACAAGGCTTGGCTCCAGATGGGCTCTGATGGGCTCTGACTTCACGATGACATAAACCCTGCTTATGTAACTCCTCTCTTTTTTTGTGATGACTCATTCCTGTCGCCTCCGAAGTGTCCAAGGCCCCACAACAACACCACCACCACCACCAGTTTTCTGACAGCTCAGTTCTGAGTACAGCTCCTCCAGGCTGGACTGAGCCTCCAGGCTGGACTGAGCCTCCAGCCTTTATTTTCGGGCTGTGGCTCCCTGGTGACTGCTGTGAAGTGGCTTTAGATCACCCTCTGCTCAGTCAGCATGACCATGTTAGCTTCCTAACCAGCACTCTTGGCTGCCAGAGCTGGAGCAGCTGTACTCAGGCAGCAGCTCTTGTTAGCCAACTCATCCCAGCTTTGATAATTCCCCTCCTTGCTTGGCCCAGCATAAATGGAGCTCTGTGATTCAAGCCCAGGCTTTCCCTAGTAATTGTCTTCTCTTGTTTCACTGAAGCTTCAGGCTGAGTGAAACCTATGGGCTTTGATTTTTTTTGTCCACATGGCATTGTTATGTGAGCATCCAGGCCACAGATCGGAGGATGGAAGCCCTCTGCTGTGAGGACAGGCTGAGGAAGGTGGTGTAGTTCAGCCTGGAGAAGAAGAGGCTTCAGGGAGACCTTCTAGTGGCCTTTCCAGACTTAATGGGGCGAGTAAGAAATCTGGGGAGGCAGACTTTTGGCCAAGGCTTGTTGTGACAGTACAAGTGGTGATCATAGAACCATTTCAGCTGGAAAATACTTTCAAGATCATTAAGTCCAACCATTCTCTAACTCTACCAAGTCTGGTACTAAACTATGTCCCTTAGCATGGCATCTATATGGCTTTTAAACCTCTCCAGGAATGGGATTAAATCACCTCCCTGGGGAGCCTGTTCCAGTGTTTGGGAACTCTTTCAGTGAAGATTCTTCTAATACCCAACCTCAACTTCCTGTCTTGAGGCCATTTCCTTTTGTCTACTTGCTACTAGGGAGAAGAGAGTGACCCACACCTGGCTCCAACCTCCTGTCAAGGAGTCAGAGAATCGTAGAATCAAACAGGTTGGAGAAGACCTCCAAGCTCATGCAGTCCAACCTAGCACCCAGCCCTATCCAGTCACCCAGACCATGGAACTAAGTGCCTCGTCCAGGCTTTTCTCATCCAGGGACAGAGACTCCACCACCTCCCTGGGCAGCCCATTCCAATGCCAATCACTCTCTCTGCCAACAACTTCCTCCTAACATCCAGCCTAGACCTCCCCTGCCACAACTTGAGACTGTGTTCACTTCTTCTGTTGCTGCTTGCTTGGCAGAAGAGCCCAACCCCACCTGGCTACAGCCTCCCTTCAGCCAGAAGGTCTCCCTTCAGTGTTCTCTTCTCCAGTCTAAAGAGCCCCAGTTTCCATCACTGCTCCTCACAAGACACATTCTTTAGACCCTTCACCATCTTTGTTGCCCTTTCTGGACCCACTCCAAGACTTCAGTGTCCTTCTTGCATCAGATGCCCCAAAACAGCATAGTGAGGTGTGGCCTCACTTGTGCTGAGTTCAGGATGGTGACTTTAAACTAAAAGAAGAGAGATGTACACTACATCTACGGGAGAAATGCTTTGCGTTGATGGTGGTGACACAATGGCCAAGGTTGCTCAGAGAGGAGGTAGATGCCCCATCCCTGGAAACATGAGTTAGGATTTTAGAACCCCCAACACAATAAGGACATGGAACTGTTAGAGTCCAAAGGAGGGCCACAAAGATGCTCAGAGAGCTGCAGCTGCTCTGCTATGAGGACAGGCTACAAGAGCTGGGGCTCTGCAGCCTGGAGAAGAGAAGGCTTTGAGGAGACCTTGGAGTGGCCTTCCAGTATCTGAAGGGGGCTACAGGAAGGCTGAGGAGGGACTATTGACAAGGTCTTGTAATGACAGGACAAGGGGTGATGGGTTTGAACTAGCAGAGGGGAAATTGAAGCTAGATGTTAGGAAAGGGTTCTTTGCAGTGAGGGTGGTGAGACACTGGCACAGGTTGCCCAGGGAGGTTGTGGAGAACAGAATCAAAGATCACATTGGGTGATTCTGTGCTCCACAACCTCCCTGGAGGTGTTCAAGGCCAACTTGGATGAGGCCTTGAGAGACCTGTTCTAGTGGGAGGTGTCCCTGCCTATGGCAAGGGGTTGGAACTGGATGATCCTTGAGGTCCCTTCCAACCTAAACCATTCTATGATTCTGGTTGAGGATGCCCCTGCTCACTGCAGGTGGGTTGGATCTTCCTCTACAACTGTTCTATGATTCTGTGTCTGCTCAGTCTTTTGTCTTCTCTCCCAGATGCCAGTACAAACCTGACAGCAGAGACAGATGTGGAGTCACTCCCTTCATGGATGCCATCCAGAACGGGCATGTCGACATCGCCCGGCTGCTCCTGGAAAAACACCAGGTCAGTGCACAAACCTCACCTCCCTCCTCCAGAACATGACCTAGAGCTGCCAGGAGAAGCCATTTGCACATCCACCATAACAATACTGTATAAAGAAGCAAATCCTCAGGTTGTAAAAAAGTGAATTGCTAAAGAAAGTAAACTTCCTCTGGAAACCAGCAAGGTTTTACCCAGTAAGGCTGCTAAGACCCCACTCAGGGTGAAGATCTTCAGCTGGTGGTGAGGATCTTGCCCTGGGGCAGGGAGATGTCCCCACAGTGGGTGAAGGGGGATGGAGACACAAAGCAGTGGCAGATGATGACAGGTCGTAGAATCAAGCAGGTTGGAAGAGACCTCCAAGCTCATCCAGTCCAACCTAGCACACAACTAGACCATGGCACTAAGTGTCTCAACCCCAGGAATGCTTCAGGCTGGGGACAGACAGGCTGAAAACTGCCCAGTGCAGAAGGACCTGTGGGGGTTGGTGACAGCAGCTGAAGATGAGCCAGTTTGTGTGCCCAGGTGGCCAAGAAGGCCACCAACAGCCTGGCTTGGATCAGCAAGTGTGTGGCCAGCAAAAGCAGGACAGGGATTATGCCCCTGGACTGGGCACTGGAGAGGCCACACATTCAGTACTGGGTTCAGTTTTGAGCCACTCACTCCAAGAAGGACATTGAGGGGCTGGAGAAGGGCAATGAAGCAGCTACAGGGTCTGGAGAACAGGTTTGGTGTTCACTGTGGTGCAAAGGAGGCTGAGAGGAGACATTCTGACTTTCTACAACTCCCAGAAAGGAGGTTGGAGCCAGGTGGGAGTTCATAGAATTGTAGAACCAACCAGTTTGGGAGAGACCTCCAAGCTCATCCAGTCCAACCTAGCACCCAGCCCTATCCTGTCAATCAGACCATGGCACTAAGTGCTTCATCCAGTCTTTTCTTGAACACCTCCAGGGACAGCAACTCCACCACCTCCCTGGGCAGCCCATTCCAATGCCAATCACTCTCTCTGGGAAGAACTTCCTCCTAACATCCAGCACCTGCGTGAAAGTCAAGACCAGCACTTGGGAGTGCCAGGGGTTAGTGCTGGAGGCTCTTGTGGCAGTGCAGGGATTGGATAACATGGTGCCATCTGGCTCCAGCTCATCTCCAGCCTCCCTCTCTCATGTTGTCTCTCAGTAATCTCCAATTTCCTCCAGCACTGAGGCATAAACAGAGTATCATTAAAGCCAATTGTGCCAAGCAGGAGCCAGACCACTACTTTATTTATTGGCTGCTGAATCAGTGTGAGGTGGTTGGAGCCCAACTAATGGCTGATTCTCACACAGATGGGGTTGGGCTTCTCATCTCCTTTGCCCTCATTTGGCATCTCTTGCACCAGCTCTGGGGTTCGCTGGACAGTGTGGCAAGCTGATACACCTCATTGGCCTAACAAGAAGCTAGCATGGCAAAAGCCCAGGGCTGCATCAGGAGAAATGTGGCCAGCAGGGCCAGGGAGGTGATTCTCTGCCTCTACTGCGCTCTGCTGAGACCTCAGCTGGAGCCCTGCATCCAGTTCTGGAGCCCCCATTTCAAGGAGGACATGGAGATGCTGGAATGTGTCCAGAGCAGGGCCAGGAGGATGCTGAGAGGGCTGCAGCAGCTCTGCTGTGAGCACAGACTGAAAGAGTTGGGGCTGTGCAGTCTGGAGAAGAGGAGGCTCCCAGGTGACCTTCTTGTGGCCTTCTAGGACCTGATGTGGGGGTCCAAAAAAGCTGTGGAGGGACTTTTGAGGCTGTCAGGGAGTGGAAGGAGTGGGGGGACTGGAGCAAAGCTGGAGGTGGGGAGAGTCAGAGTGGAGGTGAGGAGGAAGTTGTTGAGCATGAGAGTGGTGAGAGGCTGGAATGGGTTGCCCAGGGAGGTAGTTGAGGCCCCATGGCTGGAGGTGTTTAAGGCCAGGCTGGCTGAGGCTGTGTGCAGCTTGCTCTAGGGTAGGGTGTCCCTGGGCATGGCAGGGGGGTTGGAACTGGCTGATCCTTGTGGTTCCTTCCAGCCCTGACTGATTCTGTGATTCTACATTTACTTACATTTCCAGTCTCACATTTCAGGAAATGAAGATGGAGTCACTGATTCAGCTTCCTCTTGGTGGCCTGGCTTGCTGCCACAGAGCAGCACTGGAAACTAATGGCAGTGCTGCTACCTTCTAGGTTTTATAAACCCATGAGTCAGGGCCACCAGACTTCAAGGGCTGGATTCTGATGCACTGATCGTTAGTTCTGCTTGATTTTACGTCTTTGGGGTTCACATTCAGAGACTCACAGAAGAGAGATCTCATGAGATCATCCACCCATCTGCCTCCCTTTGCTTCTGAAGCACTTGTGTCCAAGTTCTTCTCCACCAGCGTCATAAAGGTTGGACTTTTCTTCCTGCTTTGAAGCAGGAACTCAGGAGAGAGGGCTTGGTGGTCCTTTTTTTGGCTGTAGAATCATAGAATCAAGCAGGTTGGAAGAGACCTCCAAGCTCACCCAGCCCAACCTAGCATCCAGCCCTGTCCACTCAACCAGACCATGGCACTAAGTTTCTCATCCAGGCTTTTCCTGAACACCTCCAGGGATGGTGACTCCACCACCTCCCTGGGCAGCCCATTCCAATGCCAATCACTCTGTGTCAAGAACAAAGACTGCTTTTACTTACCACTTAAAAAGCTCAGCTGAGAGCTGGCTCAGGTCCAATTTATGGTGCACTGCTCCTACTGGTTACAGATTCTCCCTCTTTGCTCTGCCCTAGGGAGGCTGCAGCTGGAGTCCTGGGTCCAGCTGTGGGCTTCCCAGTTCAAGAGAGACAGGGAATGATTAGAAACAGTCTGGCAGAGGTTACACAGATGCTGAGGATCCTTGAGGATCTCTTGAGGGGGAATGGCTGAGAGACCTGGGGCTGTTGAGCCTTGAGAAGAGTAGCCTGAGAGGTAATCTTCTCAATGCTCAGCAAGAGCTTAAGGGTGGGGCAGGCAAAAGTCTGGACTCTGTCAGTGGTGCCCAGCGACAGGACAAAGGGCGATAGACACTCAGGAGGTTCTGCTTGAACATGAGGAGAAACCTCTTGATTTTGAGGGTGGTGAAGCCCTGCAGCAGGCTGTTTAGAGGTTGTGGAATCTCCTTGTCTGGAAAAATTCCAAACCCACCTGGCCATTGTAATCCTGGGCAGCCTGCTGTGGGTGCAGGTGGGTTGAACTGGAAGATCTCCAGAGGTCACTTCCAACCTCCACTGTGCTGGGATTCTGTGAACCCTCACATTCATTGCCCTCTCCACAGCCATGGCAGGCAGATGTGATTCTGCTTCCGTTGGTGATTGTCCTTGAAGATGTGACCAGGTTGTTCATTGCTTTCATTTTCCCTCCTCCCCCATTCCAGGCCAGTCCTTCAGCCATGGATGCTCTGGGTGCTCAGGCTCTGCACCGGGCAGCTGTGACAGGCCAGGATGAAGCCATCCAGTTCCTTGTCTCGGAGCTGGGTGTCGAGGTCAACGAGAGAGCAACCACCCTCCAGCTCACAGCTCTGCACTATGCAGCCAAGGTTTGTTCTCTTCCCAGGCTTCCTCTACAAACGCTTTGCCAGTTGGTGTCCTTGATTGTCCTCTGTCACTGTCTTACCTGTTCCTGACCAGTTCCACACTCTATTTGTTGGTTTTTAGAGCCACATGAATTGCTGCAGCTCTTCACCAGAGTCTTTTTGCTCATCTGGTAGAGGAGCCATGAATAAAATGCAGCTCAGATTTCTTTTTGTGTCTTCAGATCTGGTGGTCTGAGCCACAGCAGATCAGCAGCTAGTCTCCATGTCAGCAGCTTGCTGGGCAGAAGATGGCTGATCACAGAATTCCAGTGTGGTGTGGGTTGGTAGGGACTGCTGAAGATCATTCAGTCCACCTCTCCTGTTAAAGCATGATCACCTGAAGCAGATTGCCCAGGATCACAATGTCCAAATGGGTTTGGAAACTCCAAGGTAGGAGACTGCACAACCTCTCTTGGCAGTCTTCTCCAGAACTCCACCAGCCTCACAGCAAAGAAGTTTCTCCTCATGTTCAAACAGAGCCTTCTGGGTTCCAGCTTGTGCCCATTGTCCCTTGTCCTGTCACTGGGCGCCACTGAGAAAAGTCTGCCCCCAACCTCTTGCCCCTCACCCTTCAGCTCTTGCTGAGCATTGAGCAGATTCCCTCTCAGGCTGCTTTTCTCCAGGCTCAGCAGCCCCAGGGCTCTCAGCTTTTCCTCCTCACAGACATGCTCCAGGCCCCTCAGCATATTCCCAGCCTCCTTTGGACTCTCTCTAGTAGTTCCTTGTCTCTTTTGAACTGGAAAGCTTAAAACTAGACCCAGGATTCCAGCTGTGGCTTCACTAGGGCAGAGTAGAGGGCAAGAACCTCTCTTTACCTGCTGGCCACACTTTGCCATGCTCCTGATGCGCTGTGAAGCAGCAGTAGGCTGGCTGCTGGCCTGCCCATGGCCAGACCTGAGAAAGGAGAGCTGGAAAAGCTGAGGGAGCTCCCAGGCCCTTATCTGTGTCCTTCACACAGGAGCTGTTTTGAATTCCAAGCAGTGAGAATTGGGAGTTTTCTCCTCCTCCCATCCCATTCCTGTGGGAGAAGCAGAGCCTGTTGGGCTGTGGGTCCTGCAACACTCTATGGGAGCACAGAACAGATCCCAAAAGCCTCACCAGTGACCAGGATCACTGCTGGGACCCTGCTGCCTCCTTTCTGCTCAGTGCTGTCCACAGTTTGCATCATGCTGGGAAGGCCTCTGCTTGGATCCCTGCAAGGGCAGAGAACAATTTGGATCGGAAGGAACCTTTAAAAGCCTTCTTGACCAATCTCCCTGCAGTCAGCAGGAACATCTGCAACTAGAGCAGGTTGCTGAGAGCCCCAACCAACCTGACCTGGAATGGTTCCAGGGATTGGGCTTCTACTACCTTTCTGGGCAACCTGGGACAGGGTCTCACCAGCCTCAGAGCAAAACAAAAGCAGACTGCTCAGAGCTCTGAACACCTTGACTTGGAATGGTCTCACCACCCTCAGAACAAAACATTTCTTCTTTCTCTCCAGTCTAAATCTCTCTCTTTTAGTTCAAAACCATCACCCTTTGTCCTGTCACAGCAGGGCCTCACAAAAAGTCTGTTCCACAGCTTGCTTCTTGGCCCCTTTATGGCCTGGAAGGCCACCAGGTCTCCCTGGAGCTTTCTCTTTTCCAGCCTGAACAACCTCAGCTCTCTCAGCCTGGCCTCACAGCAGATGGCTTCCAGCCCTCCCATTATTGTGGTCTCCTCTGGCCTTGCTCCAGCAGGTCCATGTCCTTCTTGTGTTGAACTTTAACATGCAGCACTCAGAGCCTGGTCTAGACTTGTAGTGGGAACCAAGCAGCATCCCAGCACCCTGCTCATACAAAAGCATCAATGACACTTACTGAGAGTGCTGGCATCAGTCTTCTCCTCTAGCAAGGACCCAGCCCTGGTGTTTTTGGCTCCCACAAAAGCAGGGTTTTATTCTCCCAGCTTCCCTTCCTCATGCCCTGCCCAGCCATGTTGAAAGCCCTTTTGGTTGCCAAGGGTACGTTTAGCAGCAGAGCTGCTGAGGAATATAATGTGCTTGGAGAAGATCCCAGCTCTGTCTTGGCTGGTGGCTGCTGATGGGGGAGTGATTTGATGTGTTCCTCTTCCTTCCCCAGGCTTGGTGTCACTTTGTATTTACAGCATCATTAGTTTGCCTGGTGGGTTGGGTGGGTTGGGTTGGGGTTTTTTTTTCCCCTCCTTCTTTTCTTATTACTCTGTATTTATAAATACATAAAAAACAAATTAAGCTTTCAACTCAATTTGCTGCCAAGGCTGTGGCTGCTAAAGCAGAGCCTGGTTTCTTGTCTTTGCCACTCAAGAGGGAGTGCAGCAGAAAAATGGGAGCCTAGAGCAGGGTGGGGGAAGATCCTACTGAGTTCTGCCATAACAGAGCGGGGAAAGGAGTTGGTGAAGGGGATAAAAATAAAGAGCCTTCCCTTCTCATGCTGTGTGACAAAGGCTAATTCATGGTGTGGATGAAGTAATTACCAAGCCAGGCATGGTATTTAGGGAGAGAGGATTTATTTGCTGTGGAGAAATGGGGGTGGGGGCTGTGTTACAATTTTCCCTTGCAGCGTTTCAAAGTGGCTACTGGCAGAAGAAGGAGGTGAGAAGGACACTGTGGGTCATGATGATCTGTGTCTCCTTGTGGCTTGAATGGGTGGAGGCTTTGCTGGGTGAAAAAAAAACCTGTGTGGATGCAACCATCCAGACCAAAGAGTGGCTGGGAATGGAGTTAAATTCCAGTTGGTGGCCAGCCAGAAGGAGTGTTCACCAGGGCTCAGTGTTGAAGCCTGACCTCTTTAATGTCTTTATCTTTGATCTGGATGAGGGGATTGAGGCAGCCTCAGTAAGTTTGCAGATGACACCAAGTTGTGCATGAGTGTTGGTCTCCTGGAGGGTAGGAAGGCTCTGCAGAGTGACCTGTGGGTAAATGGGATGAGGTTCAACAAGGCCAAGTGCTGGGTCCTGCACTTGGGTCACAAGAAGCCCAGGAATGCTCCAGGCTTGGGGCAGAGTGGCTGGACACTTCCCAGCAGAAAAGGACCTGGGGGACAGTTGGTCAGCAGCAGCTGAAAATGAGCAAGTGTGTGTCCAGGCTTGGCTCAGCAATGCTGTGGCCAGCAGGACCAGGGCTGGGATTGTACTGGGCAGTGGTGAGGCCACACCTTGAGTTCTGCATTCAGTTTTAGGCCCCTCACTCTAAGAAGGTCATTGAGATGCTGGAGTGGGTTGAGAGGAGGGCAGTGAAGCTGATCAAGTGTCTGGAGAACAGAGCTTGTGAGGAGCAGCTGAAGGACCTGGGGTTGCTCAGCCTGGAGAAGAGGAGGAGGAGGAGGAGGAGAGGAGACTCATTGCTCTCTACAACTCCCTGAAAGGAGGCTGGAGCCAGGTAGGGGTTGGTCTCCTCTCCCAAAAACAAGTAACAGGACAAGAGGAAATCAGCTGAAGTTGCAGCAGGGGAAGTTGGATGTCAGGAGAAACATCTCTGAAAGGGTTCTCAGGCAGGCTGCCCTGGGAGGTGGTTGGATCCCCACCCCTAGAAGTGTTTGCAGCTGTAGAGCTGTGGTGCTGAGGGACATGGTGTAGCACCAGACTTGGTAGAGTGAGAGGATGGTGAGACTTGGTGGTCCTAAAGGTCTTTCCCAGCCAAAATGATTCTGTGATTCCATGGTTCTAAATACTGGAGTAATCCTTTAGGAAGTGCCAGGGGCTACTACAGGCAGATGTCCAACAGGCCACATCCTCAACAGCTTCTGCTCTCTGAGCTGAATTCCACCTCAGGAAGCACAGGTCTTGATCCCTCTGGATTTCCAGGGTGGGAAAATGCATCTTTTTTGCAGACATTTCATCCTGTCAGCCACCAACCAGCCACTGGTTCTGCAAGGTGAGGCAGGGACCCTGCAGCTTTTTGGCCAGCTGACGTTAAAAGCAATTTAATTGAGTTACTGCAGTGGAGGTGAGGAGTGGAGAGGCAAAAACAAGATCACTTGACAAATTAGTGCTCTAATTTGTGGTTGAGAAACAACTTTAGGTTGTGCCACCTACTTGTCAGAGGTTGTTTTTGTGTTAACTACTCCATGACCAGGGACAATCACAGAATCGTAGAATGGTTTAGATTGGAAAGGACCTCAAAGCTTATCCAGTTCCAATCCCCTGCCATAGGCAGGGACACCTCCCAGTAGAACAGGCTGCTCAAGGCCTCATCCAGCCTGGCCTTGAATCCTCCAAATTCCTCACACCTCAAGGTGCTGGAATGTGTCCAGAGAAGGGCGACAAAGCTGGTGAAAGGCCTGGAATACAAGGCCTATAAGGAGAGGCTGAGGGAGCTGGGGGTGTGCAGCCTGCAGAGGAGGAGGCTCAGGGCAGAGCTCATTGCTGTCTACAACTACCTGGAGGGAGGCTGTAACCAGGTGGAGTTAGTCTCTTCTGCCAGGCAACCAGCACTGGAAGGGGACACAGTCTGAAGTTGTGGCAGGGCAGGTCTAGGCTGGATGTTAGGAGGAAGTTGTTGTCAGAGAGAGTGATTGGCATTGGAATGGGCTGCCCAGGGAGATGGTGGAGTCACTGTCCCTGGAGGTGTTGAAGCCAAGCCTGGCTGAGGCACTTAGTGCCATGGTCTGGTTGGTTGGCCAGGGCTGGGTGCTAGGTTGGAGTGGATGATCTTGGAGGTCTCTTCCAACCTGGTTGATTCTATGATTCTAAGGTCTTGCTGTGCTAAGTGGATCTGTTGACCACAGAATCACAGAGTGGTGTGGGTCAGAAGGGACCTCTGGAGACTATGGAGTCCAGCTCCCCTGCCAAGGCAGGTTCACCCAGAGAAAATCACACAGGAACACAGGCAGGTTTTGACAGCCTCCAAAGATGGAGGCTCCACCATCTCTCTGTGCAGTCTGCTCCAGTGCATTGTCACCCTCACATTCAGTAAGTTCCTCCTTATCTTTGGATGGAACTTGAGTTCATGTCTGTGCCCATGGGCCTGTTACCACCATCAGTGGGAACTACAGTTATCTGAAAGCAGATCCAGCTGGATTGAGTGTGTAGCATATCAGTCTGCTGTACAACCACCACCAGAGACAGCTCTGCCCTGGAGGGTGATTTTAAGCACTATTTGTCTTAATTAAACACTTTTGATTATAAAATGTTGTGTTAAATGTTCACAGAGAGAACAATGCTCCTGGGATGCTGCTTTTTCAGCCTCTCTGTGGAACTTGCTGCCAGAGACACTCAAGGGATGCAGACACAGGCTGAAAGAACTGCCTGGTGGCTTCTCTGTGGCCAATTCCCATGAGAGAATCATAGAATCAGCCAGGTTGGAAGGGAGCTCCAAGCTCAGCCAGTCCAACCTAGCACCCAGCCCTGTCCAGTCAACCAGACCATGGCACTAAGTGCCCCATCCAGGCTTTGCTTCAACACCTCCAGGGAAGGCAACTCCACCACCTCCCTGGGCAGCCCATTCCAATGCCAATCACTCTCTCTGCCAACAACTTCCTCCTAACATCCAGCCTAGCCCTCCCCTGCCACAACTTGAGACTCTGTCCCCTTGTTCTGTTGCTGCTTGCCTGGCAGCAGAGCCCAACCCCACCTGGCTACAGCCTCCCTTCAGGGAGCTGCAGACAGCAATGAGCTCTGCCCTGAGCCTCCTCATCTGCAGGCTGCACACCCCCAGCTCCCTCAGCCTCTCCTCACAGNTTGTGGCCAAAGTGCAGAACCCTGCCCTTGGCCTTGTTCAGTCTCATCCCATTGGCCTCTGCCCATCCATCCAGCCTGGCCTTGTCCCTCTGCAGGGCTCTTCTACCCTCCAACAGCTCCACAGCTGCTCCTAGCTTGGTGTCATAATAGCAGCATGTTTGCTGTGCCTGGGCAATCCTGACTAATGGACCTAACCTGCACTGCCAGAGGCAGCCAACCCTCATTTCGTCACCATAAAATGCTTTAGGTTGGAAGGGACCTTTAAAGGTCATCTGGTTCACCTCCCCTGCAGTCAGCAGGGACATCTCTAGCAAATGCAGGTTGCTCAGAGCTCTGAACACCTTGACTTGGAATGGTCTCACCACCCCCAGAGCAAAACATTTCTTCTTTCTCTCCAGATCTCCCTTTTACTTTCAAACCATCACCTTTGTCCTGTCACAACAGGCCCTCACAAAATGTCTGTCCCCAGCTTTCTTCTTGGCTCCTTTATGGCCTGAAAGGCCACCAGAAGGTCTCCCTGGAGCCTTCTCTTCTCCAGGCTGAACAACCCCAATTTTCTCAGCCTGGCCTCACAGCAGATGGCTTCCAGCCCTCCCAACATTGCTGTGCCTTCCTCTGGCCCTGCTCAAACAGGTCCATGTCTCTCCTGTGCTGAGATGTCCTTGTTCCAGTTGCTCTGCAGCCTGGAACAGCCTGTGGCAGCCCTGGATTTGACCAGGATTGAGTAAGTCTCTGTCTGTGCCCTTCCAGGTGCCATATGCAATCTTGGACATAATGCTTGTGGCCTCCTTTCTTTCCAGGCCTGTGTTACTTCTGCTGAAAGCAAATTGTTCTCAGGTGGCCAAGAATTCCATCAGCATCCTGGCTTGTATCAGGAAAACTGTGACAAGCAGGACCAGGGCAGGGATTGTCCCCTTGTACTCAGCACTGGTGAGGCCACACCTTGAATCCTGAGCTCAGTTTTGGGCCCCTCATTGCAAGAAGGACATTGAGGTCCTGGAGTGTATCCATAAAAGGGTGACAAAAGTCTTGTGAGGAGCAGCTGGGCTTGTTCACCCTGGAGAAAAGGAAGCTGAGGGGAGACCTTACTCTCCACAACTCCCTGAAAGGAGGCTGGACCCAGGTGGGAATCAGTCTTTACTCCTTAGTAACAAGTGGTAGGACAAGAGGAAATAGCCTCAGGTTGTATCAGGGCAGGTTTAGGTTGGACATTAGAGGAGACTTTTCCCCTGAAGGGGTTCTCAGACACTGGAACAAGCTGTCCAGGGAGGTGTTTGAATCCCCATCCCTGGAGGTGTTTCAAAGCCATGTGGATGTGGTGCTGAGGGATGTGGTTCAGCACCAAACTTGGCAGAGTTAGAGAACAGTTCGACTCCATCTTCAACTCCTTTTCTAACTGAGCAGTTCTGTGATTCTGTCATCTGGAGATGCCATTGTGGTAACAAAAAACCAACAGAGGACCTCATGAGAAAGGTGCAGAGCTTGTTCTGAAGCAATAACCCAGGTGCCTCTCTGCTCCCCACCACAGGAAGGACATGCCCGCACCATCCAGACACTGCTGTCCCTCGGCGCTGATGCCCAAGCAAAGGATGGGAAAAACCGTTCAGGTAAGGCCCCAGAGCTGCTTCTTCACCCTCCTGCCAGTGGAGCCTGGCTTCCAAAGCAGCACATGATCTGTCTGCCCAGCCAAGCGTGCCAGGGGGTGCCAGGTGCATGCATGCTAAAGGCTTGCAGTGCAGTGCGACCTCTGTAGCCTGGGGTTTTGCACTTTCATTCACTCTCTGTCTTCATTGCAGGAGTTTTTGATGTCTAATGATGTAGTTGAGAATGTGTCAGGGCCTCTCCTTTGGGGGAAGAACAGAGATGCCAATATCTGAAGGGGGGGTACAGGGTTCTACACTTTGGCCACAACAACCCCAAGCAGCGTTACAGGCTGGAGACAGAGTGGCTGAGAGCAGCCAGGCAGAAAGGGACCTGGGGGTGCTGGCAGAGAGTAGCTGAAGATGAGGTGGGCAGCAGAGCCAATGGCATCCTGGCCTGTATTTAGTGCTGTGGTCTAGTTGATTGGCTAGGGCTGGGTGCTAGGTTGGACTGGATGATCTTGCAGGTCTCTTCCAACCTATGGCAGGGGGTTGGAGCTAGATGATCCTTGAGGACCCTTCCAACCTAAACCATTCTATGACTCTGTGATTCTGTAGTTGTATGATGGTATGAAGGCTGGAGAAGCACTATTTAGAAGGACTTGTAGTGATAGCCTGGAGACAAGAAGACTTAGGGGGGATTTGATAAATGTTGATAAGTATCTGAAGGCTGCCAGGAAGGGAGGGACAGGCTCTGCTCACTGCTCCCTGGGACAGGACAAGGAGCAATGGGTGTAAGCTGCAGCGAAAGAGGTTCCAGCTCAATACAAGGGAGGACTTCTTTACTGTAAGGGTCCCAGAGCACTGGCACAGGCTGCCCAGAGAGGCTGTGGAGTCTCCTTCTCTGGAGTCTTTCAAGGCCTCTCTGGATGTGTTCCTCTGTGATATGTTAGGTAGTATTGTCCTGCTGTGGCAGGGGGGTTGGACTGGATGATCTCCTTGGGACCCTTCCAGCCCCTAATATCCTGTGAACCTGTGATAAGGGGCAAGGGTTTGAAACTGAAGCAGGGTAGATTTAGCTTGGACAGCAGGAGGAAGCTCTTCACAATGAGTGGTAAAATACTGGAACAGGTTACAAAGAGATGTGGTTGAGGCCCTGTCCCTGGAGACATTCAAGATCAGACTTGATGTGGCCCTGGGCAGCCTGATCTAGTTGGAGATGTCCCTGCTTACTGCAGGGACAAGGTGACCTTTGAGGGTCCCTTCCAACCAGATGAAAGCTGTGAATTTGTGTTTCTTTTTTAGCCAGCTCCTTTAGCACGAGACTTTCAGAAGCTTCTCTGTCTTACCACCAAATTTGGTTGGAATTAGCTAGTTTGAAAGAGTTTGGCTAGACAAATACAGCTGCAGGAGCTCTTAAATCTCAATTTCTCAGCAAACTACCTAGGAGCAAATAATAACAGAGAGCTTGAACGTAAATATGGTTGCCATGGTGATGCCAGTGGGTTGGCATTCCCAGCGGGAGAGTCTGAGGCATCTTTTACATCAGCATCTCTCTCTCTCAACAGGAAGAAAAAAAAGTCTCTAGAAGTGGTTTCAGCCCCAAATTGGCAACTTACCCAGTTTTAGATTTGCTTAATAACACGCTTCAGTGGAGAACATCTCTCAGGAAGCGAGCAGAAGCCCAGGCAGGAGTGGTTGAGGGGAGTGGGGTTGTTCATCCTGGAGAAGAGAAGGCTCAGGGGAGACTTTCTTGCTCCCTACAACTCCCTGAAAGGAGGTTTTGCTCCCTACAACTCCCTGAAAGGCGGTTGAGGGCAGGTGGAGATCAGTATTCTCCCAGGAAACAAGTCATAGGACAAGAGGAAATGGCTTCAAGTTGGGAAGTTTGGGGAGGGTCTGGTATTTAGCAGTAGGACAAGTTGGATGTTAGGAAAAATTTCTTCACAGAGATGTTTCATAGGCATTGGAAGAGGCTGTCGAGGGAGGTGAGGGAGTTACAATCCCTGGAAGTATCTGAAAGACTCTTGGATGTGGTGCTGAGAGATGAGGTTTAGTGGTAGTGGCTTAGCAGTCATAGTGGGATTGTGAGCTCCAGGCAAGTGGTTGGACTTGACAATCTCAAAGGTCCCTTCCAACCTCAACCGTTCAATGGTTCTGTGTGATTCTAGGCTGGATGGGTGGGCAGAGGCCAATGGGATGAGACTGAACAAGGCCAAGTGCAGGGTTCTGCACTTTGGCCACAACAACCCCAAGCAGCACTGCAGGCTGGGGACAGAGTGGCTGAGAACAGCCAGGCAGAGAGGGCCCTGGGGGTGCTGGTAGAGAGGAGCTGAAGGTGAAGCAGCAGTGTGCCCAGGTGGGCAGCAGAGCCAGTGGCATCCTGGGCTGGCTCAGGAGCAATGTGGCCAGCAGGACAAGGGAGGTTCTTCTGCCCCTGTGCTCAGCACTGCTCAGGCCACAGCTTGAGTGCTGTGTCCAGTTCTGGGCCCCTCAATTCAAGAGAGATGTTGAGGTGCTGGAAGGTGTTTGGAGAAGGGCAATGAAGCTGGTGAGGGGCCTGGAGCACAGCCCTGTGAGGAGAGGCTGAGGGAGCTGGGGGTGTGCAGCCTGCAGAAGAGGAGGCTCAGGGCAGACCTCATTGCTGTCTACAGCTACCTGAAGGGAGGCTGTAGCCAGGTGGGGTTGGGCTCTTCTGCCAGGCAAGCAGCAACAGAAGAAGGGGACACAGCCTCAAGTTGTGGCAGGGGAGGTCTTGGCTGGATGTGAGGAGGAAGTTGTTGGCAGAGAGAGTGATTGGCATTGGAATGGGCTGCCCAGGGAGGTGGTGGAGTCGCTGTCCCTGGAGGTGTTGAAGCCAAGCCTGGCTGAGGCACTTAGTGCCATGGTCTGGGTGATTGTCTAGGGCTGGGTGCTAGGTTGGACTGGATGATCTTCAAATCTCTTCCAACCTGGTTGATTTTATGATTCTATGACAAGGGGCAATGGCTTAAAGCTAGATAAGGATGGATTTGGATTGGACATTAGGGCAAAGTTCTTTACTATGACAAACACTGGAACAGGTTGCCCAGGGAGGTGGTGAAGGGCCTGTCCCTGACCTGGAGACCTTCAAGGTCATGCTTGATGGGGCTCTGAGCACTCTGATCTAGCTGGGGATGTCCCTGCTTACTGCAGTGGGGTTGGACTAGATGACCTTTAAATGTCTCTTCCAACCCATTGCATTCTATGGTTCTATAGTAAGTGGCACCAGGGGAGGCTTAGCCTGGACATGAGAAACAATTTCTTCCCCCAGAGGGTTGTCAAGCCCTGACCCAGGCTGCCCAGGACAGTGGTGGAGTCCCCATCCCTGCAGGGCTTTAAAAGCCATGGAGATGTGTTGCTGAGGGACATGTTTTAATAGTGACATGGCAGTGCTGGGTTAATGGTTGGACTGGATGGCATGAAAGGTCTCTTCCAACCAAACCAACGCCATGATTCTCTCTGTGCCATGCTGTGCCCCCACAGCTCTCCACGCAGCGTGTGCTGGGCAGCAGGCGGATGCCGCACGTGTCCTGCTCCGCGCTGGGCTGCGCGACGCCCCGGATAGCACCGGCACGCTGGCTCAGCAGCTGGCTGGCAAGCCAGAGGTCATCCAGGTGTTCCAGGAGGCAGATGGCAGCACGTGAGACCAACTGGGAGAGAGGAACACGTTTCATTTCAGTGTGGTAGGTCAATGATCTGGGACAAGAGCGAATGTAGAGCCCTGCGTCTGGGAATGAACAACCGCACGGAGCAGTAAAAGCTGGGGACTGACCTGTTGGAGAGCAGCACCAGGGACAGGGACCTGATAGTCCTGGTGAATAGAATAGAATAGAATAGAATAGAATCAAGCAGGTTGGAAGAGACCTCCAAGCTCATCCAGTCCAACCTAGCACCCAGCCCTGTCCAGTCAACCAGACCATGGCACTAAGTGCCTCAGCCAGGCTTTGCTTCAACACCTCCAGGCACGGCGACTCCACCACCTCCCTGGGCAGCCCATTCCAATGCCAATCACTCTCTCTGCCAACAACTTTCTCCTAACATCCAGCCTAGACCTCCTCCTAGATGACCATGGCCTGGATGATCTTGGAGGTCTCTTCCAACCTGGTTGATTCTATGATCTTGCAGGATATATCTGAATCATAGAACTGTTTTGGTTGGGAAGAGACCTTTAAGATCATAGAATCCAACCTAAGTCCACCCTGGCTGCCTGAGATGCACACAGGGTGAGCAGAAACATCTGGATAGGTGGGAAGTTGCCCAGAGAGGTGGTAGAAGCTCCATCCCTGAAAACATTCAAGGTGAGGTTGGACAGGACTCTGAGCAACCTGCTCTATTTGAAGATATCCCTGCTTACTGCAGGGAGGTTGGACTAGATGAGCTCTAAAGGTCCCTTCCAACCCAAACCATTCTGTGATTCTCTGAAGTTAGAATCATGCTCATAGAACTGTTAAGGTTGGAATAGCTCTTTGAGATCATCAAGGCAAACCACTTACCTAGAGCTCAAAGCCTTTACTGGAAGGGAAGGCATTTGGAGTTTAAATTGGGTTTGCTCTGGCAGCTGCACCATCTTCCTTCTCAAACTCACCTGCACCTGCTCAGGTGTTTCTAGCCAGGTCTCTCCTCGTGGTGATGCTCTTGGATCCTCATCACATCTACCAGGCTTTCCTTTAGTTGATGACCATGGAATAGTTTTGGATAGATCCTTTTGTACCTCTTCAGAGCTGGTGGTGATTTTTACTCCATCCCGTTCCCCTTCTCTGTCAGTTAAGAGGTTTCACTCTGTAGCTGCTGTCTTTCAATGCTGGTGTCCCAACTAGCTGCTGGTAGACATGAGCCTAGAGCTTGAGGACCTGCTGAGTTGGTGTCACCACCAACTTTTTCACTGTTTCTTCTGTCTTCTTTTTTTTACCCACAGACAGGTCTTCCTGCTCAACCTCTGTCCAGGCCAACCTCAGCATTTCCACTGTCTGTGCATCCAGATGGACATCATTCCAGTCCTCCAAGCCAATCTGCAGTTGCCAACAAGGCTGTCTGTCCCATCCCAACTTGCCTATGTGTCATGGACTTGTCCAACAGGGATTCATGATGGTGGATTATACAGATCAGTGGTTGTCTGATCTCAACAAGGCCAAGTGCAAGGTCTTGCAGCTAGATTGGGTAAATGCCCAGGATCAGGCCAGGATGGAGGAGGAAGCAGCTCTGTGGAGAAGGACTTGGAGATACTGGTGGGTGAAAAGCTGGATGTGAGCTGACACCGTGTGCCCCTAGCCCAGAGCCAACCTGTCCTGGGCTGATCCCCAGCAGCTTGAGCAGCAGGTGCAGGGAGGTGATTCTGCTCCTCTGCTGTGCTTTGCTGAGACCCCACCTGCAGTGCTGAGACCTCACCTGCAGTGCTGGGGCCAGCACTGGAGTCAGCACAGGACAGACGTGGACCTGTTGGAGTGGGGCCAGAGGTGGCCACAGCAATGATGGGAGAGCTGGAAGCCCTCTGCTGTAAGGCCAAATAGAGAAGTGCAGTTGTTCAGGTTGGAGGAGAGAAGGCTCCAGGGGGAGCTTCTGGTGACCTTTCAGGGCTGAAAGGGGCCAAGAAGAAAGCTGGGGACAGACTTTTACATAAGAGGCTGTTGTGACAGGACAAGGGATGATAGTTTGAACTACAAGAGGGAGATGTAAACTAGATAGAGAAGGTGGTGAGACCTCGTCTCAGGTTGCCTAGAGAGGTGGTAAATGCCCCCATCCCTGGAACCATTCCAGGTCATACTGTTTGAGGCTCTGAGCAATCTGTTCTGGGTGCAGGTGTCCCTGCTGGACTAGATGGCCTTTAAAGGTCCTTTCCAACCCAACCCCTTTTGTACTTCTAAATACTTAAAGCCATTTAAAAGGAGCTGCACTGCTCCCATCCAAGCCACCATGGTAGGGTTTTGACAAGGTGATGCAACTTCACATACTTCTTCGTCACCTCCAGCATGTTGCCCTCTGTGTTGTGTGCCCTGGCAGGCCTGGAGGACTCAGCCATCTGACCACATTAAGATGTCTTAAGCTCTGAGGGTGTCTAATCCATGCCCGGCAGCCCTGAGGCATGTAAGCAGCTTTGCCGCTGCGTACGTGCTCCTTGCCTAGCTCCTTCCCCAGGATGTGGCTCCATGAGGCCTTAAAACCAGTCTGCAACTGGGAAATTCCTGCCTAGCTACAAGGAAGTGGTGGGTGGAGGAGACTAGGTAGAGACAAAGATTAAAAAAAACCACTTCAATGTTTGTTAAAAAGCAAAAAAGGAGGCTCAGAGCTCAAGAAGGTCCTGGCTCTGTCGTGTTGGTGCTGGGCTGTGGTTTGGTGGTGGATGGAGGGGGATTTCCTGCAGCCAGGGTGAGCCTGGGGGACAACAGAAAGGCTTCTTGGGGTATTTTTTGGGGTAGAAAGAAGGAAATGCAAGAGGGACTGTGAGTGAGAAGTGAAAGTGGCATTTGGGAAGTAGAAGAACATCAAGAAGTGTGGTTTCATTGTGATCATTAAAGTGCTGGAGTTAGAAGTGATTCCTCATGGTCCCTGGGATGTCATGGAAAGGCACCAGCCCCATGGAGGGTGGTTGGTTGTTCCTGCATGGGCACTAGGAATCATGGAGTCATTTCGGTTGGAAGACATCTTTAAGATCATCAAGTCCAACCACTGACCCAGCACTGCCAAGGTCACTGCTAAACCTGTCCCTCAGTGCCACAAATCCATGGCTTTGGAACTCCTCCAAGGATGGAGACTCCCCCACTGTTGAGGGCAGTGTGCTCCAGACCTCGACAGTTCTTTCACTGAAGGAATTGTTCCTCATGTCCAACCTAATCTCACCAGGGCAACTAAAGGTCATTTCCTCTTGTCCTGTCACATGTTCCTTAGAAGGCTGGAGAGCAGCCAGGCAGAGTGGGACCTGGGGGTGCTGGTAGAGAGTAGCTGAAGATGAGGCAGCAGTGCCCAGGTGGGCAGCAGAGCCAAAGGCATCCTGGGCTGGCTCAGGAGCAGTGTGGGCAGCAGGACAAGGGAGGTTCTTCTGCCCCTGTGCTCAGCACTGCTCAGGCCACACCTTGAGTGCTGTGTCCAGTTCTGGGCTCCTCAATTCCAGAGAGATGTTGAGGTGCTGGAAGGTGTCCAGAGAAGGGCAATGAAGCTGGTGAGGGGCCTGGAGCACAGCCCTGTGAGGAGAGGCTGAGGGAGCTGGGGGTGTGCAGCCTGCAGAAGAGGAGGCTCAGGGCAGAGCTCATTGCTGTCTACAACTCCCTGAAGGGAGGCTGTAGCCAGGTGGGGCTGCTCTCTGCTGCCAGGCAAGCAGCCACAGAGGAAGTGGACACAGTCTCAAGTTGTGGCAGGGGGGGTCTAGGCTGGATGTTAGGAGGAAGTTGTTGTCAGAGAGAGTGATTGGCATTGGAATGGGCTGCCCAGGGAGGTGGTGGAGTCGCTGTCCCTGGAGGTGTTGAAGCAAAGCCTGGCTGGGGCACTTAGTGCTATGGTCTGGGTGATTGGCTGGGGCTGGGTGCTAGGTTGGACTGGATGATCTTGGAGGTCTCCAACCTGGTTGATTCTTTGATTCTAAGACACCAACCCCCACCTGGCTCCAGGTTCCTTTGAGGAAGGTCTAGAGAGCCAGAAGTTCTCCCCTCACTCTCGTTTTTTCCATTCTGAACACCCCGAGGTCCCTCAGCTCCAGGCCCTTCATCCGTTCCCTTGCCTGTCTCAGGACACAGTCTGTTATCTCAAGGCCCTTCTTGGAGTGAGAGCCCCCAAACTGAATTTAGAATTAAAAGTGTGGCTTCACCAGTAGCCAGGCCAGGGGGAAAAAATCCCTGCCCTAGTCCTTCTGGCCACACTATTGGTCATCCAGGCCAGGAGGGGGGTAGCCTTCTTAGCCATCTGTGTGCGCAGTGCTTCATCTGCAGCCTGCTGGTACCCAGCACTCTCAGGTGCTTTGCTGCTGAGCAGTTTCCAGCCACTGTATCACAGTATTGCCAAGGTTGGAAGAGACCTCACAGATCATCAAGTCCAAACCGTTACCACAGAGCTCAAGGCTAGACCATGGCACCAAGTGCCACGTCCAATCCTGCCTTGAACAGCTCCAGGGACGGCGACTCATGTCTGGAGCCTTCCTGGGCTCGTTGCGACTCAAGTGTAGGCCCCAGCACTTGGTCGTATTGAACCTCATCCCCTTGTCCTTGGCCCACCGATCCAGGCCGAGCAGACCGCTCTGTAGAGCCTGCAGCTCCCCAGAGGCCCAGCAGCGGTGCCGGTACCGGGGGTGGTGCCGCCGAGCCGCACAAGCCCTGCGGGCGGGGCAGGGCAGGGCGGGCGCTGGGCTGGGCTGGGCTCGGCCCCGCGCATGCGCAGCGCGCCCCTCACCACGGTGGCAGAGCCGTCAGCGCACTTCCCACCCCGTTCCCATTATCGACAGCTCGGCGAGCCAATGGTGGCAGGTGCGGAGCGGTGATTGACAGCCGCGCCGAATCAGGGCGGAGGCGGTGGTGGCCTCGCCCCCTCCCGGCGCGGTCTCTGCACGGCGGCGGCGGCGGCTCCATTTTCTCCCGCTCCCGCGGCCCCGCAGAGCCCGGCTCGCTTCAGCCCCGGCCAGCGGAGAGACACCAGAGAGACGCCCCTCCCTCGCACCCCGTTCTTCCCTCCCCCGCGCCGCCATGAATGAGGAATACGACGTGATCGTGCTGGGTACCGGCCTCACGGTGAGGAGGAGCCGCCGCCGCCGCCACTGTCGCTCGCCCGCCTGGGCCTCAGGCCTGCCGCGGGCGGCCGCCGCCCTGCCCTGCCCCGCCCCGCNCAACTGCCCCCATCCCTCACCCCGGTGCTGATCCTTGCTCCCCCCTGGGCGCCGGTGGCCTTTTGCCCGTCTGTCACCTGATTGCCACCCTCCCCTCCCCCCGCGCCCCAGACTCGGGGTCTGCGCGCTCCCTCGCCTCCGGTACCCGGCTCCCGGTTTTCTCTGCTGGATGCTGTGTCCCTTCCGCAGTGTCTGAGCTGATTATCATCTCCCCCTACCTCAGCCCTTGTGGCTTTTTTGTCCTTGTCTTAATCTGTCACCTCATCGTGGCAGCCTTCCCTCCGCCAGATGGGATGCTTGGCTTTCCCCTCCTCAGCCCCAGTTACTACCTTGAGGTGCCCGTGTGGCTTCCGCCTTCCCTCTCCCCATGTTAGCTTGAGTACCTCTCTACCATGCTGCCCTGGGGTGCCCACATTTCTGCTCCTCCTCCGTGCCCCCTACCCCAAAAATACGACCCTAGCATGCCTGGATTCCTGTTTCTCCCTCCCGCTATTACCTGGGGCTGTTTAGCTGTCTGCTCCCTCACCACAACTCAATATTACCCTGGGGTGCTTGGATTTTAGCTTCCCCTCGAAATAATCCCCTGGAGTGCCTGGATTCTGTTCCCTGCCCCCCGCCCCGGATGTATGGGTCCTTAGCCCTCTCTGGTGATCATCAGTCCCCCAGCACTATTTCCCCCCAGCCAGCTACAGCTTCCATCCCTCCCCACCCCCATCCTGGGTCCTTATCCCCCGTCCCTAACAGGACCCCGGGGCTGAGTTCGGGTTTTTTCTAGGGTTATAACACCCTCGTGTCTGGATGTTTGCCCAGATCCCCCACCCGCCCCGGGGCCGAGCCCATCTCCTGGGAGGCTCCCCGATCTCTGCTTCTCTGCCTTGGTTGATTGCGGGGGGGTGGTGGTGGTGGTGTAAGAGGCCCCAGGAAGGGCAGTTGTTTAGCAGAGGGAGGGCGGTGGTGGTAGGGGACACAACGGACAATAAAACCCCAACGGGGATTTACTGCTTGCTTTTTTTATCTGTTTGAGTGATGTATTATTTCCTTTTCCCCTGCACCACTCCCGAAACCGAGGTGGCTGCAGGTCCACCGTGGAGCTGTGCCCTTCCACAGCTTAGGGTGGAGGCAAACCTGGTTTATCCGCCCCCCCCCTCCTCCTCCTCCCCTCGCCTTTCCTTCTCCATCCCTGCTCCGCCTTTGCAGCCTTCGGCTCTTCATCCAGCCCTGACTGCAGCAGGAGGGGGATGGGGAGGCAGGCGAGCACTGCACGCCTGTCAAATTTGTCTGATTACCATCCTCCTCCCCCCCCCCCCCCCCGCCCTCCAAAAGTCACATCCTTTCCTACGTTCTCTTCATCTCGGTCATCCCTGAGGAAAGCTGACAGCTGATGGCACTTGGGGGGTGCGGCAGAGAGAGGGGCATGAACCGTGGTGGGGCTTTGTCCTATTGTGGAGGATGCAGCACTGCGGGCTGGCGACGTTGGGGGGGGGAGGTATAAGATACATAAAATGGCAGAGCTGCTGCCTGTGAGGTTTTCTGGGGTGGGGGAAGGAGATTTCTTCTGGGTTCTGCCTTCTTTTGAGCTGGGACACCAGTGCAGGTTGAGAAGGAGCTGAAGGGTGGATTGCAGGTTACAAATAAGAAGCATTGTTTAAGGAAAGAGAGATGGAGGGGGGGGAGGGGGAAAGAAAATCCAATATGGAGGAGAGGAGGTTTTTTTCCTTGCTGTTAAATAGCCTTTCCTGCTGCTGTTTTCCTCTGCTGTTGTTTTCCTCCTGCTAACGGGGAGAGGTGACTAGACAAAGAGAGATCTTTGGGGTTAGTCCTGAAGGATTTCCCCCATTTCCCCTGGGCACGGTCGTTAGAAAGAGATGTGCTTCCTACTGTGGTTTTTGGTGCTGTGATTGATGGAGGGGCTGCCATCCATCGCGTCTGCTGGCACCAGGAGCTGGGCACACGGCTGCTGAAGGCAGATCAGGTTATCATCATCGTCATCATCATCTGTTTTGAGTATAGGAATAATGGTAACAAGCCCAGGATGTGGCACAGAGAGAAACGTTGCAGAGTGTGGGAAGTGTCTTCCAGCTGGCTGCCCTAGGGTAAACCCAACTTTCTTGGTTGCTTTCATTGCTTTATTTCTAAAGGTCCTCTTTGAGGTAGCAAGAACAAATTAGGAGGTGAAAGCTTCATCTCTTTGAGAAGGAAAGCTGCAGTTCTGTCCTAAAACCTGTCTCTGGCTCAGTCAAGCAGGCAAAGGGACTTTTTAGGGGAGGTGAAATATAATGAGCTCCTGGTGAAGGGGCCTCAAATAGATTCCCAGCCCCATTAAAATGTAAATGTATGCTTTAGAGTGAGCTGTGGTATCAAGTTGGTAAGCACCCTGCTTAATCTCCAACTGACAAATGCCAATGTAAATTTGACAAAAGGCCTCTTGTGAAATCACTCTTAAGACAAGCTCATGCTAATGATCAGCAGTTGAGTTAAAAAGGAATAAATTAGGGCCGTGTCTTAAGGTGCTGCTTGACCAAACTCCAAGGCCTGAGAGCATTCTGGAGCCCATATTTTGCTTCTGATGTGCAGGGTTTACCTCTGAAATACCAATTAGAGTAGAATGGACTTCTTCTTGAATTGAGCAGCTCATCTGGAGAAGTGAGTGGAAAGCAGAAGTCCTGGTCCAGACAGCACATTCCCTGTCCTAAAATGCATGGTGTTGGCTCAGCCGTTGTAGATGGTGAGCAGAGCCTGGTTCAGGCTGGGTTGTTCCTGTAGTCAGATGAGGCATCAGACTGGTGGCTTGATAGCTGCTCCTCTGGTTTTGGTCTGGTGGCAGAGTTGTGCTTCCTCAGGAAAAGGAACTGGAAAACACACTGCATAAACACATCCAGATGGTTCTTGCCTTTTCCAAAGAGCCTGACACTCTCATCAAACTTCTGATGGTGTTTTCAGCCAGCTTTTCATTCAAGCTGGCCCTTACAGGTGGGCTGTGGTGGTGGAGTTCTATCAGACTGCTGCAGCTCAGTGGGTTTGTCTCCTCTCTGAATAGCTTGACTTGCACTTCAGCTACCGATGAGGGAGCTGGGAGTGTGCAGGCTGAAGAGAAGGCTCAGGGCTGACCTCATTGCTGTCTACAACTACCTGAAGGGAGGCTGTAGCCAGGTGGGGTTGGTCTTTTCTGCCAGGCAAGCAGCAACAGAAGAAGGGGACACAGTCTGAAGTTGTGCCAGGGCAGGTCTAGGCTGGATGTTAGGAGGAAGTTGTTGTCAGAGAGAGTGATTGGCATTGGAATGGGCTGCCCAGGGAGGTGGTGGAGTCGCTGTCCCTGGAGGTGTTGAAGCCAAGCCTGGCTGAGGCACTTAGTGCCATGGTCTGGTTGATTGTCTAGGGCTGGGTGCTAGGTTGGGCTGGATGATCTTGGAGGTCTCTTCCAACCCGGTTGGTTCTATGATCTCAGTGCTGCCTGAGCAGAAGGAGCAGAACTGGAGGTCTTGTTTAAGCACTCTGCCTCTCTCCCAAGCTACCTGCTGCATTGTGTCACTACTGTATCATTTCCCAAGAGAATCACCAGTTGGCTTGTCCCAGCAGCTATCAGTAGGGCTGGTACAAAGCCCATAAAAGAGCTGTAGGATCTCCTTGCAGAGGCGACACACACAAGAGTTCCACTGTTGATGGATCTAAGATCACAACATGAATATTTCAGGTGCTAATCTCTTCTTCAACCAGCAAGGAAGGGCTCAGGCAAGCTTTAGGACTGGGATTACTGGCACTAATGCATTTGAACTTTTTCCTTTATCTGTGCTGATTGGAGACCCCATTGCAGTGCCAGGCTCGTAAAGATGTCCTCGCACCACGGGGAAAAATAATCCCAGAGCGTTTTTAATCCTGAATTACTGCTGATAAGACAGCTTCAAACTTACACGAGGTGTTATTAATGTCACAGTGCTCAGATGAGAGCTGAGGTCCTCTCAGTCCTTCTGTGCATTGAGTGGGGGTGAAGTGTTTCGTTGTGAGTGCTAACTACAGGGCAGGTGTTTGCAAAGTGCTGGCTGCTCTGATGTGAGAGCTCTTCCAGCTACTGTATCTTGGAGGTGCTGCTGGGAATGGCTTCTCTGAGTTGCTCAGGTCTTAACTGTCAAAGAATTGTTTTGGTTGGAAGAGAACTCTAAGATCATAGAATCAACCAGGTTGGAAGAGACCTGCAAAATCATCCAGTCCAACCATTAACTCAGGACTTCCAGGTCAACCATGGCCCTCAGCACCACATCTATGAAGCTTTCAAATCTGTCCAGGGATGGGGACTCTTCCACTGCCCTGGGCAGTGTAGTCCAGGGCTTGACAACCCTTTTGGAGAAGAAATTGTTCCTAATGTCCAGCCTAAACTTCCCCTGGCACAACTTCATAGAATCATAGAGTCAACCAGGTTGGAAGAGACCTCCAAGATCATCCAGTCCAACCTAGCTCCCCAGCCCTATCCAATCAACTAGACCATGGCCATTTCCTCTTGTCCTGTTGCTTGTTCCTGGGGAGAAGAGACCAACCCCCACCTGGCTCCAACCTCTTTTCAGTCTCAAGTTGTGCCAGGGGAGGTATAGGCTGGATGTTAGGAGGAAGTTTTTCACAGAGAGAGAGATTTGCCCTTGGAATGGGCTGCCCAGGGAGGTGGTGGAGTCGCCATCCCTGGAGGTGTTGAAGCCAAGCCTGGCTGAAGCACTTAGTGCCATGGTCTGGTTGATTGGACAGGGCTGAATGCTAGATTGGACTGGATGATCTTGGAGGTCTCTTCCAACCTGGATGATTCTATGATTCTGTGATTCAGGGAGTTGTAGAGAGCGAGAAGGTCTCCCCTCAGCCTCCTCTTCTTCAAGCTGAACAACCCCATTTCTCTCAGCTACTCCTCACCAAACCTATTCTCCAGACCCTTCACCAGCTTCATTGCTCTTTTCTGGACATACTCCAGCCCTTCAGCATGCTCCTTGGAGTGAGGGCCCCAAAACTGAACTGAGGATTCAAGGTTTAGCCTCTCCAGTGATGAGTCTAGGGCGACATTCACTTCTTAATGTCTTTGAGCTCCTTGTCTTGGGCTTGCTGGGTGCGTTGTGCATTGCAGATGAGGCAGAGTCTTTGTCCCAGACCTACTGCACAAACTCGTTTTTCATCTGGAGGGGTAATCAGCAAAGCTGGAGAACACCCAGGCCTCTTTTTTTGGTTCTCAGACTGGTCTTTTTGTTTTTCAGAATGGTGTTTTTATCTCACTTTCAATTTCCACCTCTCTGGTCTGGGAATGGCTTGGTGCTTGCTCACCAGGAAGTTCAGGAGTGGGATGTTAGAACAGAATAGAATCAACCAGGTTGGAAGAGACCTCCAAGATCATCCAGTCCAACCTATCACCCAGCCCTATCCAGTCAACCAGACCATGGCACTAAGTGCCTCATCCAGGCTTTTCCTGAACACCCCCAGGGACGGTGACTCCACCACCTCCCCAGGCAGCCCATTCCAATGGCAAATCACTCTCTCTGTGAAGAACTTCCTTCTGTTGTTCCCCCCCTCTGACAACTGTTTGTTATCTTCCTTCTGTGCTCCAGACCATGTGAATTGTTTGATTTGAATTTTGGGTATCATGAAACTTATCTTGTTAGTCCCAGTGGATGAACACCATGTTCCTGCTGGATTTTCACTGGTTGCAGGCACTAATCTTCTTACCTGCCAGCTGCCTCCCCCAGCCTTAAAGCTGCATAAGGCCATTGCAAAGATACACCTTCACTTTCTGAAGGACCAGAGTAACTAAACTCTGCTTAAAAATAGACCTCATCGTGGAGACACAGGCCTTGTGGATTGAAAAACCTAAATAAAGAACCTCTAAGAGACTTCTAGGTCTAAGTGGAGCCCTTTGCACCATCCTTTGATTGCCCAAGTGGAGAGAATAGTTCCTTTCACTTGTGGCCTAAGCAGATCTTGGAGCCTGTTGTGGTAGATGGGTTCGATCACAGAATGGCTTGAGCTGGAAGAGATCATAAAGATCAGGTTCCAAACCACATGTCATTGGCAGGGACACCTCCCACTAGTCCAGGTTGCTCAAAGCATCATCCAGCCTGGTCGTAAACACTTCCAGGATTGAGATGTCCACAGTTCCTCTGGGCAGCCTGTTGCAGTGTCTCACCACCCTCATGGTAAAGAACTGCTTCCTGACTTCCAATCTAAATCTCCCCTGCCCCAGTTTCAAACCACTGTCCCTTGTCCTATCACCACAGGACTTGTAGAAATAGGCCCCCTCCAACTTTCCTGTAGTCCTCTTCAGGTAGTGGAAGGCCACTATAGGGTTTCCCTGGAGCCTTCTCTTCTCCAGACTGAACAGACTCAACTCCCTCAGTTTCTCCTCGGAGACTATGAGGTGGAATAGGCCTGGGTGATGGTAACAAGCTGTGTGCAACCTCTTGCTCGCCATGGCCAGACCCTGTCTTTCTAAGAAAGATCTCTTGCTGTGCCAGAGCCTGTTCTCAGAGGGCTTTTGCTCAATGTTTTGTGCAGAGTCCTCCCTTTAGTCCTGTTGGATGGCCCAGTGTTGGCTCAGGTTTCCACTGGTCTGTCTGAGCCTTTCTGAGCTGCCGTCCTACTTGGAGAAAGTCCATGTAAGCCTTCTTGCATCCCTCACTCACTGAGGGCTTCTGAATGCAGCAGGTCCAGTTGTGAGCAGTTTGTGCAAGCAGGGAAAAAGCTAAAGTAAGCATGGAAACAGCAATATCTCTGAGGTGAGAGTCTGGAGAAGAGGAGGCTGAGGGGAGAGCTCACTGCTCCCCGCAGCTCCCTGGAGGAAGGTTGTGGTGAGGTGGGAATCAGTCTTTTTTCTTGATGGTATTAGGTGATAGAGAGAGAGGAAACGACCTCAAATTGTGCCAGGAGAGGTTTAGGTTGGAGATCAAAACAAATTTCTTGGGGACAGAGTGGCTGAGAGCAGCCAGGCAGAGAGGGATCTGGAGGTACTGGTAGATAGCAGGCTGAAGCTGAGGCAGCAGTGCCCAGGTGGGCAGCAGAGCCAATGGCATCCTGGGCTGGCTCAGGAGCAGTGTGGGCAGCAGGACAAGGGAGGTTCTTCTGCCCCTGTGCTCAGCACTGCTCAGGCCANGGTGGAGTTGCCATGCCTGGAGGTGTTGAAGCCAAGCCTGGCTGAGGCACTTAGTGCCATGGTCTGGTTGACTGAACAGGGCTGGGTGCTAGGTTGGGCTGGCTGAGCTTGGAGGTCTCTTCCAACCTGGCTGATTGGATGATTCTTTCCTGCAGGAGTGGTCAGGCATTGGAAAAGGCTGCCCAGGGAGGTGCAGGAGTCACCAGCCCTTGGGGGTGTTCAAGAAATGTGTGGGCATGGCCCTTCAGCGCGTGGTTTAATGGCTATGGTGGTGTTGAGTTGATGGTTAGACTCGGTGATCTTAGAGGTCTTTCCCAACCAAAGCAACTATCCCTCATTCCTGTTTTTCTTTCCCCATGGATTTTAAGGTTCCTGCTGTCTCTACCTTTCAGCTGCTGCCTGCTGCTGCGCTCTGCAGCCATTTGCAGCGGCCGAGCTGCGCTGCAGCCGACGTGGATGGCTCTGACTTGCTCTGTCATTCATTCAGCAGCACAACAGCAGCTCTCCGGAGCTTGGTGTAACCCGAGCTGTGGATTCTAGTGGCACAAAGTGGCAGTCATTTGTACCAACTGGCATTTGGGGTGTAGGTGCTCAACCTCCGCTGGCTACTTGGAGCTCTCCCCTGTTCTGTATCGATGCCCTTCCCACTGTCGGCAGTGGCTCAGTTTTACCCCTTTCTATGGTCATAGAATGGCTTAGGTTGGAAGGGACCTCAAAGGTCATTCAGTGCCAACCCCTTGCCGTAGGCAGGGACACCTCCTGCTAGAACAGGCTGCCCAAGGCCTCATCCAGCCTGGCCTTGAATACCTCCAGGGAGGGAGCATCCACAGCCTCCCTGGGCAACCTGTGCCAGTGTCTCACCACCCTCACTGCAAAGGACCCTTTCCTAACATCCAGCTTGAATCGTCCCTCTGGCAGTTTAAACCCATTCCCCCTCCTCCTGTCATTACAAGACCTTATCAATAGTCCCTCCCCAGCCTCCCTGTAGGCCCCCCTTTGATACTGGAAGGCTACTATAAGGTCTTCTAAAAGCCTTCTCTTCTCCAGGCTGAAGAGCCCCAGAGACCTGGGGCTGTTTAGTCTGGAGAAGAGAAGTCTAAGAAGAGGTCTTGCTAATGTTTATAGGTACCTGAAGGGTGGGCATTAAGAGGAGGGGGCCAGACTCTTGTCAGCAGTGTCCTGTGATAGAACAAGGAGCAGTGGATACAAACTGGAACACAGGAAGTTCCACCTCAACATGAGGAGAAACTTCAAGATCTTTATTGATGATCTGGACCAGGGCATTGAGTCCAGCAGCAGTAAGTTTGCAGATGACATCAAGCTAGGAGCAGCTGTGGAGATGTTGGAGGGTAGCAGAGCCCTGCAGAGGGACCTGGCCAGGGTGGATGGGTGGGCAGAGGCCAAGGGGATGAGACTGAACAAGGCCAAGTGCAGGGTTCTGCACTTTGGCCACAACAACCCCAAGCAGCACTACAGGCTGGGGACAGAGTGGCTGAGAGCAGCCAGGCAGAGAGGGANTGCAGAAGAGGAGGCTCAGGGCAGAGCTCATTGCTGTCTACAGCTACCTGAAGGGAGGCTGTAGCCAGGTGGGGTTGGGCTCTGCTGCCAGGCAAGCAGGGACAGAAGAAGGGGACAGAGTCTCAAGCTGTGGCAGGGGAGGTCTAGGCTGGATGTTAGGAGGAAGTTGTTGGCAGAGAGAGTGATTGGCATTGGAATGGGCTGCCCAGGGAGGTGGTGGAGTCACCACCGCTGGAGGTGTTCAAGAGGAGACTGGATGAGGCATTTAGTGCCGTGGTCTGGTTGACTGGATAGGGCTGGGTGCTAGGTTGGAGTGGATGATCTTGGAGGTCTCTTCCAACCTGCTTGATTCTATGATTCTTTGCTTTGAGGGTACTGGAGCAGGCTGCCCAGAGAGGTTGTGGAGTCCCCTTCGGGAGACTTTCAGAACCCCTCTGGATGCCTTCCTGTGTGACCTGCCCTGGGTGATCCTGCTTTGGCAGGGGGGTTGCACTGGATGATCTCTACCCCTACCATTCTATGATTGTCTGCTAATGCTATCAGAAAGGGCCAGATTTGAACTCTGATGCTTGCCTCTTTTCGTTTGCAGCCTGAACTCTTTGCTTATCAGCTCAGGCTGTTTGTTTTCCTTGCTCCCTGACCCATAGGACATCATGACATATGAAGCAGTTCCTAGACGCAGGCTGCTTGCACCAGTGCAACCAGAAAGGAATTGCTGAGCTGGGAGGATAAATCTATTGTCCCTCTTGTGTGTTTTATGACCAAGCTGTTGCCTCATCAGCTGTGAAGGGAAGCAAGGGTGAAAGAATTTGAACGCTCTGGGGCTCTGTGGAAGCCTGAGTGATAGAATGAGGCTGTTCAATGAGCCTTGGATGAAAAGCTGTCGTGATACCTCCACCTCTGTCACCGTAATGGGTGTGGATTAAGATTTAAAAGGTGGTTAAGAAGTCTTAAATCTTCTGCTGGGACTCAGATTTGCTTGAGGGGTATGCTGGTGTAGAAGCATAGATGTGTTTTGGTTGGAGAATACCTCTTATGATCGAGTCCAGCAGTCAGCCTAACACCACCACGGCCAATAAACCACATCCCAAAGTGCCATGTCCACATGATTCTTGGACACCTCCAGGGGTGCTGACTCCAGAGCCTCCCTGGGCAGCCTGTTCCAATGCTTGACCATTGTTGCAGGAAACAAATGCTTTTTAATCTCCAACCTAAACCTCCCCTGGCACAATTTGAGGCCATTTCCTCTTGTTCTATCACCTGACACCGGAGAGAAGAGACCAACCTCCACCTAGGATTATAGGATCAGGGTTGGAAGGGACCACAAGGATCAGCCAGTTCCAACCCCCCTGCCATGCTCAGGGACACCCTACCCTAGGGCAGGCTGCCCACAGCCTCAGCCAGCCTGGCCTGAAACACCTCCAGCCATGGGGCCTCAACCACCTCCCTGGGCAACCCATTCCAGCCTCTCACCACTCTCATGCTCAACAACTTCCTCCTCACCTCCACTCTGACTCTCCCCACCTCCAGCTTTGCTCCATTCCCCCCAGTCCTGGCACTCCCTGACAGCCTCAAAAGTCCCTCCCCAGCTTTTTTGGAGCCCCCTTCAGATCCTGGAAGGCCACAAGAAGGTCACCTGGGAGCCTCCTCTGCTCCAGCCTGCACAGCCCCAACTCTTTCAGTCTGTGCTCACAGCAGAGCTGCTGCAGCCCTCTGAGCATCCTCCTGGCCCTGCTCTGGACACTCTCCAGCATCTCCACATCCCTCTTGTCCCAGGGGCTCCAGAGCTGGATGCAGTACTCCAGCTGGGGTCTCAGCAGAGCACAGCAGAGGGGGAGAATCACCTCACTCCAACCTCCTATCAGGGAGTTGTGGAGAGCATCTCTTCACCACCTCCTCTTCTGCAGGCTAAACAACCCCAGTTCCCTCAGCTGCTCCTCACAAGTCTTTTTCTCTGGACCTTTCAGCAGCTTCGTTGCCCTTCTCTTAGCACAGTGCAGCACCTCAGTGTCCTGGCTGTGAGGGTCCTGAAAGTGAGCTGCAGATTCAAGGTGTGACCTCACCAGTGCTGCGTTACAGGGGCAGTTTGAGCAGGCAACTTGGGGAAGAGAGAGTCATACCCATTAGGAAGCCATGAGTGAAGCAGTCTGAGAAGACAGAGCAAGAAATGCTTAGAAGCTTCTTCAGATGGGGATGGGAAATCTGCTGACATCTGGACATGGTGCAGAAAGTAGCTTCTGCAGCCTTCAACTGTAACTTTGTCCCTCTGATTGGTACCTCTGTTGGTTTGAAATCTTGGTTGGCTTCCTCATGGCTCAGCTCCCAGGTGGACACAGGCAGTCTTACCCCACCATCTGGCAGAGCTGGCTAGCCAGGTCTCTGGAAGGTGTTCCATGGGGAATAAAAGCACAGGTTGGAGCAAAGAATCAAAGCAGAGCTTTGTCCTGTAGCTCAGTGCAGTGTGCTTTAACTGAGGAGATCATCTTGGCTGGTTGAGGTGCACTTGGTCTGATAGTCAGTCCCATGTTGCCTGTGGTAAATCATTAACATCTGAACTGACACCATAAAAGCCACCTCTGGTTTCACTGGTGTGGTTCCTCAGCCTCAAAGGTGCTGTAAAGTAGGATCTTAACTCAGGGTTTGGTGCAGTTTTGCCTGCTGTAGAGGTCTCTGCTTTCTTCAAGAAGAGGTGAAGCAGTAAAGGAACATGAAGGATCTGAAGCCTGAGGAGGTGTGGTGCTGGAAGGAGCAGCTGATGAGTCATGGAGAGGTTTTGTGGAGAGCACTGTGAGTAATTCAGGATCTCTGCCCTTGCTGTCACCCATGGCTGAAGTCTCCCACAACTTCAGGGATTAAACTCTGCCTGTCCCATTCTTGTCACGCACCAGGCAGGCAGCTCCAGCTTTGTTCTTCAGGGCCTTGGCTGAATTCCTCTGGCACCCTGGTGAGTAGCAGGCTGCTGAGCAGTGCTTTGCTCTCCCAGCAGAGAAGGTTTGCCACTTGGAAGTTCAAAACTAGCAAGTCCTCACACTAGTGATCCCTGCAGCACCTACAGATGTTGAGGTACTTAGATGAAGAGATGTAGAATAGTGAAACACTTTAGGTTGGATGGAATCTCTAAAGGTCATTTAGTGCAACCCTGCTGCAGTCAGCAGGGGCATCTGCAGCTACAGCAGGTTGCTCAGGGCCCCAAGGAACCTGGCCTGGAATGGTTCCAGGGATGGGCCAGCTGCCACCTTGCTGGGCAGCTTGGGACAGGGTCTTGCCAACCTCAGTGGAAGAAATTTCTTCCCTCTCTCTGGTTTAAATCTCCCTCTTGTACTTCAAAACCATCACTTCTTGTCCTGTCACAACAGGCCCTGCTAAGAAGTCTGTCCTCAGCTTTCTTCTTGGCCCTTTTAAGTTCTGAAAGGTCCCAAGAAGGTCCTGGAGCCTTCTCTAGGCTGAACAATTCCAACTCTCTCAGCCTGGCCTCACAGCAGAGGGCTTCCAGTCCTCCCATCATTGTTGTGGCCTCCTCTGTACCTGCTCCAGCAGGTTCATGTCTTTGCTGTGCTGAGGACTCCAGAGCTGGCCCCAGCACTGCAGGTGGGGTCTCAGCAGAGCAGACAAAAGCCCCTCCTGGCTGCTGTCTTTACCATTGGTTGGTCTTTGGCTGGTGAAGTTGGAGATGGCTTTAAAACCTTCCTTTACACCAAGGATTTGCAAGTCAGGGAAGCAGTGGAGGTGTTTAGCTTTCTGAGTGGTTTCCTAGAATCAGGCAATGACCTTGAAAGGTCCTTTCCAAACCAGCTAGTCCCAACTCTTCTGCAGTGAGCAGAACTAGAGCAAGCTGCTCAGAGCTCCATCTACCTTGGCCTTAATCACTTCCAGGGATGGAGCAGGTTTGTTTGAGCGTGGTTGACCAATATTGCTTTGGCATGGGTTGAAATAAGCCTCTTCCATGTCACAGCAGGGGCAGAAGTGACACACAAGGAGGGTCCTGAGCACTCCACAGGGTGAGATGCATGTGAAGTACACATCAAAGAAATTCTTTACAGTGAGGGTGGTGAGACTCTGGAACAGGTTGCCCAGGGAGAGGTTGTGGATGCTCCCTCTGTGGAAATGTTCAAGGCCAGGCTGGATGAAGCCTTGACCAACCTGGTCTGTAGTGAGAGGTGTCCCTGCCCAGGACTGGAGGGGGATTGGAGCTAGATGGTCTGTAAGGTCACCTCCAACACAAACCATTCTAGGAATCTCTGAAGGATCTCATGGAGGTGTAGCTCTTTGCAAGAGGAGCCTCAAGCTGCTAATTCTCTTGAACTGAAGCAGATGTGCAGTGGTGGCATCTCTCAGCAGCTGGATGTGGTGGTGTAGGGGCTGAATGAAACCCAAGGTGACCTACAAGTTAAATAACATCCATGGTGAATGAGAACTCAACTGCAGGAAAGAAAGAGCAGTAAAAACTCCTTCATAAGCTCTCCTAAACATGCAGATCCCCAAGGGTTTTGTTAAGCTGTTTGGCTTGTGGGTGCTGGATCTGGTGACTGGGTTATTGGCAAAGTTGTGTTTTAGTGGGGATTTGGCTCTGCAGGTTCTTAGCTGGCTCTGCAAGCTGCAACTTATGTCCCTCTGCAGTTAGCCTCTCGCTGTGGTGTTCAGACATAGCAGCTGATCTGCTGCTCCAAGTCATCTCAGGGGTTTTAATGTCAGTGGGTACATAGCAGGGAGAACAAAGTGTCTGCTGAGGTGATAAAGATCCCAAGTGGCTTCATTTTAGTCTTTGTGACAGCAAGCTAGGAGCAGCTGTGGAGCTGTTGGAGGGTAGCAGAGCCCTGCACAGGGACCTTGCCAGGCTGGATGGGTGGACAGAGGCCAGTGGGATGAGATTGAACAAGGCCAAGTGCAGGATTCTGCACTTTGGCCACAACAACCCCAAGAAGCACTACAGGCTGGGGACAAAGTGGCTGAGAGCTGCCAGGCAGAAAGGGACCTGGGGGTGCTGGGAGAGAGGAGCTGGAGATGAGGCAGCAGTGCCCAGGTGGGCAGCAGAGCCAGTGGCATCCTGGGCTGGCTCAGGAGCAGTGTGGGCAGCAGGACAAGGGAGGTTCTTCTGCCCCTGTGCTCAGCACTGCTCAGGCCACCCCTTGAGTGCTGTGTCCAGTTCTGGGCCACTCAATTCCANATCAAATGTGGTTGATTGGATGATTCTATGAACATGCTCTGTGGGAGCACATCCTTGGGGCAGAGCAGTCTGAGGTGCAGCTGACAGCTCTCTTGCTTCCTCCCTGCCCAGGAATGCATCCTCTCTGGGATCATGTCAGTGAATGGAAAGAAGGTTCTGCACATGGATCGTAACTCTTACTACGGAGGGGAAAGTGCATCCATTACACCTCTGGAGGATGTGAGTACAGAGCCTGACACTCACCTATTGTCTCCTCCCCTGGCACATAAAGGGAATTGATCTCCAGCTCTCCTAATTTACTCCTAAGGGCTTCCTTTGAGGAGTAATGTTTTACAAGAGGTTGGACTCGACGATCTCCGAGGGCTCTTCCAACCTCTGTGGTTCTCTGGTGCTTCCACACCAGATAGTAGAGGGGGAGAAGCCCCTGGCTGTGTGTTTCTACTTGGTGGGTGCTGCCTGTAGTTGCCAATCCAAAAGCACACAGCACTTAGAGCTGTGGAATCCTTTTGGTTGGAAGAGATCTCTTAAGGTGATTGAGCCCAGCCATTAACCAAGCACTGCCAGGTCACCACTAGACCATGGCCCTCAGCACCACATCTACACAGCTTTGAAATATCTCCAGGGGTGATGGTACAGCCACTGCCCTGGGCAGCCTGATCCAGGGCTTGACAATGCTTTCCACAAAGAAATTGTTCCTCATGTCCAAGCTAAACCTGTCCTGGTGCAACCTGAGGCTGTTTTCTCTCATTGTCACTTGGTATGTGGGAGAGGAGACCAACCCCCACTTGGCTCCAACTTCCTGTCAGGGAGTCAGAGAGAGCAATGAAGTCTCCCCTCAGCCTGCTTTTCTCCAGTCTAAACAACTGCAGTTCCCTCAGCCACTCACCAGACCTCTTCTCCAGACCCTTCACCACCTTTGTTGCCCTTCTCTGGACACACTCCAGCTCCTCAATGTCCTTCTTGGAGTGAGGAGCCCAAAAGTAAACCCAGGATTTGAGGTGTGGTCTCAGCAGTGCCCTATCCAGGGGGACAGTCCCTGCCCTGGTCTGCACCCGGGTCCAGTGGGACAGTCCCTGCACCTGGCCACACTGTTGCTGATCCAAGCCAGGATGCTGCTAACCTCCTGGGCACAGACTGGCTTCTCTTCAGCCACTTGACCAGCACCCCCGGGCCCTTTCCCACCAGGCAGTTTCAGCCACTCTGCCCCAATCCTGGAATGTTCCTGGGGTTGTTATGACCCAAGTGCAGGACCCAGCACTTGACCTTGTTGAAACTCATCCCCTTGGCCTCAGCTCCTTGATCCAGCCTGGCCAGATTCTTCTGCACAGCCTCCCTACCTTGAATCATAGAATCAGTCAGGGTTGGAAGGGACCACAAGGATCATCTAGTTTCAGTCCCCCTGCCATGGGCAGGGACACCTCACACTAGATCAGGCATCCAGAGCCTCATCCAGCCTGGCCTTAAACACCTCTGGGGATGAGGCTTCCAACACCTCCCTGGGCAACCCGTTCCAGGGTCTCACCACCCTCATGGTGAGGAACTTCTTCCTAACATCCAGCCTAAATCTACCCATTCCAGCTTTGCTCCATTCCCCCTAGTCCTGTCACTACCTGACAGCCTAAAAAGTCCCTCCTCAGCTTTCTTGTAGCCCCCTTAAGATACTGAAAGGCCACAATGAGGTCACCTCGGAGCCTTCTCCTCTCCAGATTAAACAGCCCCAATTCCCTCAGCCTCTCCTCGTAGGAGAGGTGCTGCAGCCCTGTGATCATCCTCCTGGCCCTTCTCTGGACACTTTGCAGCACATCCACATCCCTCTTGTCCCAGGGGCTCCAGAGCTGGATGCAGTACTCCAGCTGGGGTCTCAGCAGAGCAGAGCAGAGCAGAGGAGGAGAATCACCTCCCTGGCCCTGCTGGCCACACTTCTGCTGCTGCAGCCCAGACTCTGCTTGGCTTTCTGGGCTGCAAGTGCACACTGCTGGCTCCTGCTGAGTTTCTCCTCCAGCAGCACTCCCAAGTCCCTCTCCTCAGGGCTGCTCTCCAGCCAGTCCCTGCCCAGCCTGGATTGGTGCTTGGCATTGCCTCGACCCAGCTTCAGGAAGTAGATCAACACTCATGCCCAACTTAGTCTTATCTGCAAACTTCCTGAGGGTGCCCTCAATTCACTCATCCAGACCATTGATAAAGACATTAAACAGCAGTGAGCCCTGGGGGGGGGCAAACACTTCTTGTGACCAGGCACCAACTGAATTGAACTCCATTTGGACCTGGGCATCCAGGCAGCTCTCAACCCAAGGATGCCTCAACACATCCAAGCTGTGAGCATCCAGTTTCTCCATGAGGATACTGTGGGAGACACTGTCAAAAGCTTTACTAAAGTCCATCTAAACAACATCCACAGCCTTCCCCTCATCCACTAAGTGGAAGCCTTGTTGTAGAAGGAGGTCAGGTTAGTCCAGCAGGACTTGGCCTTTATAATCCAGTGCTGCCTGGGCCTGACTGCCTGCTTGTCCTGCTTGTGCTGTGTGAGGGCACTCAAGATGATCTCCTCCATGACTTTCCCTGGCACTGAAGTCAGGCAGGAGGTTTAGTTCCCCACAGCCAGGTGTTAAAATTTTGGCTTAACTCCTTCTGCTGCCCTTGATGGCCAACGTTTGTGTCCTCTTTGATGTTACACCTGCTGTGAAGACTTCCAGCTCGATAGATCCCACCTCATGTGATTACTGCTGTACCCCCAAAGCTGTTGGTGTGGCTCATTCATGAGATGGCTGGAAATGGCTCCTCACAAGGCTCACAGGCTGTTAGGGGCTGGAAGGGACCCAAGGAGATCATCCAGTCCAACCCCCCTGCCACAGCAGGACAATGCTATCTAACACAGATCATACAGGAACACATCCAGACAGGCCTGGAAAGTCTCCAGAGAAGGAGACTCCACAACCTCCCTGGGCAGCCTGTGCCAGTGCTCTGGGACCCTTACAGTAAAGAAGTTCCCCCTTGTATTGAGGCAGAACCTCTTTTGCTGCAACTTGCACCCATTGCTCCTTGTTCTGTCCCAGGGAGCAGTGAGCAGAGCCTGTCCCCCTGCTCCTGGCAGCCCTCAGATATTTATAACCATTTATCAAATCCCCTCTCAGTCTTCTCTTCTCCAGACTAAGCAGCCCCAGGTCCCTCAGCCTCTCCTCATCAGGCAGTGCCCTCCAGTCCCCTCATCATCCTCATAGCCTTCTGCTGGACCCTCTCCAGCAGATCTCTGTCCCTCTTCAACTGGGAAGCCCAAAACTGAAGGCAGTATTCAAGATGAGGTCCCACTTGGGCTCCTCTCCTTGCTGCTCAACCAGGTTAAACACATGTGGAGGACCACGATCTGGGATAGGCAGAGTCCTGTCATCTCCTGAGGCAGATGTTTGGAGCAGATTGGCTACCTTAAACAGCATTTCAGTTTTGAAGGTTGTCAGTTCCCAAGCTTCCAGCCTTGGAGGGAGAAAGACCTGAGTAATGCTGCCTGATTCTTGCTGTCCTGCACGTGTTGTACGTTGCATCAAAACTCAAACTGGAGCTGAAACGTTGCCCAGAAGCTTGCTGTGAAGAGCTTAATGTTCAGCTTGAGAGGATGTGGGGGTGGAAAGTGCCTACATGTGTGGGAGAATTTATACTCATAGTTACTTCCTCTACTACAACACATTTTGTGTTCTCTTGAAGCTCTACAAAAGGTTTAATCTACCAGGAACTCCACCAGAATCAATGGGGCGAGGAAGAGACTGGAACGTGGACCTCATTCCCAAATTCCTTATGGCTAATGGTAAGTGAGAGCTGAGCAGCTTCCAAACCTGCCTCCTAAGCTTAGCCTTGTGCCATCAGCACCACAGCTTCTCCCCTCTGACCTCTTTTGGCTGAGGACCTTTCCAACTGAGGAGCTCCAACTTTGAGCATGTATCACTTGTGTGACTGGAAGGTTTGAATGGAGACTCATAGAATGGTTTAGGTTGGAAGGGACCTCAAAGCTCAGCCAGTTCTAACCTCCTGCCACAGGCAGAGACACCTCCCACTGGAACAGGTCGCTCAAGGCTCAAGGTTTGAACATAGAATGGTTTAGGTTGGAAGGGACCTCAAAGCTCATCCAGTTCTAACCTGGTTTAGGTTGGAAGGGACCTCAAAGCTCATCCAGTTCTAACCTCCTGCCACAGCCAGGGACACCTCCTACTGGAACAGGTCACTCAAGGTTTGAACATAGAATCATAGAATGGTTTAGGTTGGAAGGGACCTCAAAGCCCATCCAGTTCTAACCTCCTGCCACAGCCAGGGACACCTCCTACTGGAACAGGTCACTCAAGGCTCAAGGTTTGAACATAGAATGGTTTAGGTTGGAAGGGACCTCAAAGCTCATCCAGTTCCAACCCCCTGTGTTGGATTCTGTGATTCTGTGCTCCACAACCTCCCTGGGCATCCTGTGCCAGTGTCTTACCACCCTCACTGCAAAGAACCCTTTCCTAACATGTAGTTTGAATCTCCCCTCCTCCTGTCATTACAAGATCTGTATCAATGCCCTTCCCACTCTCAGCAGTAGCTCAGTTTTACCCCTTTGTATGGTCATAGAATCAGGTCACTCAGGGCCTCATCCAAGCTGGCCTTGAACACCTCCAGGGAGGTTCTGGAGCACAGAATTACCCAATGTGATCTTTGATCTTTGATCACATTGAGTGATTCTGTGCTTTACGACCTCCCTGGGCAACCTGTGCCAGTGTCTCACCACCCTCACTGTGAAGAACTTCTTCCTAACACCTAGTTTAATCTTCCCTCTGCCAGTTTACACCCATTACCCCTCATCCTGTCATCCATTCTGACTATGTTTGTGTTTCTAGCCAGAGTTACTGCCATGAATTTGTCCCATGTGGTTCTTCTGTGGCTTAGGGAGAAATGCTGAGTTCCATGGTGATCTTTAATCCCCTTTGTTCCTGTTTTGTGGCTTGAAAACATGGTCAGACCTTAGTGGTGCTCTAGATCCTCAGTCTGTATGCATTCCAGCACTGGGAGCGGCCTGGAGCACAGCCCTGTGAGGAGAGGCTGAGGGAGCTGGGGGTGTGCAGCCTGCAGCAGAGGAGGCTCAGGGCAGAGCTCATTGCTGTCTGCAGCTGCCTGCAGGGAGGCTGTAGCCAGGTGGGGTTGGGCTCTGNTTCTAGACCAGGCCTTGCTGAACTGGTTACCAGTCCAAGCAGGTTTGGGGCAGCTCCTTTTTCCAGACACTGACAAGTTGCCTCTGAACTCTTGTCCATGAAGCACAAAGAGATAGGTGTGTTAGTGTCAGCCTTGACTCAGGTTTCATGCAGGAGAAGACTTGGTACAAGATTCCAGTCAAGGTTTGGTTTCTCTGCTCTCAGCTTGCCCTGTGGTGCGTTTCTGAGGGACAACTCCCTTGGGTTTTGACAGCCTGGGGGACAAGAAGTGGGCAGATGTTGGCCTTTGCAAGCCAGTAGCTAGTTTGTGGTTAAGTTGGCTGGACAAGCCAATAGCAAACCAGTGTGATGGGTCACCATCATCATCATCATGAAGATGATCAGGGCTGTAACCACTCTGCTGTGAGGACAGGCTGAGAAAGTTGAGGTTGCTCAGCCTGGAGAATTGAGGCTTCCAGGGAGACCTGTTGGCCTTCCAGTACGTAAAAGGGACAAGAAGAAAGCTGGGGACAGACCTTTTAGCAGGGCCTGTTGTGACAGGGCAAGGGATGATGGTTTGAGACCAAAAGAGGGGAGCTTTAGACTGGAGAGGAGGAAATTCTTCACTGCGAGGATGGTGAGACCCTGCCACAGGCTGCCCAGAGAGGTTGTGGGTGTCCCATCCTGGATTGTTTGGGGCTCTGAGCAACCTGAGGTGTCCTTGCTCATGGCAGGGGTCTTGGACTAGATGACCTTTAGGGGTCCCTTCCAACCCAAACCAAACCATTTTGTGATTCCATGACAACTAACACTTAGGTCATGCTAGATGTGAATAGTGAGGATGAGGAGCTGCTGTGCTTCAAAGCCATGACCTTTTTTGTCATGCTGAGTGTGGAACTCCAAGGAGCAAAAGAGCAGCCATGCTCTGCAGTGTATTAACGTGCTGCAGGATGGCTTTTACTGAGAGGAGTGATGAAAACCAGAGGAATGAGAAGGAAGCTGTGAGGAGCCCATAAAAGCTCCTCTTAATCATACTAGTGAGTATCTGTCTGTTACACAAGGGTGTAAGAGCTGTGTGGGTCAAACATGGTGCTGTTGTTGAAGGGTTGGCTGTGTTGGAAGAACTCTCTGTCCTCCTGGCTCTAGCTCAGCTGGTTGACTTGTGCCAAACCTCCTCTCCAGGTCAGTTGGTAAAGATGCTGCTCTACACAGAAGTCACTCGCTACTTAGACTTCAAGGTGATCGAGGGGAGCTTCGTCTACAAGGGAGGGAAGATCTACAAAGTTCCTTCCACTGAGGCAGAAGCTTTGGCATCCAGTGAGTATTGCACCTTACTTCCTCCTGAGGCTCTAGACAAAGGTCTCTGCCACCCACATCTCAGGATGTTTCTGTGTAGGAAAGGTCTTGGTGCTCCTCATGTGGTGCTGTGTGTAGACTCCCATCTCAATATCAATAGCACAGGAGTCTTCACTTCTCACCTGGCTTCAAACACCACTTAGTGTGAGTCTTGAGCTTCCTGAGCCATGGGTTACTCTTTGCCTGGAGCTTTCAAGTTGCTTCTTCTGTGGCTCATCTGGTGAGAATCTGGCAGCATTTAACTTCTCCAGGAGGTTACATTTGGGCCTTCTACTCCCAGCTCTGCCATAAACATGTTACGTTAGGTACATGCTGGGTGGGATTTGTGTTGGTCACACTCATCAGCAGGCAGGTAGGAATGACTGACTCCAGCCTGTGGCATCTCCCTTCAGTCTTAATGATTGGCTACTTTAAATTCCATCCTTCTGATCCTTCCTGCTTGTGTGGTGAAATAATCAGGAGGCGGCAGGGGATGGTCCATGAACTTCAGATGTAGCATCAGAAGCCTCCTGATAGGTTGAATCCTGGGAATAAGGCTCTTGTTTGCATCTTGGAGCCATCTTCATGGCAGATATTCCTGGTGGTGGTGAAGCAATCAGGTGCTCCTCCAATTTGACCACGCTACTGGCTTGTAAGTGGTCTCCTGAGACACTCACTGGTAGAAGCAGGAGGTGCCTTTGGTGCTGTCTCTACCTTCATGTTTCAGCAACTCCAATCTGGCTTCTCACTCCTGTAAAGTAAACACAAACATGGCTGGGAGTTTTGACTCTCACAGCACTTGCTTCTTCCTTGGTGAGGAGAGTCCAGCTTTGATGGAGCTTGGAGCATCACTGAGCCTGGTAGATATCAAACACAGGTCTCTGCTTAGGGAAGATCAGTTTGGGCTTAACATTGGGCCAAGGGGAAACTGCTTTCCTGGCTTTCCCTCAGTTGTAAGTAGCATGTAGAAGGCTCCAGCCATGCCTTGGGAGATGTTGGTGGTACCACCTCTTGGTGTACACCAGGACAGGTTTGTATGGACCCTTAGGGCAGAGGTTGGTGTGGAAGTAGCATGTAGAAGGCTCCAGCCATGCCTTGGTAGATGTTGGTGGTACCATCTCTTGGTATACACTAAGGACAGGTTTGTATGGACCCTTAGGGCAGAGGTTGGTGTGGAAGCAGCATGTAGAAGGCTCCAGCTGCACCTTGGGAGAGGTTGGTGGTACCACCTCTTGGTCTGCACCAGGACAGGTTTGTGTGGACCCTTAGGGCAGAGGTTGGTGTGGAAGCAGCATGTAGAAGGCTCCAGCCGCACCTTGGGAGATGTTGGTGGTACCACCTCTTGGTGCACGCCCGGAGAGCTGCTTCTTGGCCGCCGCTGGTGTCCCCTGCTTGAAGAGAGAGCCCTGCTCAGCAGGCTGCAGGGCAGTTTCGGGTGCTGGTGCCACGTTTGAAGCAGCTGAGCGCGCCTGCCCAGGTGTGGCCGCGGCAGAGCCCCGTGGCAGCTGCCCGGGTGCTGACGGTGCCCTGCTCTGCAGGCCTGATGGGCTTGTTCGAGAAGCGCCGCTTCAGGAAGTTCCTGGTCTACGTCGCCAACTTCGACGAGAACGACCCCCGCACCTTCGAGGGGGTGGACCCCAAGAAGACCACCATGAGAGATGTCTACAAGAAGTTTGACCTGGGGCAGGACGTCATCGACTTCACGGGACATGCCCTGGCCCTCTACAGGACCGACGAGTAAGTGACATTGCTGCTGCCGCTGCTGCTTCCCTGGCGCCTGCGGTCGGCACCTTGTAAGGTCATCCAGTCCCAGCCTTAGCCCAGCACTGCCAGGTCACCGCTAAGCCATGGCCCTCAGTAGCACATCTCCGTGGGGTGGGAGACTCCACCGCTGCCCTGGGCAGCCTCTTCCAGCCCTCAAGGGGAAGAGGTTGTTCCTCATGTCCAACCTGTACCTCCTGTGCTACAATCTGAGGCCCTTTCCTCTTGTTCCATGGAAGAAGAGACCAACCCCTCTCTGGCTCCAGCCTCCTTTTAGGGAGTTGTGGAGGTCCAGAAGGCCTTCCCTTAGCATCCTTTTCCCTAGGCTGAACAGGCCCAGTTCCCTCAGCTGCTCCTCACAAGACCTGTGCTCTAGTCCCTTCCCCAGCTTCATTACCCTTCTTTGGACATGCTCCAGTCCCTCATTGTCTGTCCTGGAGTGAGCAACTCAATACTGATCCCAGGATTTGAGTGTGGCCTCACCAGCACCCAGTCTAGGGGGGACAATCCTTGCCCTGACTCTGCTGGCCACCCTGTTGCTGCTCCAAGCCAGGATACTGGTGGCCTTCTTAGCCACCTGGGCTGGCTGGGGTGCTGGGAGCCTACAGCACAGGCTTTGCATTCAGTGTTAGAATCATAGGATCAACCAGGTTGATTCTCCAGGATCATCCAGTCCAACCTAGCACCCAGCCCTAGGCAGTCAATCACCCAGACCATGGCACTAAGTGCCTCAGCCAGGCTGTGCCTGAACACCTCCAGGGATGGTGTCTCCACCACCTCCCTGGGCAGCCCATTCCAATGCCAATCACTCTCTCTGCCAACAACTTCCTCCTAACATCCAGTCCAGAACTCCCCTGCCAAAGCTTGAGCCTGTGTCCCCTTGTTCTGTTGCTGCTTGCCTGGCAGCAGAGCCCAACCCCACCTGGCTACAGCCTCCCTTCAGGGAGCTGCAGACAGCAATGAGCTCTGCCCTGAGCCTCCTCTTCTGCAGGCTGCACACCCCCAGCTCCCTCAGCCTCTCCTCACAGGGCTGTGCTCCAGGCCCCTCTCCAGCCTTGCTGCCCTTCTCCAAACACCTTCCAGCACCTCAACATCTCACTTGAATTGAGTGGCCCAGTGTAGGATGTGCCCATGAATCTTGAAGCACCAGGCCCTCTCCTCCTGGGGTTAATGAGCTATCTCCTGCCTGGGTAAAGCCCCTGGTGACACTGAGTCCCCCAAAGAAAGGGAACCTCCAGGAAAATGCTTGCCTGGAGCAGCTGGGTGGTAAGGAAGGAAGCTTCAGGGGAAGTAAATGTTTTGCTCTCTTGGGTGTGTTCTGCTCCAAGTCTTGGTTTGTGAGACCTTGACCCCACGTGTCCACCCTCTCCAGCTATCTAGATCAACCATGCCAAGAAACAATCAACAGGATTAAGCTCTACAGCGAGTCTCTGGCCAGATATGGGAAGAGTCCCTACCTTTACCCGCTCTACGGCCTGGGAGAGCTGCCCCAGGGCTTTGCAAGGTGAGAGCTTTGGGCTTTGACCTCCAGGATTGGGTTTTCTGAGTGCAGTGGCACCTGGTGGGACATCAGATGTGTGAAGTCAGTGCTCAGCCTTCCAGAACGTGGTGCTGGAACAACAGCTCTGTGGTGGTTAACAATGAGGTTCTCTTGTGGGCATCATAGATTCATGGAATGGTTTGGGTTGGAAGGGACCTTAAAAGATCATCTAGTTCCCACTCTCCATGGGCAGGGGCACCTTCCACTAGGTCAGGTTGCTTAGGCTTGGTCTTCAACACCTCTAGGGAAGGGGCAAAGATAGACTCATAGAATGGTTTAGGTTGGAAGGGACCTCAAAGCTCAGCCAGTTCTACCCCCCTGCCATAGGTAGGGACACCTCCCACTGGAACAGATTGCTCAAGGTTTGAACATAGACTCATAGAATGGTTTAGGTTGGAAAGGACCTCAAAGCTCAGCCAGTTCCAACCCCCTGCCACAGGCAGGGACACCTCCCGCTAGAACAGGTCGTTCAAGGCCTCATCCAACCTGGCCTTGAACACCTCCAGGAAGGGAGCAGCCACAACCTCCCTGGGCAACCTGTGCCAGTGTCTCACCACTGGAATTACCTACCTGCTGTAGCCTACAGGTCTTACACTGTAGGCCTGTGGGTTGCACTGACCAGGTTCTTCTTAGCTGGGGTTCATTCCACTCATGACTTGCTCCAGACGCCATTTGATGCCTTGCAGAGAGGACAGCATTGTCTCAGCAGCATTACTTTGGAGAGGTTTAAGTCTCAGATGGGGTTTGTCCAAGTGGAAGAGAAGCAGCATGGGCCTGAAGGACTCTTAGGAACCCAACATGGCCTAAGGAACCTACTCAGGTGGCTTTCCTCTTGCAGGCTAAGTGCTATCTATGGAGGCACCTACATGCTGAACAAGCCCATCGAGGAGATCGTGATAGAAAACGGCAAAGTGGTTGGTGTCAAGTCTGAAGGAGAGGTTGGTGCCTTCTGATTCTGTGCTTACTCCACACCCCACCTGCTGCTGCTGCTGCTCAGAATTGGGGCTGTTGGTCTTCAGTCTGAACACACACAGGAGAAGACTCTTCATGGCAGCACTAACACCGCAACTGCTTGGCCAGTTGCTTATCCTCATGGTGAGGAGCCTTACTCCTAAGTGAGCCCGCTCCAGGAGCTGGAATGAAACCTCCTTCAGGTGACAGGGATGTCTTTGGAATTAACCAGGCTGGTGGGACTGGAAAGGAGCTGCTTGTTGGTTTCTAACATGGCTTTGGAACCAGCTCTGCCTTTGACATGGGGCACTGGCAGCTCAGAACCAGCATGCAGCCTTTCTGCAGCTTCTTCTCAAGCTGGTAATGTAAAGCTAGGGAGCACTGAGAGCTAAAAATGTCCTCCCAGCTGGAGCAGGAGCTTCACAGGACAGTTTAACACTTTGCTGGTGGAGTAGTGTGTCCCTTCTGGGTCAGGAATGGTGTGTCCTGGCCAGCAGCAGAGGTGACAATCCACACAAGAGTGATGTGCCCAAGTGCAGGCAGCCTGGAGGCTTTAAAGTGGACAAATCTTGAACTCTTGATGTCAAAATGAGTTCTGAGAGGAACTGATTGACTCCTGTCTGTGGGGTTCCACCTTGACTGCAGCCAGTTAATGGTCCTAGACTGGGAGGACTGAACCCTCAGATGGTCAGAACTGAATGGCATGGACAAGATGTGATCACACAGCTGCATGTGGTCTTCTAGGAGCAATGTGCTGAGGTTTCTCAAAGTGTCCTGCTGGCAGTGAAATGAGATCCTGGTTCACAGGATGTTAGGGGTTGGAAGGGACCCAAGGAGATCATCCAGTCTAACCCCCCTGACAGAGCAGGACCACACAATCCAGCACAGGTCACACAGGAACACATTCAGACAGGCCTGGAAAGGCTCCAGAGAAGGAGACTCCACAACCTCTCTGGGCAGCCTGTGCCAGGGCTCTGGGACTCTTCCAGTCAAGGTTCAGGAAGAGCTACCTAAAATTGCTCTTGGTGTTACCAAAAGTCACAGAATAGTAGGGGTTGGAAGGGACTTCTGGAGATCACTGAGTCCAACTCCCCTGCCCAGGCAGGTTCACCTGAGCATGTCCAGGTGGGTTCTGAACGTCTCCAGAGATGGAGACTCCTCCACCTCTCTGGACAGCCTGCTCCAGTCACTCTCAAATTGAAGAAGTTTCTTTTCAAGTTCAGGTGGAGCTTCTTGTGTTCAGGTTCATGCCCACTGCCCCTCATCCTGTCACTGGGCCCCGCTGACAGATCTGCTTCCTCCTCTCTGTCTCTGTGGTGGTCACTCGAGGTCTGTCTCTGCAGGTGGCTCGCTGCAAACAGCTCATCTGCGACCCCAGCTACGTCTCGGACCGCGTCACGAAGGTGGGCCAGGTGATTCGGGTAATCTGCATCCTGAGCCACCCCATCAAGAACACCAACGATGCCAACTCCTGCCAGATCATCATTCCACAGAACCAGGTCAACAGGAAGTCAGGTGTGTGGAGAGCAAGGGGCTGCAGGGGCTCTCCTCGCTGAGGGCGAGGGTGGTGGTCCCATGGCCTCGGACTGATCGCGTGCTCTGGCCATAGAAGAGCTTGGTGGGAAGAGACCTTTCATGCCACCCAGTCCAACCATTAACCCAGCACTGCCAGGTCACCACTAAACCATGGCCCTCAGCACCACATCTGCATGGCTTTGAAGTAGCATAGAACCATAGAATCAAGCAGGTTGGAAGAGACCTCCAAGCTCAGCCAGTCCAACCTAGCACCCAGCCCTGTTCAGTCAACCAGACCATGGCACTAAGTGCCTCATCCAGGCTTTGTTTCAACACCTCCAGGGATGGTGACTCCACCACCTCCCTGGGCAGCCCATTCCAATGCCAATCACTCTCTCTGCCAACAACTTCCTCCTCACATCCAGCCTAGACCTGCCCTGGCACAACTTGAGACTGTATCCCAGGGGCGATGATTCAGTCCCTGCCCTGGGCAGCCTGTTCTAAGGTTTGACAACCCTTTTGAGGAAGAAATTGTTCCCTGAGTCCAATCTAAACCTTCCCAAGAGCAACCTCAGGCTGTTTCTTTTCATCCTGTCACTTGCTCCTTGGGAGCCACCTGGCTCCAGCCTTCTTTCAGGGAGTTGGAGAGAGCCAGGAGGTGTCCCCTCAGTCTCCTTTTCTCCAGGCTCAACAGCCCCAGGTCCCTCAGCTGCCCCTCCCCATCCCTGTTCTCCTGACCTTTCACCAGCTTCGTTGCCCTTCTCTAGACATGCTCCAGCCCTGAAATGTCCATTGAGATGTGGTTGCAGCAGGAAAAGGCAGGAAAATGCTGCTCCTGTGGCAGAATTTCTGTCCCTGTCTGGCAGCCCTTTCAGGCTGCAGGCAGGCCCTGCTTTGTGCAGAGCAGTAGGGGGGGAAGGCAGCAGAACCTGGGTGCCTGTGGTCGGAAATCTGTGAGGAACCCACCGGAGGAAGTGCCCTGGGCTGGCAGAAGTGGTGAGGAGCCTGAGGCTGCCCTAGGAGGGGCTGAGTGCAACCTGCAGGAGAACACTGGAGTAGGTTGCCCAGGGAGGTTACAGATGCCCTCTCCCTGGAGGTGTTTAAGGCCAGGTTGGATGGGGCCTTTGAGCAGTCTGGTTCAGCAGGAGGTGTCCCCACCTATGGCAGGGGGGGTTGGAACTGGATGGGCCTTCAAGGTCCCTTCCAGCCCAAACCATTCTGTGAATCGATGAGAGAGGATCGCTTGGCTGGCTCTTGGGGACACTGATGGCTCTTGGGCAGCCATCATAGCCACAGGAAAGTGGATTCTGGGGAGCTTAGTGTCACTTTGAGGCTCTTCAGCCAAGAGACAAGAGTCAGTCCTGGACCGCAGGACAAGGATGGACTTCATTCAAGTGTGGTCCTACACCAGGCAAGGCTATGCAAAGCGTGAGGGAAGCGGTGGGATGGGTGTGTGAGGCAGAGGAGGCTGTGGGGCCAGGGCAGGCCTGATGCAAGCTGTTGGGCTCACCTGGCTGCTGCTGAGCCTCTGCTGTGGTTGGTTTGCCCAGACATCTACGTCTGCATGATCTCCTCTGCGCACAACGTGGCGGCGCAGGGCAAGTACATCGCCATCGCCAGCACCACCGTGGAGACCGCCGACCCCGAGAAGGAAATCAAGCCTGCCTTGGACCTCTTGGAGCCCATCGAGCAGAAGTAGGTCCTCAGGCAGCTCACCCTGCCCCTTCTCACTTCTCTACTGCTGCTGCCTAGGCAGGAGGGGAAGGCAGAGGGGAGCTGAAGGACACTGGGCTGCAAGGAGGGGTTCTAACTCTGCGGCTCGGCTGCTGAGAATCGTAGAGTAGGGTTGGTTGGAAGAGACCTTTCAGGCCTTTGAGTCTAACCATCGACCCAGCGCTGCCAGGTCACCGCTGAACCATGGCCCTCGGCACCACATCTGCACAGCTCTGAAGTATCCCCAGGGGTGATGACTCAAGCACTGCCCTGAGGGCCAGGGCTTGACAACTCCTTTGAGGAAGAAATTGTTCCTCATGTCCAACCTAAACCTCCCCTGGGGCAACTTGAGGCTGTTTCCCTTTGTGCTATTAATGGCTGTGTGGGAGAAAAGACCAAGCCCCATGTGCCCCCAGCCTCCTTTCAGGGAGTTGTAAAGAGCCAGAAGGTCTCCCCTCAGCCTCCTTTTCTCCAGGCTGAACAACCACAGGTCCCTCAGCTGCTCCTCCCCAGACCTTTCTCCAGACCCTTCACCAGCTTCATTGTCCTTCTCTGGACACACCACAGCACCTCAGTGGCCTTTGAGTGAGGGGTCCAAAACTGAGCCCAGGATTTGAGGTGTGACCTCACTAGGCAGTGTGGTGCCCTGAAGCACCCACACTGATGTCACCAACGCTCCAACCATTCTCAGTCCTCTTTCTTCCTCTCTTCCAGGTTTGTCAGCATCAGCGACCTCTTTGCCCCAACTGATCTGGGCACTGAAAGCCAGGTGAGTGAGGAACCTCTGAGGGGGTAACCCTGGAGGGGCCAAGTAACCTCTGAGGGGCTAACCTTGGAGTGACCTTGAAGGAGCTCAGTTTGCTCAGAGGCTAACCTTGGAGTAACCTTGGAGGGGACAAGAAAGCTGTGAGTGGCTAACCTTGGAGGGGCTTAGTGAGCTGTGAGAGGCTAACCTTGGAGTAAGCTTGGAGGGCTCAGTGAGCTGTGAGGGGCTAACCTTGGAGGGGCTTAGTGAGCTCAGAGAGGCTAACCTTGGAGTAAGCTTGGAGGGCTCAGTGAGCT
>WAAF01012025.1:93830-107701 GCA_013400475.1 Tricholaema leucomelas
TGGAGCACAGAATCACCCAATGTGATCAAAGATCACATTGGGTGATTCTGTGCTCCACAACCTCCCTGGAGGTTTTAAGGCCAGGTTGGATGAGGCCTTAAGCAACCTGTTTTAGTAGGAGGCATCCCTGCCTGTGGCAGGTTGTTGGAACTGGCTGATCTTTGAGGTCCCTTCCAACCTAAACCATTCCATGACTGTATGAAAAGCACTCCAGATGTCCTGCAAGAGACATCCCCTGCAGACATCTATCTTTCCAGAACAACTTACCCATGCAGGGCACGGATGACAGTCTTCTCCAGGGCATCATTGGTGTACCTGCTGTCCAAATTGAAGAGGTATTCTGCCTCCCAGTGGCATGTCACCTTCATGGACTCGCCAGAGATGTTGACAGTGTGGGACTTGGTGAAGTCCTCCCTCAACCTGGGGGTCAGCAGGCTGCTCCTGCGCCTCATTGCCACGGCCTGGAAGGGCTGCGGCGAGTGGCCGCTGTTCTGCTGGTGACGGAAAGGTAGGACCTTGCCAACCAGAGGTCCTGCTTGGCCTGGTCTAGTCCCATTTCTGGAGGGTGCTGGTCCAGGGTAGGGGGCACCTCTGGGCTGCAGATGTTTCCTTGAGTGCTCAGGCACCTGCGAGGCATACGAATGCTCGACAGAGATGAAGGAGTGCTTGTTCAGCTCAGCGGCTTCTCGAGTCTCTCCTGGAGGCAACACATGAGGTTTGGAAGGGCTGGGGCTCACAACGTTCCTCTTGCTGGAAATCCCAGCGTTTTTCTCACTGGGAACAGAGGCCAGGTCCTTTAAGTCTGTTTTTTCAGCAGGAGGAAGGCTGTGGTTTGGTGAAGCTGTGCTAGGAGAGGCGACTCCCTTTGCAAACTTCTCTACCCTGTGGTATTCGTGGTCGGAAGCAACACGCAAGGATTTGTGCTTGCGTTGGCGCTGCTGCTCCTTTAGGGGGCGGCTGGAGGGCACAGGCATCATCTCGTTGTCCCTGGGGATGAATGAAGGGATACAAGAACCCAGAGCCAGATCAGCCAACAAGTTCAAGGCATGGGACTCAAAGTCATTCCCTTTTGGATGGAAACCAAGATCGGCAACCCTGCCCAGGCAACTCTCGCTCTCTTGGCTGTCTGCTGCTTGGTGTGGGGGAGAAACATCACTTGGGAGGACAGGTGGCTCCTTCCGCTCTGCAAGAGAAAGGCACAGTCAGAGAAGAAGCAACGTCCACACAGCTCTCTGCCTTGTGGAAAGGTTCCAAGTACAATTCCAGTTTGGCAGGAAAAGGAGTCCCTCCCAAGGTGGAATTTGCACCACCTCCGTGGTCATGCAGATCACAGCTACTATGAAACGATCACAGAATCCCAGGAGGGGTTGGAAGGGACCTCTAGAGATCACCTAGTCCAACCCCCACCCTGCTAAACCAGATTCATTTAGATCAGGGTGCACAGGAATGTGTCCAGGTGAGTTGTGAAAGTCTCCAGAGGAGATTCCAGTCTCTGTGGGCAGCCTGGGCCAGTGCTCTGCCAGCCTCACAGGAAAGAGGTTTCTCCTTAAATCCAAGTGAAACCTCCTGTCTTCTAGTTTGTACCTGAAGGCTTACAAGGAACGGCTGAAGGAATTTGGGATGTGAAGCCTTCAGAAGAGGAGGCTGAGGAGAGACCTCATTGCCCTCTACAACTTTCAGTATCTGAAGGGGGCCTAGAAAAAGCTGGGGAGGGACTTTTTAGGAGACCAGGGAGTGACAGGACTGGGGGGAATGGAGCAAAGCTGGAGGTGGGGAGAGTCAGACTGGATGTGAGGACGAAGTTGTTGAGCATGAGAGTGGTGAGAGGCTGGAATGGGTTGCCCAGGAAGGTGGTTGAGGCCCCATGGCTGGAGGTGTTTAAGGCCAGGCTGGCTGAGGCTGTGTGCAGCCTGCTCTAGGGTAGGGTGTCCCTGGGCATGGCAGGGGGGTTGGAACTGGCTGAGCCTTGTGCTCCCTTCCAACCCTGACTGATTCTATGATTCTATGAACTTCCTGAAAGGAGATTGGAGCAAGGTGAAGGTGGGTCCCTTCTCACGTGCAGCAAGTGACAGGACAAGAGGACGTGGGCTCAAGTTGTGCCAAGGGAAGTTCAGGTTGGATATTAGGAGAAATTTCTTCACTGAAAGGGTTCTCAGACATTGGACCAGAATGCCCAAGGAGGTGGTGGAGTCACCATCCCTGAAGGTATTTAAAAGACATGTGGATGTGGTGCTGAGGGACATGGTTCAGTGGTAGTAGCCTAGCAGCAGGAGTGGGATTGTGAGCTCCAGGTGAGCTGCTGGACTTGATCTCAAAGGTCTCTTTAGTTTTGTGATTCAAGAAGAGAGTTAGCCCTCAGAAATAAAAGGCATGGCATGCAGAGTGAGATTCCCCTTGGCCTCTGTGCAGAAGGGTGCTTTGGCCACTTTAATTACAAACCTGAGAGCTTTTAAGTGTTTCCCTAATCCTTTTAATCTCACTTTAAATCTTCTTCTAGTCTGAGTACTTGCAACCTTCACAGATAAACCCTGTGCCATGCTTTCAATAACTCAGCTACAAAACCCAGCCAAACCTTGCCCTCATGCTTCCAACTGTACATCTTCTCAAGACCATAACTTGTCCCTGAGAGAGTGACTGGCATTGGAATGGGCTGCTCAGGGAGGTGGTGGAGTTGCCATCCCTGGAGGCATTCAAGAAAAGCCTGAATGAGGCACTTAGTAGCATGGTCTAGTTGATAGGACAGGGCTGGGTGTTAGGTTGGACTGGATGAGTTTGGAGGTCTCTTCCAACCTGGTTGATTCTATGACCTTAGAGCACAGTTTTTGGCTCCTCACTACAAGAAGGACATTGAGTTGCTGGAGCACATCCTGAAAAAAGCAACAAAGCTGGTGAAGGGTCTGGAGAGCAGGTATTATGAGGAGCAGCTGAGGGAACTGGGGTTGTTTAGTCTGAAGGAGGTTGAGGGGAGAGCTCATTGCTCTCTACAGGTACCTGAAATGAGGATGGAATGAGGTGAGGGTTGGTCTCTAAGTAATAGGTGACAGGATGAGAAGAAATGGCCTGAAATTTTGCCAGAGGAAGTTTAGAATCATAGAATCAAGCAGGTTGGAAGAGACCCCCAAGATCATCCAGTCCAACCTAGCACCCAGCTCTGTACAGTCAATGAGACCATGGATGGCACTCAGTGCCTCAGCCAGGCTNTTCCAGCACCTCAACATCTCTCTTGAATGGAGGAGCCCAAAACTGCACACAGCACTCGAGGTGTGGCCTGACCAGGGTTGAGTACAGGGGCAGAAGAACCTCCTTTGTCCTGCTGCCCACACTGCTCCTGAGCCAGCCCAGGATGCCATTGGCTCTGCTGCCCACCTGGGCACACTGCTGCCTCATCTTCATGTTAGGTTGGATATTAGGAAAATATTCTTTCCTGCAAGAGTAGTCAGGGACTGGAACAGGCTGCCCATGGAGGTGGTGGAGTCACCATCTCTGGAGGTGTGCAAGAAACCTGTGGACATGGTAATTTTGGGACATCATTAACAGACACGGTGTTAGGTTGATGGTTGGACTCAATGATCTTGGAGGTCTTTTCCAACCAAAACAATCCTATGATTCAATGTAGAAACCTGGGGGCTCCCAGAGGCAAGCAGAGCACAGCAAACCAGCACTGATTTAGGTTTTTGGCATTGAAATGCCCCTTGCCATGGCTCAATGCCCACACCTGTAAAAGCAGCATGAAGTCATTAAGCAGGGTCAATACCTTCTGCTGTAAAACCAGCACAGGAACCTCTCTTCAACAAAAAGCTCATTAAAACACATCTGTGCTGAAGGCCTTTGTGCTGCATTTCATTTCCCTCTGAACTGTGTAGTATGACACACAAGTTAAGTGTTTCTTACTGCATTTTCTGGCAGATCCTAGCATTGGTAAGGACCTATCTGACACTGTCATCATGTGACAGCACTTGTTAAGACCTGCTTTGGGAACCCACCAGTGATAAGGGCAAGAAGAGGCTGTGTTTGACAGTCACATGCTGGTGAAAAGTGTCATGTTTCAGTAACATCTGGCAATAAAAGACCAAGAAGAAGGGGTTAATTGAGTCAAGGTGGTTAAGCTACTCTTCAGTGCTTCCAACCTCACCAGGAAGGGGAAAAAGAAAGACCAGAGGTGGATCCCAGAAAGGACATCAAAGCATGAGTTGGAAAACACATGACAAGTTAACAGAAAATTACTCTCTTGTTCCATCATTTAGTTTGGCACTGAAATACTGCCTCTCAGTTTAGGAGCAAAGTCCTGGCCAGCACCTCCAGACACTCCATTCAGGGGCTGTCCAGGCTGCCTCTTAAATCTGCTGCAGCCTGCCACAGAATCATAGAATTGTTTGGGTTGGAAAAGACCTCCAAGATCAGCAAGTCTAACCTTCAACCATGGACATCAAACCATGTCCCAGAGTGCCATGTCCACACGTTTCTTAAACACCTCCAGGAATGGTGACTCAAGCACATCCCTGGGTCTGCTAAGGCTGTGAAATGATGAGATTTAGAAGGGAAGAGACTAAAAATCTGACTGGGAGCAGAAGTGCTTTAACTTTTTAAACATTCTAAGCCAAAAAAGCAATATGAAGGCTTAGGAAAGGACTTGGAAAGAAACCAGAGTAGTCTGTAACATCCCATAATGGAGATTTTCACCATGAACATTGTGGTTTATGCTACAAAGCACAACTGAAAGCCTACAAGGTGTGGGGCAGCAGCACTCAGGCCTTAGCACTGAATACTGTAAGGCCCTTTGGCTTCTGTTAAATGTGCTGTTACCATCACCTCTTTGCTGACTTGGTTTTGAAAGAATCACCAAATCCCAGCATAGTAGGGGGCTGGAGGGGCCTTACTGAGCTCACCCAGTCCAAGCCTCCTGCTAAAGCAGGGTCACCCACAGGAGGATGCCCAGCATTAATGTCCAGGCAGGTTTGGAATCTCTCCAGACAAGAAGACTCCACAACCTCTCTGGGCAGCCTACAGCAGGGCTGCACCACTCTCACAGAAAGGGGTTTCTCGTGATGAAACCTCCTGGGTTCCAGTCTGTGTTCATTACCCCTTCTCCTGTCACTGGGCAGCACTGAAAAGAGTCTGGCCCCATCCTCTTGCTGCCCACCCTTTAGTTCTGAGCATTGAGCAGATCCCCTCTCAGGCCACTCCTCTTCAGGCTCAACAGCCCCAGGGCTCTTGGCCTTTTCTCTTTAGAGATGCTCCAGGCCCCACAGCACCTCTGGAACCTCTGCTGGATTCTCTCCAGTAGATCCCTGTCTCTCTTGAAATGAGCATCACAGAGCTGAACTCAGTAGTCCAGCTGCAGCCTCACTAGGGCAGAGCAGAGGGGAAGAACCTCTAACCAGTAGGATCAGTGCAGCATAATTTGGACCTGGCAACTTGCCGTCCAGCAGCACTCCAAGGTCCTTCTTCCCAGAGCTACTTCCCAGCAGGTGAACCCCTCAGCTGTACTGGTGTGGGGGCTGTTCCTCACCAAGGACAGACAAGATTTCCACAGGGAACAGCACTCTTACCACTCCCTCCTTGCTTTTTAGCTTGAGGTTTCCAAGGGCCATTGGTGACACTTTTCACCACCTTGCTTTTCTCTGGCTTCCTAAGGGTCTCAGCCACCTTTTTGACATCTGAGTTCTTCTGTGCCTTTTGTCTCTTTGCTTCCAAGCCAGGATCACTGGGGGCTGAAGTTTCCTTCTGAAGAGGTTCGGAGTGTGTTTTGTGCACAAATTCTGCACACAGGACCTCTGCACCTAGAGCAGGAAAAAGAGAGGACTGTTTTGAGACATGTTCAGATTAAAAAGGAGTCGTTGCAAAATTTCCAGTTAAGGAATGTGGAAGGACTGGTGTAGGAGTGATTGACAGTCTTCAACCACAAAAGCCCGTCTTCCTCACCTAAAACAGGTGTTCTTCAGTGATAAGTCACATTAGTTCCTGCCTGGCACCCCCTGCACCCTGAGGGTACTTATTTACCTCGCCAGGAGAACCTCTCCTAGATCCATCAGCAACAGACCTGAAGCAACATGCCCCAGGGCAGATCTCTGAACTGTGAATGACAGCTGACAGGACAGCCCATTTCCACAGCTGCTGCCACTACCTGTGATGTATGCAGATGCCAGCAGAAGTTTCTTCAGATATTTTTAGTCACATTTCACCACCAAGGCTGGATTCATCTTGACCCACTCTGAATGTCTCTACAAATGACATTTGAGTGATCTGCCATTGGAATGGGCTGCCCAGGGAGGTGGTGGCATCACAGTCGCTGGAGGTGTTCAAGCAAAGCCTGGATGAGGCACTTAGTGCCATGGTTTGGGTGATTAGCCAGGGCTGGGTGCTAGGTTGGACTGGATAAGCTTGGGGCTCTCTTCCAACCTGCTTGATTCCATGATATCAGGTGAAAGCTCAAAAGGGCAGGCTTAGCTTATCCTCCACAGTGAGATAAAAGTCTTCAGAGGACAATTTATGCCACTGAGACAATTCACATGAGCAGCTCAAGCTTTCAGAAAACTAAGTTGGGTGGGATTGGTCTCAAACTTCTTGTTTCTTTAAGGCCACAGTAAGAAAGCTGACTCAGGAGTGGCAACATGACCACACAGAGTGGCCATAGCTTGGGAAACTGCTCCCTTTGACAGTCCATGGACAAGAGATGTCATAACCATGACCTGGATGATGCCCTGTTGCACAGTCACCCATAATTGTGGATAGCACTGGGTGCTAGGTTGGACTGGATGATCTTGGAGGTCTCTTCCAACCTGGCTGATTCTATGATTCTAAGATCATCAAGTCCAACAAGCTAAAAAGGTCTCTTCCAACCAGTCTGATTCCATAAGCAAAGGAAAGCAAAAGCATGGACTGTTGCATCAAGCTTCAGGCACCTTTGCTGAAATCCCTGCTGACAGCACTGGGCTGCTTCCCAGGTTGAGCAAGACACTGTGGAAACAACACCACAGGCCTGTTTCACAGAATCCCAGACTGGAAGGGACCTCAAGGATCACCTTGCCCAACCTCTTGGCAAAAGCACTGTCTAGGCATGACAAAGGCCATCAAAGCATCTGGTGATGGGGAATCCAGTGCTTCCCTGAGAGAATCTCAATGGCTCATTTGGAAGCTCTCAGGAGATGCCTGCTTGCTCTGAGCACCTTGGGAGATGTTAAGGGGACATGATGAACCCTGTGTATCCCAGCTAGGAGAAGCAGCAGAAGGACACTTATGAACCCTATGTATCCCAGCTAGGGGAAGCAGCAGGAGGACACTTATGAACCCTATGTATCCCAGCTAGGAGAAGCAGGAGGAGGACACTTATGAACCCTATGTATCCCAGCTAGGAGAAGCAGCAGAAGGACACTTATGAACCCTATGTATCCCAGCTAGGAGAAGCAGCAGAAGGACACTTATGAACCCTATGTATCCCAGCTAGGGGAAGCAGCAGGAGGACACTTATGAACCCTATGTATCCCAGCTAGGGGAAGCAGCAGGAGGACACTTATGAACCCTATGTATCCCAGCTAGGAGAAGCAGGAGGAGGACACTTATGAACCCTATGTATCCCAGCTAGGGGAAGCAGCAGGAGGAGGACACTTATGAACCCTATGTATCCCAGCTAGGAGAAGCAGAAGGAGGACACTTATGAGCCTTATGTATCCCAGCTAGGAGAAGCAGGAGGAGGTCCCTTACCTCTTTTCCTTCTGTGTGGAGACTGCAGATTGGCTAATTTAAGCATGGGCTCACTGGAATTGGTCATGTTCCCTGATTTTTTAGGAAAAGAGAAAGCCATATTGATCTTCTTCTTAGATGCTTTCCTGTTCCTGCTACTGTCCCCCAGAGGATGCGTTTGCATCTTGAAGGGTGACCATTTCTTCCTGGTGCTGGTCATAACAGCTCTGCTGGACTTCCTCCTGCTCTGCTGCACACACAGCTTGCTGGCCTGGGTGACATCTTTTGTGGGTCCTTCCCCACTCTGCTCCAGGCCCACTGTTGAGTTTTCACTTCTGCCTTTTGTTTCTGCTGCTGTGTTGAAAGGAATAGAGCTTGGTGGCCCAGCTGAAGAGGAGTCCATTTTACAATCTGTCTCTGAATGGTAGGAAAGAGACTGAGCAGCATCAGTCAAACATCCTAAAACATCTGACAATTCCAGAGTGTAGCTGCTGGGGTCAGAGAGGTAATGCTGGAGCTGGGAGGAGCACTGCCCAGGGTGTTTCCTGAAGGGATTAGTCCATTCATCCTCAGTTGGTGGAAGGAGAGAAGAAAGAGGAACCTCATTGCTTTGGCCAGGGGTGGGCTTTGCATTTTGATTGAGCTTGGTGTACTCCTGGAGGTGCTGTTTGATGCACATGTTGGTAGCAGCTCTGTCCCCACAGGAAGAACTGGTGGCTTTCTGCAACGCATAGCGAAGTCCTGGCAAGACTGAGGCTATCTTCAACGAGATGTTGCCATCATCACGACCTTCCCTTTCATCTTTAAGATCCTGCTTTCCAGCTGCAAAAGGAAAATGGTAACATTTTACTCAGACCAGGATTAAATTCCCCAAAGCACTCCCAACATTACATGCAAAGAGAACACGAAAGCCCCAGAAGCCAGGCTACAAAAAGCAAGCCCCAGGGGTGATGTCCTGGTAACTGCTAAAGGTAAAAAGGAATTGCATGTGGGGATTAGAATTGGATTAAACCAAGACAAATGAGATTGATGTTATAGCAGCTAGCCCTGTTCTGCAGGAAACTAGAGGGCAAGAGCACAGAATGAGAGAATCACTTCAGTTGGGAAAGATCTTTAAGATCATCAAGTCCAAGCATTCTCTAACTCTACCAAGTCAAGTGCTGAACCACGTCCCTCAGCACCACAACTCTACAGCTTCTAAACCCCTCCAGGGACAGGGCTTCAACCACCTCCTTGGACAACCTGTTCCAGTGTTTGTGGACCCTTTCAGTGAAGAAGTTTCTTCTAACATCCAACCTAAGTCTCCCTTGGCACAATTTCAGGCCATTTCCCCTTGTCCTGTCACTTGATACTAGGGAGAAGAGATCAACGCCCAGCTGGGTCCAGCCTCATTTCAGGGAGTTGTAGAGAACCAGAACTCTTCCCCTCAGCCTCCTTTTCTCCAGGCTGAACAACTCCTAGGTCCCTTTTCATATCCCTTGTGTTGTTAATATCCCAGTTCAGATGCAGCTTCCAGCAGTTCCATTTCTACCTGCTGGAGTCAGCGTGGGTGGCTGTGTTTCACGTGAAGATACCTCATTAGTGGTCTGGAGTGGGGTGGGGAATACAAACTTCCAGAACATCTGGGGATGGTATAAATAAATATCATAGAATCAACCACCAGGTTGGAAGAGACCTCCAAGCTCAGCCAGTCCAACCGAGCACCCAGCCCTAGCAAATCAACCAGACCATGGCACTAAGTGCCTCAGCCAGGCTTGGCTTCAACACCTCCAGGCACGGCGACTCCACCACCTCCCTGGGCAGCCCATTCCAATGCCAATCACTCTCTCTGCCAACAACTTCCTCCTAACATCCAGCCTAGACCTGCCATGACACAGCTTGAGGCTGTGTCCCCTTGTTCTGTTGCTGCTTCCCTGGCAGAAGAGACCAACCCCACCTGGCTACAGCCTCCCTTCAGGTAGTTGTAGACAGCAATGAGCTCTGCCCTGAGCCTCCTCTTCTGCAGGCTGCACACCCCCAGCTCCCACAGCCTCTCCTCATAGGGTTTGTGTTCCAGGCCCTTCAGCAGCTTTGTCACGCTTCTCTGGACACCTTCCAGCACCTCAACATCTTCTGCTGGGGGCACCAGAGTTGGATGCAGTACTCCAGATGTGGTCTCACGAGAGCAGAGGGTAAGAATCATCTCCCTTGTCCTGCTGGTCACACTTTTGATGCAGCCCAGGACAGAGCTGGCTTTCTGGGCTGCCAGCACACTTCGCCAGCTCATGTGGAGTTTCTCATCACCTGACACCCCCAAGTCCTCTTCTTCAGCTCCTGGCCCTGCCTTGCACTGGCAGCACTGGTGCTGGTTCCCGGCAAGCCCAGGCGTCCCTGCGAGCCAGCCCCCAGCCGCCTCAGCAGCTGGCTGAGGAATGCCGCCGCTGGCGGAGGGACGCCGCGGCACGTCCACCCTGCATTCCTCCTGACGGCTGTCTGGGCAGGAAGGGAACAGATTCAGAGGCTGCTTGTTTCAAACTGGGAAACATTACTCCTGCTTCGAGTCTGAGCTGAGTGACTGCAGATGTGTCCATTCTTCACTCTTCTTTTTGAACCTCACCTACGCCACTGTCGTCTTCGGCCGTCCCTTTTCAACCCCCAAAGCCTGCACAGCTCTGTTTTTCTTCACCAAAAGGAGAAGCTCTAAAGGGAAAAGAGTTTATAACCCCAGAAAGAAGTCTGGGAGCCAGGGGACAGCCAGGGCTGGCTGAGGTAATGCCACTTGCCAGGCAGAACGAGACAGTACATGCAGGAGCCCTGCTAGCACCAGAGGGAAGACATCTGGAAGTCATCAGCGTTTGGATCACGACACAAAACACCACCGAGCATTTGCTCAGTGTTATCCTCCTCCCCTTCCTCTTTGCTTTGCCTCCAGCTGCTCTCTGACTGCCCAGGCTTCACCTCCTGCTTAGCATCAACATCTACTACAGCCCCAAACCTTCCTACTGACCAGCTGTTTGCACTCTCTTCACTCCGGGATGCTCCTCATGCTTGGTGCACTCTTCTGTCTCCACCACCTTCTCCCAAAGTCACTCTCTTCAAGCCTCCTTCCCTCTTCTCCTCTCCTCACAGCCTTTCAGGAACCCTGCTCTGGAGGGTATTTTCTGCCTGTTGTGGGGCTGGTCAGCAAGATCTCCTTACTTGTGTGATCACTTCCCACCTCCAGTCTGCTCTTCAGACATTCTTTACCTCATCCAATTCCAGCTTTCACAGCAACAGCCTGAGCCCCAGGTTGATTTTGGATGTTCAGTCTGCCTCAGGAGGAGCCTGTCCCACTCCCACACCTAGAAAAGCAACTAGAAAGGTTGCCACACTACCACAGCTACCACCAGAAGGTCCCTACAGTCAGGTCCACTGAAGTCAGGCATCAAGACCCCACACTGCCAAGTCACCATCACATCCTCAACTGAATCCCAAGCCTGCTTTGTATGCAGATCCTGAAGGTGGAAGTTTAGAGCTGGAGGTTAAACACTGAAAAAACAAAGGGACAATCCATATTTGGATGTGCTGGTGGGTCCTAATAGCTCTTCTCCTGTTTTTCTCTTCCAGGGAGGAGAGGTGAGTATGTCCAGTGTGGCTCTGGTGGCAGTGGCAGCCATCACTCACACAGAAGAAGGCTGAAACACCAGTCAAGTGCTGGCAGAAACACTCTCCTGGCTTGTCCCTCCCAGGGAGGTGGGTGGTGGAGTCACCATGCCTGGAGGTGTTCAAGAAAAGACTGAATGAGGCATTTAGTGCCATGGTCTGATTGACTGGATAGGGCTGGGTGCTAGGTTGCACTGGGTGAGCTTGCAGGTCTCTTCCAACCTGCTTGATTCTATGATTCCTATGAGTCTCAGAGGCAACTCAACAAAAAGCAAGCCAGAAGTTACGAGGAGCAAAACAGATCTTCTGTTTCTGTGTTCCATGGGGATCTGCAAGGCTAGAAGTGACACTGGTGAAGTGGATGAAGCTCTCCAGGAGAGGTAGAGCAAGAACTTTATCTCCACAAGAGAGAAAATGCAGTGTACTTCCACATAACAGTGCAGGAAAAAGATCACAGATACAAAGGAAGCTTAAAGCAAATGAGCTTAAGCTCATTCTTATTTCCAGATCTGCAGGTTAAGACCACTGAATTGTTGTGGTTGCAGAAGACCTTCAAGATCATCAAGTCCAACCATCAGCACTGCTAGGTCACCACCAAACCATGTCTCTAAGCCCCTATGGAGCTTTTAAGTCCTTCCAGGGATGGGGACTCCACCACTAGCCTGAGCAGACTGCTCCAGAGATTCGCAATTCCTTTTTAGGAAGAAATTTTTTTGTCATTCCCATGACACCTCCCCTGGCACAACTTAAGGCCACTTCCTCTTGTTCTGTCCCTTACTTCTTGGGAAAAGAGATCAACCCTCACTTCACTCCAACCTCATTTCAGGGACTTGTAAAGAGGCCTCCCCTCAGTCTCCTTTTCTCTAGGCTGAACAATTCAGCTCCCACAGCTGCTCCTCAAAAGTTCTCCAGACCCTTGTCCTTGTGCTCTAGACCCTTCAACAGCTTTGTTACTCTTCTTTGGACATGCTCCAGCACCTCAGGTTCTTTCTTGGAGTGAACAGTTCAGACTACATAATCTTTATACTCTGTTATTAGGTGTCCTTTTGTTTGTTCTGCCTGAGGAGAACATTCTGGGACTGCAATCCACCTGGATTCACCTCCTGAGCATGGCTCCAACACACCTGTAGAGCTGTAAGGCAAGCTCTGGAGAGTCAGACTCCTATGTGCACACAACAAACAGTCCACAGAGTGGACACTGCTGGAAAGTGGCTGAGAGGGAGAAAAACAATCATAGAAAAACAGAGGTTGGAAGGGACCTCCAGAGAGCATCGAGTCCAAGCTCTCTGCTAAAGCAGGATCACCTTGGGCAGGTCACACAGAAACACATCCAGATGGATCCTGAAAGTCTCCACAGGAGACTCTGCATTTGTCACTCCCATCAACTACCTGCAAAAGGGGGAAGGATGTGCATGGGATGGGTGAGACAGGCATCTGGCTTAGATCAGGTCCCCTGCAGCTTGAAATGCAGCATAGCTAAAGAGTTGATCTAGTCAGAGGTGTTTCTCCCTGCCCACTGCAGGGGGATTGGACAAGATGATCTTTGAGGCCTGATTTGGTTTGGGCTCCTTCCAACCTGATGCAATCTTTGACTTCTCTCTCTTCTAACACACTTTGTGCTCAAGCTCTGGGTGGTTCTGAGCAGAGAAAACAGCTTGTCATGAGGACTGTGTCTGTGAGGATCCCTCTGGTGAGGATCTCATAACTCAACCCACAGTGTCTGAAGCCAGCAAGAGGAACTTCCTACCTCTCAGACACAGCGATCGTGTCGAGGCGAACAGAAACAGAGCCAGGAGGTTGATGGGCTCTGTGGGGTCAAACCCTAGGGAAGGAAGCAACAGGTTTAGTTTAGGCTTTGTTTAGTTTAGGCTCTGTTTCTAAAACAGAGCAAGAGGTTTTAGCACAGACATTGGTTTGTGCCTTACCATCATCTCGTGTCAAGGCCGAGGACGTGAGGAGGATAAGGACTCCCTGATCCTGCAAGTATTTGATGATTGCCTAAAACAAACAAGGAGAAAGTTAGAGCAGCCACTCCCTTTCCTCCTTAGCAGCACAGCTCCTATCACTCAGCACCACTGTCAACAAGCCCTGACTGCTGGTGAACGTGTGCAAACACCACCAGCTCATTCCTTCTGGAGGAGGACACTGTTCCTTTCACACCACTTTGGACCAACTGGGACCTGTAACCAAAAGTATTCCATTCATGTTGTCATTCAGCTCATAAATTCCTCCCATCTGCTCATTAGAGACATAAATATGCTTAACAGAACTGTTAAGCATAATGAAGGAGGTTAATAATTTCAGTCCCTTCACATGTTGCCTAGAGATGGGTTTCAGGTCGCATCCCTGGAGACATTCAAGGTCAAACTGATGGGACCTGCAGCAGCAGAAGTGTGGCCAGCAGGGCCAGGGAGGTGATTCTTCCCCTCTAGTGTGCTCTGCTGAGACCCCAGCTGGAGCCCTGCATCCAGCTCTAGAGCCTCTGGGACAAGAGGGATGTGGAGATGCTGGAGTGTGTCCAGAGCAGGGCCAGGAGGATGTTCAGAGGCTGCAGCAGCTCTGCTGTGAGG
>WAAF01012025.1:109329-151561 GCA_013400475.1 Tricholaema leucomelas
GCTTGGAGCTCTCTTCCAACCTGGCTGATTCTATGATCCAGTCCAACCTAGCACCTATCCCTGGCCAGTCAACCAGACCATGGCGCGAAGTGCCTCATCCAGTCTCCTCCTGAACACCTCCAGGGACTGTGACTCCAGCACCTCCCTGGGCAGCCCATTCCAATGGCACTGCCCTCCATCAGACCAACCCCTAACCTGTTCTGGTGCACAGTTCTATTCCTCCCCACGTGCAGGACAGGACTCTACACTTATGTGCTGGTTTGAGGCTAATTGGAATATTTTAATGAGGAAAAGGAGATGATAGGCTGTAAAAAGGAGACAATGGTCATGTCTACTTCACTCATAGGCTTGCTGAGATGTATAAAAGCAAGAACACAAAGAGATAAGAGAGAGTGTGTGAGAGTCTCTGTCAGAGTCTGTGTTTCTCCCTGGGCAACTAATCCTCCTGCTGTCTAACCCCACCTTGCTGATCCTCCAAACTCACCTTGCACATAAGGCAAACTCTGGGATAAGGTAGAGGGGTGGAAAGAAGATGGAAGGGTGGTTGGGAGCCTCTCCTGGGGACTCTGGTTTCTGGGAGGGCTGTTGTGTTTCTCTATTACCTTTAACTTGTCTATTGCTGTCTATAGCTGTAAATATAGAATCACAGAATCAGCCAGGGTTGGAAGTGACCACAAGGATCAGCCAGCTCCAACCACCCCTGCCATGGGCAGGGACCCCCTACCCTAGATCAGGCTGGCCACAGCCTCAGACAGCCTTGCCTTAAACACCTCCAGCCATGGGGCCTCAATCACCTCCCTGGGCAACCCATTCCAGCCTCTCACACTCGCGAACCTCCTCCTCACCTCCACTCTGACTCTCCCCACCTCCAGCTTTGCTCCATTTCCCTCCAGTCCTGTCACTCCCTGGCAGCCTAAGAAGTCCCTCCCCAGCTTTTTTGTAGGCCTCCTTCAGATTCTGGAAGGCCACAAGAAGGTCACCTGGGAGCCTCCTCTTCTGCAGACTGAACAGCCCCAACTCTTTCAGCCTGTCCTCAAACAACAGAGCAGAGAAATTCATTCCATTTTGCATGCAGAGTTTCAAGAGGTCATTTCAAAAGCCCTTTTCCTCCCCAAATGATGTTTTAAGACACTTACCAAGTCCTTCTCCTTCAGAGTTTTGACTAACTGATCCATTTTATATTGATCCTTATTTGAGATTTCAACTTCATAGAGGCTGAAGTGAATGCCCTGAAAGCAGACTGAAGACAAAAAAAGGAGTTTGATGTTGAAATGGTGCCTTATGCATGAACCCTGACCAAAGGAATGCTCCTGCAGCAGGCAGGTGAGTGTGCAGTGGGAGGAAGCACTGGGTTTGACAAAGAGCTTCTCAAGATTTCCCAGACTGGTCTGTTCCTATGGCAGTAAGTGTCCTCTTCAGCCCTTGGTTTGTGGGAGATAGCTCCTACCTTACATCTGCAGTGCTGTGTGCTTCACCAGAGACCTCTGAAAGGCTCAGACCTCACCCTAGCATGCCACCTTCTCCCCTGCTAAGGGGAATCCTTATTCCATACTCTGATGCCCAAGTGAGTTCAACCAAGGCAAGATCTCAGATCCACCTTACCCCTCTGAATTTATTCTGTTCAAGTATTTCCTCTCTTACACCAATCAGTCTTAAGGCTGTGGCTCCATGGCACTGTCATCAAATGTTGCTGTGGCCTCCACCCACTTCTGTCTCCTCCCCTGAACTAGCACAACTCTGTGTCCATCTCCAGTGGAAGATGAATGCTAAGGAGGCTCTGCAGAGGGATCTGGCCAGACTGGATGGATGAGCTGAGGCCAAGGGAATGAGGTTGAACAAGGCCAAGTGCTGGGTCTTGCACCTGGGTCACAACAAGCCCAGGAACATTTGAGGCTTGGGGCAGAGGGGCTGGAAATTGCTCACTGGAAAAGGACCTTGGGGGGGTTGGTGAACAGGCTCAAGGTGAGCCAGTGGGGGCCCAAGTGGCCAAGAAGGCCACCAGCAGCCTGGCTTGGATCAGCAAGAGTGTGTCCAGCAGGAGCCAGGCAGGGATTGTCCCACTGTGAGGCCACACTTGAATGCTGCTTTGGGCCTCCCACTCCAAGAAGGGTATCAAGGTGCTGAAGCATGTCCAGAGAAGGGCAACAAAGATGGTGAAAGGTCTGCAGAACTTCTGAGGAGTGGTTGAGGGAACTGGGATTGTTCAGTCTGGAGCAGGCTGAGGGGAGGCTTCTGGCTCTCTACAACTCCCTGACAGGAGGTTGGAGCCAGGTGGGGGCTGGTCTCTTCTCCCAAGGAATAAGAAGAAACAGCCTCAAGTTGTGCTAGTTGAGGAAACTGGAGTTGTTCACTCTGGAGAAAAGGAGGCTCAGGGAAGACCTTCTGGCTCTCTGCAACTGCCTGGAAGGAGGTTGGAGCCAGGTGGAGGCTGGTCTCTTCTCCCAAGACCTGAGGTTGCACCAAAGGAGGTTTAGGTTGGACATGAGGAACAATTTCTTCCCCCAAAGGGTTGCCAAGCCCCGGAATAGGCTGCCCAGAACAGCAAAGGAGTCCCCATCCCAGGAGGGGTTTTAAAGCCTCGTAGATGGGGAGCTGCAGTCCACACTTATTTTGGTGCCAGATGACATGGAAACTCAACTGGAGCTTCTGCAAATCACCTCCAGAGCTCTCCATGTGCAACCTCTAGTACTGGTGCCAGTAACTGGAGCTAAGACTTGCAGGGTCATCCAAACTCCAACCCCAGAATCTATCAGCAGCATGAACCTCAAAGTGTAATTAAGACACAGGTCACTTCCTCCCCACTCTGAGCTGGTCTCCTTGCACAGACCTCTGATCCCCTGCAGCAATTCCCATGGCACAGCACAAGAGTCTTTTACTCTCACACTCACCTTCATTCTCAATGTAATTTCTTTTCCCAAATGCAGCTTCTGGTAGCTTTTTCTTCAAGTCAGACAAACCCATTACATAGTTGATGTCCAAGCTGGGAGGCCTGTGTGGATGAAGCAGCAGAGAGTGAGATCCCAAGCATAAAAGGATCTGAGGACTAAGCATAGGGAAGAGTTTTGGTTGCCCTGTCACTATGAAACCAGAGAAAGTAGCTCTGGAGGAGGCTGAGAGCCTGTTCCAGTGCTGTCACCCTCACAGGAATGAAGTCTTCCCTCATGTCCAGATGGAACTTCTTGTGTCCCAGTTTGTGCCTTTGTGTCTGTTGCCCCTTGTCCTGTCACTGGGCAACTCTTTTGACTGGCCCCATCCCCTTGCCCCCCACCCTTTAGCTCTTGCTGAGCAGGGATCAGATCCCCTTTCAAGCTGCTCTTCTTCAGACTCAACAGCCCCCGGGCTCTCAGCCTTTCCCCCTCAGAGATGCTCCACACTCCCCAGCATCCTTATAGCCTATGCTGGGACTCTCTCCAGTAATTTCCTGCCTCTTGAACTGGGGAGCACAGAACTGGACACTGAACCTGACATTTGGCCTCACTATGTCACAGCAGAGAGGGAGGAGGATCTCCCTCAAGCTGCTGGCTGCACTCTTCTCTATGCACCCCAGGAAACCATTGGCCTTCAGAAGAACACACTGCTGGCTCATGGTGAACTTGTTGCCCACCAGAACTCCTCCAAGGTCCACCTCTGCAGAGCTGCTTTCCAGCAGGTCATCCCCTCATCTGTTCTCATGCAGGGGTTATTCCTCCCTAATTGCAGGACCCTTACTGAACCCTATGAGGTTCCACTCCATCCAATTCTCCAGCCTGTCCAGGTCTCACTGGATGGCAGCACAGCCTGATGGAGTGTCAGCCACTCCTTCCAGCTTGGAATTATCAGCAAACTGGCTGAGGGTCCACTCTGCCCTTTCATCCAGATCATTGATGAAGATGTCAACCAAAACTGGACCCCCTCCTGATCCCTTAGGAACACTGTGAGCTAGGACACAGGACTCCAACTAGATTCTGTGCCACTCTAGTTCACAGACACCTGCAGGTGGAATGCTTCACGTTCCTCACACAGCATGGAAAAAAGAGAAGGATGACTTACAGCTGAGCTGGAATGGTGGAGCTGTATGGGGTCCTCAGGGAAATGTTGCACAAAATCTGACCCTGGATAGACAGCTGTCCCCTCCATGGACAGTACAATGCTGCAGGGGAAAGAGTGAACACCTTAGAGAATGCAGGAGAGGAGAGAGGGACCAAAAAAAAGGTACATACCAACCACCAGCTGCTCCTACCTTTGTGATTAGGCTCAGGGCTAGAGAAAAGAATAAAAAGAGGAAAATTTAGTATTGGAAAAAGGAAAAAAACAGCCCCCCAAAAGTGGCAGGGTATTTTAGCATGCCAGCAAGTTGCTTACAGGTTCTCTGCAGCTAAGATGGACATTTCCTTGGGCTTCCTGTACTGGCAGGTGATGACTATGTAGGGGCAGATCTGCCTGGGCCGCTCGGCTGTGCTGCCATCAGACACCTCATACACGTAATACTTGGGAGAGAGAAGGGACACACAGATGAGAAAAACCAAGGTGAGGAATGAGTGAGGCAGTTGGGCCAGCACCATGTTCTCTCACAGCCCTGTCACAACTCAGTACCTGGCTCTGAGCAAAGGCCTGGCCGTGGCTGGTCTTTGAGGGGAGGTTGTTTCTGCTCACAGCGACGTGGCAGTCGTAGCCGGGAGATGGGCAGGTGTAGCTGCTTGTGTGGTTCTCAGATACCACTTTCACCTTCCCCTGGGTGAGAAAATTGACCAAAAAGGAGGAAGAAATAACAAAAACATTCAAGGTCATCTAGCCCAGCCACCCTGCAGTCAGCAGATATACCTTCAACTAGAGCAGGTTGCTCAGAGACTCAGATAAACTGACCTGGAATGGTTTCAGGGATGGGGCCTCTACCACCTCTCTGGGCAACCTGGGCCAGGGTCTCATCACCCTCAGTGCCAAGAATTTCCTGCTTCTCTCCAGTTTAAAACTCCCTCTTTCAGTTTAAAACATTATTTTAGTTTCAAACCATCACCCTTTTTCCTGTCACAGCAGGCCCTGACACAAAGTCTGCTCTCAGTTTTCTGTCTCAGCCCCTTTTAACCTCATAGGGCTCCTCAATTCAAGAGAGATGTTGAGGTGCTGGAAGGTGTCCAGAGAAGGGTGACAAAGCTGGTGAGGGGCCTGGAACACAAACCCTATGAGTGTGGCCTTCCAGTATCAGAAGGGGGCTACAGGAGGACTGGGGAGGGACTACTAACAAGGTTTTGTAATAGCAGGACAAGGAGGAATGGGCTTAAAGTGGCAGAGGGGAGATTCAAACTAGATGTTAGGAAAAGGCTCTTTATAGTGAGGGTGGTGAGACACTGGCACAGGTTGCTCAGGGAGGTTGTGGCTGCTCCCTCCCAAGAGGTGCTCAAGGTCAGGCTGGATGAGGCCTTGAATGACCTGTTCTAGTGGCAGGTGTCCTTGCCTATGGCAGGGGATTGGAACTGGATAATCCTTGAGATCCCTTCCAACCTAAACCATTCTATGATTCCAAAGACAGGAACAGGCTCCTCAGGGAGGTGGCTGAATTCCCATTTTGGAGGTGTTTAAAAGATGTAGAGATGTGGTGCTGAGGGATGTGGTTTAAACATCAGATGCAGTAGAGTTAGAGAAATGGTTGGGCTTGATAATCAACTTAAAGGTCTTTTTCAACCAAAATGATTCCCTGATTCTAGCCTGACACATCCCATAACCAACAAATTCTCAACAGGGCTGATTTTTCCACCCCATCACAGTTATGTCTGCATCCAAACTGCTGGCACTGAAGAGTGGCTTCTGAAAACCATTCCACATAAAAAGAGACTTGGTCTTTACCTTTATTAGCTTGCAGATGACAATGTAGCCTGATTTTCCATGGTGCCAGGGTCTGGGATGAAGACAATCTGCATACTTGGAAATATAAACCCCTGTGAAAACCAAGTTAAGACAAGATAATGTGAATCACCTGTGGCACAAAGCTGGTTGCCAAAACACAATCCTCTTTGTATAAATAAGGGTCCCTGAAGAGCAAAAAGGAGCCATAAAAAGGCTGAAACTCCTAATGCTGGTTCCTTCTTTGAGGGTGTCTGTGTGTGCTGCTGCGGAACCGCAACTCAGGTTTTGGGGTCACCTGCAGGAAGCAAAAAGGAGCCATAAAAAGGCTGAAACTCCTAATGCTGGTTCCTTCTTTGAGTGTGTCTGTGTGTGCTGCTGTGGAACAGCAACTCAGGTTTTGGGGTCACCTGTAGGAAGCAAAAAGGAGCCATAAAAAGGCTGAAACTCCTAATGCTGGTTCCTTCTTTGAGTGTGTCTGTGTGTGCTGCTGTGGAACAACGACTTAGGTTTTGGGGTCACCTGTAGGAAGCAAAAAGGAGCCATAAAAAGGCTGAAACTCCTAATTCTGGTTCCTTCTTTGAGTGTGTCTGTGTGTGCTGCTGTGGAACAATGACTTAGGTTTTGGGGTCACCTGTAGGAAGGGATTGAAATTGGCTTTCTGCTAGGATAAACTCCAGCTAATGTTCATTTTGCCCACATTACCTAACAAGGACTTGTCTCTTAAAGGAAGATCTCTCTTAAAGGGAGCCAGCAACAGAACAAGGGGACACAGTCTCAAGTTGTGCCAGGGGAGGTCTAGGCTGGATGTTAGGAGGAAGTTGTTGGCAGAGAGAGTGATTGGCATTGGAATGGGCTGCCCAGGGAGGTGGTGGAGTCACCATCCCTAGAGGTGCTCAAGCAAAGCCTGGATGGGGCACTTAGTGCCACAGTCTGGATGACTGGATAGGGCTGGGTGCTAGATTGGACTGGATCAGCTTGGAGGCTTCTTCCAACCTGGCTGATTCTATGATCTGCTGAAGGGTTTCCAGGTTACACCTCAGCTGAGGCAGTTATTTGGCTCATTTTGGAGTCACACAAAAGCAACTGAGAGGTTGTGGATGGTCACACCTCCCTGGAGGTGTTCAAGGCCAGGTTGGAGGAGGCCTTGAGCAACCTGGTCTAGTGGGAGGTGTTCCTGCCCATGGTTGGGGAGGGGGTTGGAACTGGATGATCTTTAAGGTTCCTTCCAACCCAAACCATTCTGTGATTCCCTGGTATGTTTATGCATGGGGAACACACTCTGCAATGGCACCAGTGTGGGAGCATGGCATGGCACAGACCCTCCCAGGCCCCTTTTTTTGGTTCCTTATTGTCCATCCCAAATGATCAGAGGGCTGCAGCAGCTCTGCTGTGAGCACAGACTGAAAGAGTTGGGGCTGTGCAGGCTGGAGAAGAGAAGGCTCCCAGGTGACCTTCTTGTGGCCTTACAGCATCTGAAGGGGGCTTCCAAAAAAGATGGGGAGGGACTTTTTAGGCTCTCAGGGAGTGACAGGAGTGGGGGGAATGGAGCAAAGCTGGAGGTGGGGAGAGTCAGCCTGGACATGAGGAGGAAGTTGTTGACCATGAGAGTGGCGAGAGGCTGGAATGGGTTGCCCAGGGGGGGGGTTGAGGCCCCATGGCTGGAGGTGTTTAAGGCCAGGCTGGCTGAGGCTGTGTGCAGCCTGCTCTAGGGTAGGGTGTCCCTGGGCATGGCAGAGGGGTTGGAACTGGCTGCTCCTTGTGGTCCCTTCCAACCCTGACTGATTCAATGAAATGCCAACATGAACCTTCTGCCCTGTGACAAGACCCATTCTGACATGGTTTACCCATAATATTCATCTCAGTCTAGATAAATAACCAGTCCTTGCTTGGTTTTGTGTTCACTGCCATTGACTTTCCAACAGCTTGGACCTGCAGGAGGAGCACAGGGAGAGATTTGGTTCTCTGAGTAACATATCCTGCAGTGGCCATCTTGAGGCCTTCAGACTTCTGGGCAAGGACCAAGTGTGGATTGAAAAGGTTTCCAACATGTCATGATCTGCTCTGGTAAGTAACAGGACTGTTGGCAAAAGCTCAGCCAACAGAACTCTGGTGGGGAGAGCTGCCAAAAAGCCACTTTGGTGACAAAGGTTGTTATTAACAAGGGAGAAAAAGCCTGAAATGGAGAGGGGAAAAGACAAGAACATTCCCTTGGGAAGATCCCATCCTCAGCTGGTTGAGGGAGAAGCAGCAAACATTGCTGCTTGCTTGATCCAGACAAATTCAGTCTCTCATGTGAAAAACATGGAATTTCCATGGATTTGTGCAGTAAATAAGGCAGTACCAGCAATCTCTTGGGGCTCTTACTTCAGGTTTTAAAGCAGCTTATAAGGCCAGATGGGACTCCTGGTCCTCTGAAAGGAAATCTCACCTTTTGCTGGGTCACCAAGCGTGGAAATAGAGCTGCTGTTTACACGCAGGCCGGTCTGACACACCTCTTTTGCCTTCAAAAGAAGAGAAAGTCTCTTTCACCACCTCTTTTTCAAAGACAAAGGGGCACAACCACTCAAAGCTGAAGCACAACAGTTGGCAAAACTTGCAACCAGCAAAAAATTAGCAAGGCAACTACAAATCATTAAAGTACCAAAAATCCCAGAGTGCAAGGAAAATTAAACACAATATTCACAAGAAGAACCAGGATCTGGTGGATGAGAGGCTCAACAGGAGCCAGCAGTGTGTACTTGCAGCCCAGAAAGCCAAGCAGAGCCTGGGCTGCAGCAGCAGAAGTGAGGCCAGCAGGTTGAGGGAGGGGATTCTCCCCCTCTGCTGTGCTCTGCTGAGACCCCAGCTGGAGTACTGCATCCAGCTCTGGAGCCCCTGGGACAAGAGGGATGTGGAGATGCTGGAGAGTGTCCAGAACAGGGCCAGGAGGATGCTGAGAGGGCTGCAGCAGCTCTGCTGTGAGCACAGACTGAAAGAGTTGGGGCTGTTCAGTCTGGAGAAGAGGAGGCTCCCAGGTGACCTTCTTGTGGCCTTTGAGGATCTGAAGGGGGCCTCAAAAGAAGATGGGGAGGGACTTTTGAGGCTGTCAGGCAGTGACAGGACTGGGGGAATGAAGCAAAGCTGGAGGTGGGGAGAGTCAGAGTGGAGGTGAGGAGGAAGTTGTTGAGCATGGGAGTGGTGAGAGGCTGGAATGGGTTGCCCAGGGAGGTGGTTGAGGCCCCATGGCTGGAGGTGTTTCAGGCCAGGCTGGCTGAGGCTGTGTGCAGCCTGCTCTAGGGTAGGGTGTCCCTGGGCATGGCAGGGGGGGTGGAATTGGCTGCTCCTTGTGGTCCCTTCCAACCCTGACTGATTCTATGAACCAACAGGCTGGAAAGGTTCTTGTTTGAGATATTAACTGCTTGGGCTTGTCAGGTGCTGTTACAAAAATCTTAGTGGAAGAAAAAGCTGAGAAAAAACCTGGAACAAATCCAACATCTCCAGACACTGCTGCAAGCACAAGTTTGGACTTTGCACTTCCTTTATCTGCAAGGAAAATCCATTGAAAAATAAATGCAGCAGGGCTGGCCTGAAGGGAGAGAATATTTGCTCCTCTCTGCTCACTCCTCCACAGGTATAATGACTATCTGGGGAGCTTTGATTTAATTTATGTCCAAATCAGATTCTTCAAAGTGTGTGAAGTCCAAAAATATATTGACCAAGGAGTGACAACTGGAGGAGTTTGAACTCATTGTGGGTGAGAAATCAAAGCAAACTGTGGAAGCCTGATCCACCATCAGGCTGTGCTTTCATTCAGAGATATCTGGAGAGGCTGGAGAGTTAGGCAGAGGGGAACCTCATGAAGTTCAACACCTGAGGAGAAACAACTCCCTGCACCCTACAGGTGAGGAGTGAGCTGCTGGGAAGCAGCTGTGTGGAGAATGACCTGGCAGTGCTGGTGGACAACAAGTTGCCCATGAGCTAACAGTGTGCTCTTGTGGCCAAGAAGGCCAGTGGTTTCCTGGGGTGCATGAAGAACAGCGTGGCCAGCAGGTCAAGGGAGGATTCTCCTACCCCTCTACTCTGACCTAGTGAGGCCACATCTGGAGTCCTGGGTCCAGTTCTGGGGTCCCTGGTTTAAAGAGAGTCAAGAAACTACCAGAGAGGAGTGCAGCAGAAGCTTCTAAGGTGCTTAGGGGACTGGTGCATCTCTCTTATGAGAAGAGACCTGAGGCTGCTGACCCTGGAGAAGACCAAGAGGGTGGTTTAGATTGGACACGATTTTTTCCTCAGAAAGGCTGTCATGCCTTGGACAAAGTTGTCCAGGGCAGTAGTGGAGCCCCCATTCCTGGAGGGTTTTCAAAGCTGTGAACATGTGGTGCTCAGGTATATGGTTTAGCAGTGAGCTAATGGACTCAATGATCTTTCAGGTCTCTTCCAATCAAAACAGTTCTGTGACCCTATGATTCTGTGCAGGCTCTCTTGCTGCTGTGCTCATGCACATGGAGAGAAGCCAGGAAGAAGGGGACCTGGGGGTACTGGTAGATAGTAGGCTGAAGATGAGGCAGCAGTGTGCCCAGGTAGCCAAGAGAGCAAATGGCATCTTAGAACAGTGTGGCCAGTAGGACAAGGGAGGTTATTCTGCCCCTGTGCTCAGCACTGCTCAGGCCACACCTTGAGTGCAGTGTCCAGTTCTGGGCTCCTCAGTTCAAGAGAGATGTTGAGGTGCTGGAAGGTGTCCAGAGAAGGGCAACAAGGCTGGGGAGGGGCCTGGAGCACAGCCCTATGAGGAGAGGCTGAGGGAGCTGGGGGTGTGCAGCCTGCAGAAGAGGAGGCTCAGGGCAGAGCTCATTGCTGTCTACAACTACCTGAAGAGAGGCTGTAGCCAGGTGGGGTTGGTCTCTTCTCCCAGACAATCAGCAACAGGAGAAGAGGACAGAATCTCAAGTTGTGCCAGGGGAGGTCTAGGCTGGATGTTAGGAGGAAGTTGTTGGCAGAGAGAGTGATTGGCATTGGAATGGGCTGCCCAGGGAGGTGGTGGAGTTGCCCTCCCTGGAGGTGTTGAAGCAAAGCCTGGATGAGTCATGGTCTGTTTGACTGGACAGAGCTGGGTGTTAGGTTGGACTGGATGATCTTGGAGGTCTCTTCCAAGCTGACTGATTCTATGATTCTATGATTTCCTTGTGTGTTACCCTGGTAAGAGTGGGACAGGGTTCTGAGCCATCTTATCTAGGCAACAGACCTGCCAGGTGTTGGTGGGACAGAGCACACATGAAAGCCCTTGGCATCAAAATTCTTAAGTGGAGAAAAAAAAACGTTCAGGTTACCTCATCTTCATTATCAAAGAGGAGGAATGCAAAGGTCTCCTCCAGCTCCTCCTGGCTGTACCCGGCGGCTTCCTTTGCTTGGGCAAAAGCTTTGAGCTGCAGAAGAGACAAAACCACTTTGCTTTAATTACACCATGCCAGAGCCAAGGGATGCACGAGGACACTGTGCTCTGGGTACCCCCATGGTGGTCAGTATGGAGTACCTAGCACCAACCAGATGGTGCTGGACCAGCTCATGTGTCCAGACATCACTCCTTCCTGCAGGCACATGCTCACCCAGTCTCACTACAAGGTCCCCAGTCCATGCATCTGTCCACTTCAGAGCTCAGAAGGCTTGCTCTGAGATTTCTCATGCCTTAGAGAACAGAAGATTTTACAAGGCACTGGTGAAGCCATACCTGAAATACTGGGTTCAGTTTTGGGCCCATCCTGCAGGGACACTGAGATGCTAGAGCAGGTCCAGAGAAGGGCAATGAAAATGGTGAAGGGTTTAGCAGACAAGTCTTGTGAGGAGCAGCTGAGGGAACTGGGGTTGTTTTGCCTGGGGAAAAGGAGACTGAGGGGAGACCTGGCACTCTGCAACTCTCTGAAAGGAAGCTGGAGCCAGATGGTGGTTGGCCTCTTCTCCCAAGGAGCAAGTGACTGGAGGAGAGGGAATGGCCTCAAACTGTGCTCCAGGGGAGGTGTGGGTTGGACACCAGGAACAATGAGTCACCATCCCTGGAGGGGGTTTAAAAGCCATGTCGTGGTGCTGAGGGACATGGTTCAGCAGTGACCTGGCAGGGCTGGGTTAACAGTTGGATTTGACGATCTTGATGATGGGTCACAGAGCACTGGCACAGGCTGCCCAGGGAGGTTGTGAGGTCTCCTTCTATGAAGACTTTCAAGGCCTGTCTGGATGTGTTCCTCTGTGATCTGTGTTAGATAGGATTGTCCTGCTCTGGCAGGGAAGTTGGACTGGATGATCTCCTTAGGTCCCTTCCAGCCCCTAACATCCTGTGACCTTAAAGGTCTTTTCCAAACAAGATGATTCCACAATTCTCTGTTCTCAGTGCAGACAGGAAGAACACCATGGAAGCAAAGAGAGCTGGGTCTGAGTTTGTGATATTTTGGGGCATCAAAGAAGCTGTGGAATGATGGGATTCATTTTAAAGCAGGTTGGAACACAGGAAAACAACCACCTCATTTCTGCTGCTGCTTATTTTGGCTCTAGAAGTCACAGGATAACTCCATTACTCAATCCTTGCTTTCCCAGGTTTTTATCCAGCTCCATAGTGACTATCCCAGATTTAGGCAGCCACAACATCTAAGCAGACTGGTTGTCTCCATGTCCCCAGAGGAGACACCTTGTCTTCCATGCCACTAACAGCAGGAGTGTAAGGATGAAGCCACTTTAAAGGTGGATTTGTACAGGCCCCAGTCAGATGGACAAAGGGGAAAGTGAGGGTTAAAACAGGTCACGAAGCACTGGCACAGGCTTCCCAGAGAGGTTGTGGAGTCTCCTTCTCTGGACACTTTCAAGGCCTATCTAGATGTGTTCCTGTGTGATCTGTACTAGATTGTGTGGTCCTGCTCTGGCCCTTCTCTGGACACTTTCAAGGCCTGTCTGGATGTGCTCCTGTGTGATCTGTACTAGATTGTGTGGTCCTGCTCTGGCAGGGGGGTTGGACTCGATGATCTCCTTGGGTCCCTTCCAACCCCTAACATCCTGTGATCCTCTGAACTTGTGCCTGCACTGGAGTGAGAGCAGACAAAAGGAATACCACAGGAAAATCAGCCTGGTACAGTGCAGTGAAAGTGCAGTAACCTTAAAGCTCTCCTGCTAGGTCCCAAACCAAGTCTTCAATCTGTCCCCAGGGCCTCCTCCAGGAACTGCTGCCGAATATTTGGCAACACCAGCTGAAAAGACCTTTTGTTCCCGGTGAGACTAGGAGGGGAGAAGTGAAAACAAAACCAAATCAACCCAAGCCCAAAAAAAGGCTCCCTTCAGTCAGGAACTGCAAATGGGGCTCTAAAAAGCAGGGACATCAGCAATAAGCTGCAAAGGCAAGACAGAGCTGCCATTAAATGGGCATTTAGGGACCTCAGCAGCTCTTTTCCGGAGCTGGCAGCAGCAGCCTCCCTCTCCACCGGCCTTACCTCACTTAGGAAAACATCATTTTCCACCAGAGTAGCTTGGCTGTACTGAAAACCATCCTGAGATGTAGAGTCCAAGTAGGACCTCTGCAGCACTGAAACCGCTGTCTGCAAAAGGGAACTCGACTCTTCTGACTCTGGATGAAAACCTGGCAGAAGAAATAAAAGCATCAGGGGTGAATGTTAACTCTGAGCAGCTCCAGGTGGGTACAGGGCCTGAGCAAAGGTGGGTGGCAGATCTTCAAGCAGAAGCGCAGAATTGCCTGGTTGGAAAAGACCTTGAGATCATCTGAAGTCCAACATCTCCCTGTACACAACTATTAGACCGTGCCCCTGAGATCCTCATCCAATTGTCTTAAGCACCTCCAGGGATGGTGATCCCACCACTTCCCTGGGCAGCCCATACCAGTGCCTGACGACCCTTTAGGTGAAGAAACGTTTCCTAATATCCAACCTAAACCTCCCTTGGCACAACTTGAGGCCATTTCTTCTCATGTTATCACTTGCTACCTGGGAGAAGAGTCTGGTGCCCAACTCACTCCAACCTCATTTCAAGGAGTTGTAGAGAGCAACGTGGTCATAGAATCATAGAATCAACCAGGCTGGAAGAGGCCTCCAAGTTTACCCAGCCCAACCTAGCACCCAGCCCTAGCCAATCAACCAGACCATGGCACTAAGTGCCTCAGCCAGGCTTTGCTTCAACACCTCCAGCCACAGCAACTCCACCNTGCTCACAGAGGTCTCTTCTCAGCCTCCTCTCCTCCAGGCTGAACAACCCCAGCCACTCCTCACAGGACTTCTGTTCAAGATCTCTCTCCAGCCTCATTGCCCTTCTGTAGATGTGCTCCACCACCTCAAGCACTTCTGCTCTACCATGGGGCAGATCAGCTTTGTGGCTCCCACTAGGAACAGCTGTAGCTCCTCTTCAACCAGGCAACCAGCAACAGAACTAGGGGACACAGTCTCAAGCTGTGCCAGGGGAAGCATAGGCTGCATGTTAGGAGGAAGTTCTTCTCAGAAGAGAGTGGTTTGCCATTGGAATGGGCTGCCCAGGGAGGTGGTGGAGTCACCGTGCCTGGAGGTGTTGAAGCAAAGCCTGGATGGGGCACTTAGTGCCATGGTCTGGTTAACTGGCTAGGGCTGGGTGCTAGGTTGGGCTGGATGATCTTGGAGGTCTCTTCCAACCTGGTTGATTCTATGATTCTATGATGCCTGCATGTGGAAAAATCTCCATTTCTTGGAGTTATCTGCTCTTCTACAAAAATCTTCAGATCTAGAGTGGATATGGTTTCCAATACCACGAGAGCAAGCCTTCTTTCAACACCTCAGTGGCCAGAGCCTTCTCAATGCCCACATTATATCAATATCTCCAAAGGAAAGCAACCCAATAAAACACTTCCCAACAGCATCCTGGCAAGAAGAGGACCCAAAGCAGTTGGCAGCTTAAATATGGACACAGAAACAAAGCAAAGCCCTGAAGCTTTGTGTTCTTGCAACTACTAAAATCCAAATAGGAACTAAACCCAGAAATGCAGGAACTCAGCCCAGAAACACAGGAACTCAACCCAGAAATACAGGAACTCCTGGGCTTGGTCCTTTTAAAACCCTTGCTAGTGGTGGTGATTCATGAGCTATGAGGTTTATGTTTCAAGTTGAGTTTGCAACACAGAAGAAATAAACCTTTTCAATGTCTCTGACTCATAAACTTGTAGTCAATGTCTCTGACTCATAAACACAGAACTGCTGAGCCTCCCTAAAACAGGTTTTAGATGCTAGTCACTCTCTAATAAAAACCTCACCCAAAAGGTCAAGGACAAAAAGTTCACCAGACAACCCCAGAAGGACCTCTACAGCTATGTAGTCCAACACCCCTGCTAATGCAGGGTCACCCACAGCAGGATGCCCAGGATCACAATGTCCAGGTGGGTTTGGAAGCTCTCCAGAGAAGAAGACTCAGAGCCCCACTGAGAAAAGTCTGGCCCCACACCACTCAACAGCCCCAGGTCTCTCTGCGAGGAAGAGAGGCTGAGATATTTCAGGCCCTTCAACATCTCTGGTGCCTCCATTGGACTCTCTCCAGTAGTTTCCTGCCTCTCTTTAATGGGGGAGACCAGAACTGGACACAATACTCCAAACAAGTTATGATTTTAAACTCTAAGAGGTCTACATTCCTTCAGTGATGAGCAATATCCCATCCATTGTCAGCCTGCAACCTACTTGGGGTTCTGACTCTTATTTTTAAAGGGTAAGTTTTAATCACTTGCTCCTTTTCCTCCCCTCAATTAAAAAGACTTAAGGACATGTAGAGGACAGATAGAAATGGAAATAGGGAGGACAGAAGAGAGCCTTCAAAAAGAACCTCTCTGAGCAGCCTGATCCATCCTCTGTGTGTGCTCCAGCTCTTGGAGCGAGTGGTCCAAAGCTGAACACAGCATTTGAGGCATGGCCTCACCAGTGCCCAGTCCAGAGGGATGATCCCTGCCTTAGTCCTGCTGGCCACACTATTGCTGATCCAAGCCAGCATGCTGGTGGTCTTTTTGGCCTCATGGGCTTGTTGTGACCCAACCACCTGTCCTTGTTGAACCTCATCTCACTGGCCTCAGCCCATCAATCCAACTTACCCTGATCCCTCTGCAGAGCCTCCTGACTCTCCAGCAGATCAACACTCCCACCCACCTTGGTGTCTGCAAACTGAATGAGGGCTCCCTGATGTCCTAGGTCAGCTCACCATAAGAATAGAATAGAATCAACCAGGTTGGAAGAGACCTCCAAGCTCAGCCAGTCCAACCTAGTACCCAGCCCTAGACAGTCACCTAGACCATGGCACTAAGTGCCTCATCCAGGCTTTTCCTGAACACCTCCAGGGATGGTGACTCCACCACGTCCCTGGGCAGCCCATTCCAATGGCAAATCCTCAGCAAGTTTGCAGATGACACCAAGCTGTGTGGCACAGCTGACTTGCTGGAGGGCAGGGATGCCATCCAGAGGGACCTGGACAGGCTGGAGACGTGGGCCCAGGCCAACCTCATGATGTTTAACAAGGCCAAGTGTAAGGTCCTGCACCTGGGTCGGTGCAATCCCAGGCACAGATCCAGTCTGGGTGGGGAATGGCTGAGACCAGCCCTGAGGAAAAGGACCTGGGGGTCTGGGGTGACGAAAAGCTCAACATGAGCCAACCGTGTGCACATGCAGCCCAGACAGCAACCCTGTGCTGGGCTGCAGCAAGAGCAGTGTGGGCAGCAGGGCAAGGGAGGGGATTCTGCCCCTTGGCTCTGCTCTCCTCAGACCCCACCTGGAGTACTGTGTGCAGTTCTGGAGCCCCCAACACAAGAAGGACATGGAACTGCTGGAGCGGGTCCAGAGGAGAGCCACGAAGATGATCAGAGGGCTGCAGCAGCTCTGCTATGAGGACAGGCTGAGAGAGTTGGGGCTCTGCAGCCTGGAGAAGAGAAGGCTTCGAGGAGACCTTAGAGTGGCTTTCCAGTATCTGAAGGGAGCCTACAGGAAGGCTGGGGAGGGACTATTGACAAGGTCTGGTAATGTCAGGACGAGGGGGAATGGGTTTAAGCTGGAAGAGGGGAGATTTAGACTGGATGTTAGGAGGAAGTTCTTTACAGTGAGGGTGGTAAGACACTGGCACAGGTTGCCCAGGGAGGTTGTGGATGCTTCCTCCCTGGAGGTGTTTAAGGCCAGGCTGGATGAAGCCTTGAGCAGCCTGCTCTAGTGGGAGGTGTCCCTGCCTATGGCAGGGGGTTGGAGCTGGATGATCCTTGAGGTCCCTTCCAACCTAAACCATTCTATGATTCTATGAAATCACTCTCTCTGTGAAGAACTTCCTCAGTCACACTGATTCTCTGAGACAGTGAGTCAACAAAGAGAGATTACAAGGTCAAAAACCTCTCAGCGCAGACCACACATTGAGGATGTGAGGTGTTAAATCGGCTCTGAACATTCAACATCCTTCAGGGGTGAAAATTAAAACCTTGTTTGAAAAAAAAAAAACCACAACCCTGGGAAGCTGCTGGAAGTACAACATCAGCAACCATTTTGCAGGTGATAACTCAGGCCTTTGCTCCTCACTGTGATTCAGCTGCAGAGTAAAAATGAAAATCCAAAAGAGGGGAAAAAAAAGCCACCCAAGTTGATGCAGTAATCCATAAAAACCACGAGATGAAGCAACCACAGGGCACAGCACCAAGTCCACCAACTTCCTGTCACTGTCCTCTCCCCCTCCAGATTAAAAAGGCTCCTTCAGCTTTACCCTAAAGAAGAGCTGACACTCCCACGAATACCCACAAAACCCTGATGCATCTGCTTTCATTTCTGGGAGCAGAAGGTGCTTGGTAGCCTCTCAGCAGGCTGTGAGGAGGCAAAAGTGAAAGTGCCTAAGCCAGAAGTAAAAGCAAAAGTGTCTTTTCTCCTCTGAGCAGCTTGGACCACGGAACCAGCATAGAATCAAGCAGGTTGGAAGAGACTTCCAAGATCATCCATTCCAACCCATAACCCAGCCCTATCTAGTCAACTAGAGCATGGTACTAAGTGCCTCACCACCACCACGCTGCTACCACCTGGGCAGCTTTCCAATCACTCTTACCCAAGCTTAAACCTCCAACCTAAACCTCCTCTGGCACAACTTGAGGCTGTTTCCTCTTGTCCTATGCTACAGACTTATCTGGCTCTGTTGAAGGCCATTCTTCTATCTCCATCCTGATGTTGTTGTTCTCACTCTTTAGTTTTACTTTCTAATCCTCTCTAGCACATAGTAATTCATAGAATCAAGCAGGTTGGAATGCTCCAGCTTGGACCATTCATGGAGTTGCTGTGACCCAAGTGCGGGAACCAGCACTTGGCCTTGTTGAACCTCAGCCCATTGCCCTTAGCTGCTTGACCCAGCCTGGCCAGACCCTCCAGCAGATCCTCACTGCCTTCCAGCTTTGTGTCATCTGCAGACTTAACTCAGGGTGTCTTGATCCCCTCATCCACAGAATCATAGAATCAAGCAGGTTGGAAGAGAACTCCAAGCTCAGCCAGTCCAACCTAGCACCCAGCCCTATCCAGTCAACCAGACCATGGCTCTAAGTGCCCCAGCCAGGCTTTGCTTCAACACCTCCAGGCACGGCAACTCCACCACCTCCCTGGGCAGCCCATTCCAATGCCAATCACTCTCTCTGCCAACAACTTCCTCCTAACATCCAGCCTAGACCTCCCCTGCGACAGCTTGAGACTCTGTCCCCTTCTTCTGTTGCTGCTTGCCTGGCAGCAGAGCCCAACCCCACCTGGCTACAGCCTCCCTTCAGGGAGCTGCAGACAGCAATGAGCTCTGCCCTGAGCCTCCTCTTCTGCAGGCTGCACACCCCCAGCTCCCTCAGCCTCTCCTCACAGGGCTGTGCTCCAAGCCCCTCACCAGCCTTGCTGCCCTTCTCTGGACACTTTCCAGTACCTCAACATGTCTCTTGAATTATTAGGACAACTGCAAGAACTGTTTTTAACTCTATTACAAACCTCTATTCCCCTGCAAACTCAGGTTTCTACAGCCTGCTGATGGAGCAGCCAAAACGTTGAGCTGGTCAACAAAAACTGTCTAGGTTGGAAAAAAACTTGAAGATCATCAAGCCCATAGTGACAAAGGAGGATTTCAGGGGAGGTTTAGGTTGAATAGGAAAGATTTCTTTCCTACAAGAATCATAGAATCAACCAGGTTGGAAGAGACCTCCAAGCTCATCCAGTCCAACCTAGCACCCAGCCCTATCCAGTCATCTAGACCATGGCACCAAGTGCCTCATCCAGTCTTTTCTTGAACACCTCCAGGGACAGTGGTCAGGCATTGAAACAGGCTGTTCACAGAGGTGGTGGAGTCACCATCCCTGGAGGTGTTCAAGAAATGTATGGACATGGCACTTTGGGACATGGTTTAACATCCATGGTGGTGTTGGGTTGATGGTTAGACTTGATCATCTTAGAAACATCATTGAAACAATTACAGGATTCTATGTCTCTTTCTTCCAGGAGTCCTGAGATATCCTTGATAAGCTCAGACAAAACTTTCTTGATGAGGAGCAGGGCAAAAAAAATTGAGGTCAGAGAAGTACAGATTCTTTCTGGTTGGAAAAGATCTTGAAGGTCATTGAGCCCAACCATTATCTCACTCTAGCAAGTTCTGTTAGAAGGAAAGGCTGAGACCTGAGGCTGTTTAGCCTGGAGAGGAGGAGACAGAGAATGGATCTCCTCCATGCTCAGCAAGAGCTAAAGAACCAGGGGGAAAAGAGAATGGGGCAAGGCTCATTTCCCTGCTACCCAGTGAAAGAGTAAGAGTCACTGTGCACAAATTGGCACCTAGGAGGATCCATCTGAACGTGAGGAGAAACTTCTTTGCTGTGAGAGTGGTGGAGCCCTGAAGAAGGCTGCTCAGAGAGGTTGTGGAGTCTCCTTCTCTGGTGAGACTCCAAATCCACTGACCTACTGTGATCCTGGGCAACCTGCAGTGGGTGACCCTGCTCTATCAGGTGTGGTGGACTACAAGATCTGCAGAGGTCCATTCCCACCCCCACCATGCTGTGATTTTCTATTTGCATCTACTTGACTTTACCAGTAGTAGTTTTCTTGTCATTTGTAATAAGGACATTCTCAGAAACACACTTTCATGTGCACAGTTGAGTCCTGAGAGCCTCACAGACACAAGCTTCACCCACTTGCAGGTCAGGACACCCACACAAATCATGGTCGTGATGATGATGACTATGCCTGTGAAGCCTAACTGTTACAACAATAGAATCACAGAATCAGTCAGGGTTGGAAGGGACCACAAGGAGCAGCCAGTTCCAACCCCTCTGCCATGCCCAGGGACACCCTACCCTAGAGCAGGCTGCACACAGCCTCAGCCAGCCTGGCCTGAAACACCTCCAGCCATGGGGCCTCAACCACCTCCCTGGGCAACCCATTCCAGCCTCTCACCACTCTCATGCTCAACAGCTTCCTCCTCATGTCCACTGATTCTCTCCAACTCCAGCTTTGCTCCATTTCCCCCAGTCCTGGCACTTCTAGAGAGCCTCAAAAGTCCCTCCCCACCTTTTTTGTAGCCCCCTTCAGATCCTCAAAGGCCACAAGAAGGTCACCTGGGAGCCTCCTCTTCTCCAGACTGCACAGCCCCAACTCTTTCAGTCTGTGCTCACAGCAGAGCTGCTGCAGCCCTCTCAGCATCCTCCTGGCCCTGCTCTGGACACTCTCCAGCATCTCCACATCCCTCTTGTCCTAGGGGCTCCAGAGCTGGATGCAGTTCTCCAGCTGGGGTCTCAGCAGAGCAGAGCAGAGGGGGAGAATCACCTCCCTGGCCCTGCTGGCCACACTTCTGCTGCTGCAGCCCAGGCTCTGCTTGGCTTTCTGGGCTGCAAGTGCACACTGCTGGCTCCTGTTGAGCTTCTCCTCCACCAGCACCCCCAAGTCCCCCTCCTCAGGGCTTCTTTCCAGACACTCACTGCCCAGCCTGGATTTGTCCTTGCATTGCCTCTGTCGAGATGCAGGACCTTGCACTTGGTCTTGTTGAACCTCCTGAGCTTGGCTTGTGCCCACCTCTGCAGCCTGTCCAGGTCTCTCTGGCTGGCATCCCTGCCCTGCAGCCTGTCTGTAAACTTGCTGAGGCTGCACTCAGTGCCACTGTCCATGCCACCAACAAAGATGTTGAACAAGGCTGGTCCTAGGGGTGGTCCCTGAGGGACTCCACTTGTCACTGGCCTCCACTTGGACATGAAGCCACTGACAGCCACTCTTTGGTTGCAGCCATCAAGCCAGTTCTTCATGTTTGGCTCATTACTGCTGAAGCAGGAAAGTCACTTTCTGCCTTCAGTTCAAGCCAAAAACTGAGCTAAATTAAGCCAAACTAAGCCAACAATCACCATCTCCCAGAAACGTGCCATGCCTATAGAGCAGCAAGATGCTGACTTTGTCAGATGCTTCTGACTTGCTTTTTCAATGAGTAACACAGAATGGTTTGGATTGGAAGGGACCTTTCAAGGTCACCTCATCCAATGCCCCTGCAATCAGCAGGGACATCTCCAACTAGAGCAGGTTATTCAGAGAGCCCCGCACAACCCAACCTAGAATGGTTGCAGGGATAGTGCATCTGCTACCTCCTGGGACAAAGTCTCACCAAGCTCAGTGGAAAAAATGTCTTCTCTCTAGTCTACATTTCCATATTTTCTTTCAAACCATCACCCCTTGCCATGTCATCATCATCATAGAATCATCATCATCATAGAATCAAGCAGATTGAAGAGACCTCCAAGATCATCCAGTCCAACCCAGCACCCAGCCCTATCCAGTCAACCAGACCATGGCTCTAAGTGCCTCAGCCAGGCTTTGCTTCAACACCTCCAGGGACAGCGACTCCACCACCTCCCTGGGCAGCCCATTCCAATGCCAATCACTCTCTCTGACAACAACTTCCTCCTAGCATCCAGCTTAGACCTGCCCTGGCACAGCTTGAGACTGTGTCCCCTTCTTCTGTTGCTGCTTGCCTGGCAGAAGAGCCCAACCCCACCTGGCTACAGCCTCCCTTCAGGTAGTTGTAGAACTTCACTCAGGCTTGCTGAAAGGCATAAGTGCAAGAATCCAAACACAGATAAGACATTCGAGCACTACCTGGGCTTTGAGCTGCATTTCTCTCTCTCTAACCTAACCTGATTAATCCCCCTGCTTCCTAACCCCCCTGGCCGAGCCTCCATTCTTCCTTGGGCACAAGGCAACATCTGGGGTAAGGTAGATAGGGGTGGAAGAAGGTGGATGGGTGGTTGGGAGCCCCTCCTGGGGACTCAGGTTTCTGGGAGGGTTGTTTTGTTTGTATTACCTTTTACCTTGTCTATTTCTGTCTATCACTGTATATACTGTAAATATCTGCTTGGCTATTGTGCTAAGCTGTAAATATAAGCTTCAGTCAATTTCCAGAGCCAGCTGAGTCTAGTCTGGGCGATTTCTAAAGTGGTGGAGGGGTGGGGAACACTCAAACCATCACAGGCAGAACCACGAGGTTGATGTTCTGACTTAATCCCTCACAAAGCACCTGTGATGGGCAACAACCTACACCTGTGATGGGCAACAACCTGCACCTGTGATGGGCAACAACCTCCCCCCCCCCAACCTATTGATTATTCTGAGTGAGGCAACATTTCTTGGATGTTTGTTTAATAAGCTTTGCTCCCATGCAGTAAGGAACACGTTTTAAAGCTATTTCTGTGCCATCCACCCTCCTCTTTGCTTCCTCTATCCCAGATTATCCCCCCTTTAAGGAGGGCAGACCTGCAGCTTGGCAAGCCCTGCTCCTATCCAAGCTTCTGCTTCCTCTTGTCAGAGGAAAATCTGGCTGCAGACTTAATACAGTATCAGAGCAGAAACAATTTTTCCCCCCCATCACTGTTTTAGGATCCATTTCCAGCCCTGCAGCTGCTCCAAGGGGGAAGGAAGCAAAGAGGCCTTCAGCTCCCCGTGGCAGTTCCAGGAAGGGAGCAAGACGCAGCCAATCTGTTTGTATTTCCATAGCCTGCTCCTGAAGGGCGCTTGGATTGACCAAGAGGGCTGCCCAAGGGCAGACTGAAGGTGTGTGCTGCCACAAAAATCAAACAGGAGCCTGCCTCACCCAGCTGAATGGGCCTTTGGGTCAGCTACTGGCGTTAAAGTGGGAGCTTGGAAAAAAACCAACGTGTCCCCAGTGAGCCAGCTCAAATGAGAGTTTAAAAGCTGCTTTCCAGGTGTCCAAGACCTCTAGGTGCCCAGAGGCTCGGTGCAGGTGCTGCCAGCTCTGAGGCAGGCAGGGACTCTTCCCCCATCCCCCGGCGAGGAGCACGGACACCTTCCCCCTCACTCCCCCCAAGCTCTTCCCCACAGGGCCTGGCAGCCTCGGCTCTGGAGAAACCCAGGGGCAAAGCCCTGCGGCATGGCCTCTCCTCCCTACACGAGGGTGGGATGGAGCCAGCCTCCCTCCCCGTAGCTTCTTCCCTTCCCAACCCCAGGCCCCACTCACCTATCCCCGGCCCTTCGCTGTCCTCCTCCCGCTGCTTTCCCATGACCGGGGCTCGCTCTTCACCGTTCCTCGCCTCACCGGCCCCTCATACCGCAGCGCACCGCCCGGCCCGGCCCTCGGCGCTGCTCCGCTCCCGGCAGGGCTCCCGGGAGGGCGCGGCGCTACCGGGCCGGGCGGACCGGCGAGTTCAAGCGATGCGCGGTTCCATATGCGGCGGGCACGCTGCGGGCCGCCGCCATCCGCCGGCCCCAGGAAGTGAAAGGGCGCCGGGGAGGGACGGCGCTGGCTGGCGGAGGAGGCAGGGCCAGGACCGGAGCCCAGAACGGGCGGTGGCAGCGAGAAAAAAACAGAAAGTGAAAACTGAACCGGAAAGAGAGAGCGGGGCCGCGCCCGCGGCTTTCCTCTTCCCCCGGGTCACCGCCGCGCCGGCGCTGGGCGTCAGCGGCGCTTCCCGCGCCTCCCTCCGCCGCCTCGTCCGTCGCCTCCTGTCCCAGCCGCCTCACCTCGCCTTAGTCTTTTGCTTGACCCCTTGGCTTGGATCTCGCCTCAGACTCTCAACCTCCTCCCTGATCACCTCCTCGGCACCCGCCTTCAGCTCTTTTCTCACCCCCCTCAGTCTTCACCTCCTGCCTTGGGCCTCTTTCTTCAACAGGGTCCTTCCCCTGCGTTCCTTTCCCTCAGCGCTTTCCTTCAATCCTGTCTGATCACCTCAGCCCCTCGGTGTCTGTCTCCAGTTTTCTCCTCATCCTTTAGTTCATCACCTCCCTTCCCCGGGCCCAGTCCTTCACCCCGGCCCTTCCTTCAGCCTCTCAGTACCTTCTAGTGCCATAGAATCATAGAATCAGCCAGGCTGGAAGAAACCTCCAAGCTCATCCAGTCCAACCTAGCACCCAGCCCTGTCCAGTCACCCAGACCGTGGCACTGAGTGCCTCAGCCAGGCTTGGCTTCAACACCTCCAGGGACTGCGACTCCACCACCTCCCTGGGCAGCCCATTCCAATGCCAATCACTCTCTCTGCCAACAACTTCCTCCTCACATCCAGCCTAGACCTCCCCCGGCACAGCTTGAGACTGTGTCCCCTTCTTCTGTTGCTGCTTGCCATATCCCTCAACCCCTCAATCTCTCTTGCTTGCCTCATCCCCTTGTGAGAGTCTAAATCCTGTCTCGTTCATCAACAAAGCTAAAGATTGCATCTCTCTCCCTGATCAGCGAAGATCAAGATTGCCTTTGTTACCTTCTGGGACTCAGACTCGGTGCTTGGCCTAAAGCTCAGAGATGCAAATCAACAGACAAGGCCTTGGAAACTGCGGGACCTCAGCCTGGCTGGAATGCCCAGGATGCCCCGAAGGGAAAAGGCTGATGTGTGTTGGGGGTATGGACAGGTACAGCCAGGGAGGGGCGGGAGGGCGCTGGGCCCTGCGCATGCATGAGAATAGACAGGAAGGTTCCCTGGGGAGCTGCAGACAGGCACCGGACAGAAAACGGTATGAAAGCAGGGGGAATGCCCGCCAAAGGGGGGACCTCCCAGCAGACCACCAGTGGCACTTCTGCCGGACCACCAAGGGCGAACCACCACCAGATCACCAGAGCTGTACCAGCACCAGACGAACTCCACAGAAGATCATCCCTGGGCCACACACCCGTGTCTCTCTCTCCCCCCCTCCTGTGAATGATCACAGCTCTCTTCTTTCCCTGCTTCCTTCTTCTTTTCTCCATCATTCTCTTTATCTCTCCCCCTTCTCTCTCTCTCTCTCCCCCTCTGTTTTGTCCAACTTTATCACAGTCTCACAGTATCACCAAGGTTGGAAGAAACCTCACAGATCATCAAGTCCAATCTGTTACCACAGAGCTTAAGGCTAGACCATGGCACCAAGTGCCACGTCCAATCCTGCCTTGAACAGCTCCAGGGACAGCGACTCCACCACCTCCCTGGGCAGCCCATTCCAATGCCAATCACTCTCTCTGACAACAACTTCCTCCTAACATCACACAGGGGTTGTGTGAACTCAGTGTGCCACACCGCAGGACAATGGCTGTGCTGCATGAACATGTATATGGCTGTGCTGGGCAATGAGCCTGGTGGGTGCTTGGGGAGGAGCCCACCCAAGATTTCAGGTGATTCTGAATGAGCTCTACAGTGCTGTGTCCACACAACGATGAGCATCAGGGACACACTGAGGCCACACAACTGAGCTAATTATTAATTTATGGAGAGGCTGATTCCTGGTCCTTGCTAGTGGTTGCAGAGTCCATTTGAGTGTCTCTGTACTCAGTGTCCTGAGTTCTGGTTGAGCTCTGCTGACCTCTTTGGGTTTATTTTCACATGCTGGGGCAAGATTGGCCAATAAAGAGGAAAAAAAAATAAGGAAAAAGAATGAGGGGACGATGTGACAGCTCACTTATAAGTCACTTATTACTCAAAGCAAGGCTGCAGATCAGTAACAGGCTGTTGTAGATATGTCACTCCACCTAAAAATCTACTATGGCAGCAGAAGAGAGTGCAAAGTGCTACTACCCAGTGAAAAAACAAGGACATGGGGAAGAAAAAGTGATTTGTTTGTTCTCCAACAGTCAATAAGATCACTGTCTGTAGCAGTTCTGTGCTCTGAGTGTGCAGGAGCATCTCTCAAATGTGCCAGATCCACTGATTTTTCCATCTCCTGCTGGCAGATCAAAGACTGTTGCTGGTCCAAAATGCAGCTAGCCCAAGAGTAAGATAAAAGGCTCCCCGTGGTCCATGTATTCATCAGTGATTTGGATGAAGGAACTGAGTGGATCCTCAGGCAGTTTGCTGAAGATACAAAACTAGGAAGAGTGGTTGACAGGACTGTGCTGCCATTGAGTGGGACCTGGACAGCCTGGAGAGCTGGGGGGAGGGGAATTTCGGGTAGTAAAGTGGAGGCCAGTGACAAGTGGAGTCCCTCAGGGATCAGTCCCGGGACCAGTCTTGTTCAACATCTTTGTGGGTGCCATGGACAGAGGCACTGAGTGCAGCCTCAGCAAGTTTGCTGAGCACACCAAGCTGTGTGGTGCAGCAGCCAGGCTGGAGGGCAGGGATCCAGCCAGAGGGACCTGGGCAGGCTGCAGAGGTGGGCACAAGCCAAGCTCAGGAGGTTCAACAAGACCAAGGGCAAGGTCCTGCAGCTGGGTCAAGGCAATGCCAAGCACCAATCCAGGGTAGGCAGGGAGTGGCTGGAGAGCAGCCCTGAGGAGAGGGACTTGGGGGTGCTGCTGGAGGAGAAGATCAACAGGAGCCAGCAGTGTGCACTTGCAGCCCAGAAAGCCAAGCAGAGCCTGGGCTGCAGCAGCAGAAGTGTGGCCAGCAGGGCCAGGGAGGGGATTCTCCCCCTCTGCTGTGCTCTGCTGAGACCCCACCTGGAGTACTGCATCCAGCTCTGGAGCCCCTGGGACAAGAGGGATGTGGAGATGCTGGAGTGTGTCCAGAGCAGGGCCAGGAGGATGCTCAGTGGGCTGCTAGTTCTGGGCTCCCCAGTACAAGAGAGACAGGGAACTATTGGAGACAGTTCAGTGGAAGCCGGGAAGGTGCTGAGAGGCCTGAGAGAGTGATTGGCATTGGAATGGGCTGCCCAGGGAGGTGGTGGAGTCACTGTCCCTGGAGGTGTTCAAGTAAAGCCTGCATGAGGCACTCAGTGCCATGGTCTGGGTGATTGGCTGGGGCTGGGTGCTAGGTTGGACTGGATGAGCTTGGAGGTCTCTTCCAACCTGGTTGATTTATGATTCTGATGAGGAAACAGGGCTTCTGGTGAGAGCTCCTTTCTTGGTGACCTTTATCCTGTTTCATCTATTAGAAGGAAAGAAGGCATTTGAGGGAATTTTGTCCTAATTTTTCTGGGGAAAGGCACAGCTGGACCCTCTGGAGGTCAGACCATTTCTAACTGGAGTTTCTATGTTGCTGTTTGGGGCCTGACATCTTTTTGGGTGGTGGCACATTTGGTCTGTTCAAGAGGAAGGCTCATGACCTAACTGTGGTGGAGACCTAGTTCCTGGCAATGCTCAGTTTCAGCTTCTTTGAAAGGGTGACTCAGAAAGTTCTGGCACAGCTGCAAGTCTACAATAGTCATCTGAAGATCTATTTCCTCTTTTATTCAGAAGAAAAGTGAATGATGCCTGTGGATGCTCTCAGCCACTCTGGAAGTAAACAGGCATGCCAACATGAGAAGCTTGATGTGAGCTGGCAGTGCACTCCTGCAGCCCTGAAAGCAAACTGGATCCTAGGCTGCATCAGGAGGAGTGTGGCCAGCGGGTCAAAGGAGGTGATTCTGCCTCTTTGCTCTGCTCTTCTGAGACCTCACTTTGAATACTGCGTCCAGTTCTGGTGTCTCCATCATAGGAAGGTCAGAGAACTGTTGGAGTGAGTCCAGAGGAGGGCCACAAAGGTGACCCAAAGGCTGGAGTACCTCTGCTATGAGGATAGGCTGAGGGAGCTGGGCTTGTTCAGCCTGGAAAAGACTCCAGAAAAACTTAGCAGCTGCTTTTATACATGAAGGGATCCTACAGGAGGGCTGATGAGAGACTTTCCATAAGGGTATCTAGCAATAGGACAAGGGGGAATGATTTAAGCTGAGGGAGAGTAGGTTTAGAGTGAACCTTAAGGAGAAGCTCTTCAGCACAAGGGCGGTGAGACTCTGGAACAGTCTGTCCAGAGAGGTTCTGGATGCTTCCTCCCTCAAAGTGTTCAAGGCCAGACTGGATGAGGCCTTGAGCAACTAAGTGTAATCAGGAGACATCCCTGCCCACTGTGGAGAGGTCAGAGAGGATGATCTCTGAGGTCCTTTCCAAGCTAAGCTATTCTATGACTGACTCAGCTGCAAGGTGGAAGCAGCAGCTCCTCAAAATCATAGAATCAAGCAGGTTGGAAGAGACCTCCAAGCTCATCCAGCCCAACCTAGCACCCAGCCCTGTCCAGTCACCCAGACCATGGCACTAAGTGCCTCAGCCAGGGTTGGCTTCAACACCTCCAGGGACAGCGACTCCACCACCTCCCTGGGCAGCCCATTCCAATGCCAATCACTCTCTCTGACAACAACTTCCTCCTAACAACCAGTGCCCCCCAGTGTCCCCCTCCCCGTGGCCAGCAGTACCCCCTGCTGGCACCCCGCAGCGCCCCACAGCGTCCCCCTCCCCGTGGCCAGCAGTACCCCCTGCTGGCACCCCGCAGTGCCCCGCTGCCCGCAGCCCCCTTGCTCCGCACTACAACTCCCGGCGCCCAGCGCGGCCGGAGCCGGGGACCGGGAGGCGGAGCGGGAGCGGCGGAGGCCGGAGCCAGCGGCCGCCGCAGCGGGAGCTCAACCGGCGGCCCCGGCGGGCCCGGGCCATGGAGAGCCCCATCAGCAGCAGCTCCCTGCGGGGCGAGATCAGTGCGTGGGGCCAGGAGGGCCGTGGGGAGGGTTTGGGTCGATCTGCGCCGGGAGGAGAGCGGTGGTGGTGGGAGCGGCGTGGTTTGGGGTGGGCAGGGTGGTTTGGGGTGGGCATAGTGGGTTTAGGGGTGTGCGAGATGGCTTAGAACCGGGCAGGACGGCTTAGAGGTGGGATGGATGGTTTCGGTGTTGGCAGCGTTGTTTTGGGGTGGGTAGAATGGGCTTGTGCTGGGCAGGATGAGTTTGGGGTGGTCAGGGTGGGTTTGGGGTGGTGGGCAGGATGGGTTTGGGGTGGTCAGGGTGGGTTTGGGGTGGTGGGCAGGATGGGTTTGGGGTGGTCAGGCTGGGTTTAGGGTGATCAGGGTGAGTTTGGGATGGTGGTCAGGATGGGTTTGGGGTGGTCAGGCTGGGTTTAGGGTGATCAGGGTGGGTTTGGGGTGGTGGATGCCTCCCTGAAGGTGTTCAAGGCCAGGTTGGATGAGGCTTTGAGTGACCTGTTCTAGTGGGAAGTGTCCCTGCCAATGGCAGGGGGTTGGAACTGGCTGATCCTTGAGGTCCCTTCCAACCTAAACCATTCTATGCTTCTATCATTCTATGGTTCTGTATTGGTTTAGGTGTGGGCAGGTATGGTCTGGATGGTTTGGAGGTGAGCAGTTGATTTAGATGTGGGCTGGGTGGTTTAGGTGTGGGCAGGATGTTCTTGGGGTGTGCAGGATGGTTTGGTTGATTGGCCAGGGCTGGGTGCTAGGTTGGACTGGATGAGCTTGGAGGTCTTTTCCAACCTGGTTGATTCTATGATAAGTGACAGGACAAGAGGAAATGGCCTCAAATGGCTGGATGGCAGAGCCCAGGGAGTTGTGGTGAGTGGTGCCACATCCAGTTGGCAGCTGGCACTAGTGGTGTTCCCCAAGGATCAGTGCTGGGCACAGTCCTGTTCAATATCTCTATTGATTATCTGGATGAGGGGATTGAGTCCAGCATCAGTAAGTTTGCAGATGACAGCAAGCTAGGAGCAGGTGTGGAGCTGTTGGAGGGTAGGAGAGCCCTGCAGAGGGACCTGGCCAGGCTGGATGGGTGGGCAGAGGCCAATGGGATGAGACTGAACAAGGCCAAGTGCAGGGTTCTACACTTTGGCCACAACAACCCCAAGCAACACTACAGGCTGGGGACAGAGTGGCTGAGAGCTGCCAGGAGGAAAGGGAGCTGGGGGTATTGGTAGGTAGTAGGCTGAAGATGAGCCAGCAGTGTGCCCAGGTGGGCAGCAGAGCCAATGGCATCCTGGGCTGGCTCAGGAGCAGTGTGGGCAGCAGGACAAGGGAGGTTCTTCTGCCCCTGTGCTCAGCACTGCTCAGGCCACACCTTGAGTGCTGTGTCCAGTTCTGGGCTCCTCCATTGCAGAGAGATGTTGAGGTGCTGGAAGGTGTCCAGAGAAGGGCAGCAAGGCTGGGGAGGGGCCTGGAGCACAGCCCTGTGAGGAGAGGCTGAGGGAGCTGGGGGTGTGCAGCCTGCAGAAGAGGAGGCTCAGGGCAGAGCTCATTGCTGTCTGCAGCTCCCTGAAGGGAGGCTGTAGCCAGGTGGGGTTGGGCTCCTCTGCCAGGCAAGCAGCAACAGAAGAAGGGGACAGAGTCTCAAGTTGTGCCAGGGGAGGTCTAGGCTGGATGTGAGGAGGAAGTTGTTGTCAGAGAGAGTGATTGGCATTGGAATGGGCTGCCCAGGGAGGTGGTGGAGTCGCTGTGCCTGGAGGTGCTCCAACAAAGCCTGGATGAGGCACTTAGTGCCATGGTCTGCGTGACTGGGCAGGCCTGGGTGCTAGGTTGGACTGGATGAGCTTGGAGGTCTCTTCCATCCTGCTTGATTCTATGATTCTATCTTTTCAAATTACACGAGGGGGGCTCCAAGGTTTGATATTAGGGGAAACTTCTTGCCTACAGGAGTGGTGCGGCGTTGGAACAGGCTGCCCGGGGAGGGGGTGGAGTCTGTGATGCTCTGATTTGTGCTGGTATTAATTAGGCCTTTTCCTGCCTCTCTCCTTTCCCCTCTAGGCTTCTGGGCTGATCGAACGCCGGTCCACGAAGCAGCCCGGAGGGGTGAGATCCTGCAGCTGCAGCAGCTGATAGAGAGCGGAGCCTGCGTCAACGCCGTCACCTACGACTCCATCACCCCTCTGCACGAGGCCAGCCTGCGGGGACAGACCCAGTGTGTGGAGCTCCTGCTGGCTGCAGGGGCACAGGTGTGTCCCTGGGATCTGATCTGTTGGATATAGTATAGAATAGAATAGAATCAATCAGGTTGGAAGAGACCTCCAAGCTCATCCAGGCCAACCTAGCACCCAGCCCTACCCAGTCAACCAGACCATGGCACTAAGTGCCTCAGCCAGGCTTTGCCTGAACACCCCCAGGGACAGTGACTCCACCACCTCCCTGGGCAGCCCATTCCAATGCCAATCACTCTCTCTGCCAACAACTTCCTCCTAACATCCAGCCTATACTTCCCTCGGCACAACTTGAGGCTGTGTCCCCTTGTCCTGTTGCTGGTTGCCTGGGAGAAGAGACCAACCCCACCTGGCTACAGCCTCCCTTCAGGTAGTTGTAGACAGCAATGAGCTCTGCCCTGAGCCTCCTCCAGGCTAAACAACCCCAGCTTCCTCAGCCTCTCCTCATCGAGTTTTTGCTCCAGGCCCCTCACCAGCCTTGTTGCCCTTCTCTGGACACCTTTCAGCACCTCAACATCTCTCTTGAATTGAGGAGCCCAGTGATATGAAATGCAGTGATTTTGTAGCATGGTGTGACTGTGGTGCAGCTATCGTCCAGCCATGGACAGGAGAGAGTTCAGTAAGTGCTGATAGAGGGTTGGAATGACCTTAGAGAATGGTGTAGCAAATGTAAACAAGTGTAAGGCTGGAGTCTGTGGTTTCCACCTATCTTTGCTGACTTAGAATTGCCAGACACAATATAGGTGGTGTGGAGAGGCTATGGAGAATGTCTGTGCCAAGTAGTGTGTGATCCTAAGCTGAAGGGAAGTTGTAACCAGGTTGGGGTTGGTCTCTTCTCCCAGACAACCAGCAACAGAACAAGGGGACACAGCCTCAAGTTGTGCTGGGGGAGGTCTAGGTTGGATGTTAGGAGAAAGTTCTTCACAGAGAGAGTGATTGGCATTGGAATGGGCTGCCCAGGGAGGTGGTGGAGTCACTGTCTCTGGAGGTATCACACAGTCTCACAGTATCACCAAGGTTGGAAGAGACCTCACAGATCATCAAGTCCAACCTGTTACCACAGAGCTCAAGGCTAGACCATGGCACCAAGTGCCACGTCCAATCCTGCCTTGAACAGCNGCCGCCCGGGGGCCGGCGCCCCCCCCCCCTCCGGGGCCCCCCCATTCCATTGTCCAATGACTCTCTCAGTGAAGAACTTTCTCCTCACCTCAAGCCTAAATTTCCCCTGGTGTAGCTTGAGGCTGTGTCCTCTTGGTGTTCAAGAAAAGCCTGGATGAGGCACTTAGTGCCATGGTCTGGTTGACTGGATAGGGCTGGGTGCTAGGTTGGACTGGATGAGCTTGGAGGTCTCTTCCAACCTGGTTGATTCTATTCTATTCTAGTCCTAGTGCAGGTGTGTGTAGCCAATCACAATCTAACATGATGTTGTGATCCTATTATGTAGCTTTCTGATAAAAAAAAGTCTATAACCCCATGCTTGGGGTGCAAGACATGGATTGGATTTGGAACTTGCTTGTATTAAGCTTTCTCCCTGTCTCTCTTATCCCCTGATACTATGGCATGGCAGCCTATGACACTGATCTAGCTGGCAATCTGATGTCTGAAGTTGTTGCTGAGATTTGACTGTTCCCCATCTAGCTCTAGAAGTGTAGATGTGCAGAGTGTTTTGGGTTGGAGGGACCAGGGAAGTTCTTCTGCCCCTGTACTCAGCACTCCTCAGGCCACACCGTGGGTACTGTGTCCAGATCTGGGCTCCTCAATTCAGGAGAGATGTTGAGGTGCTGGAAGGTGTCCAGAGAAGGGCAGCAAGGCTGGGGAGGGGACTGGAACACAGCCCTGTGAGGAGAGGCTGAGGGAGCTGGGGGTGTGCAGCCTGGAGAATAGAAGGCTCNTCTTTAAGAGGTCATCCAGTTCAGCCCCTTTGAAGTGAGCACAGATGTCTTCAACTAGCAGGACTGGGAAAGAGATTGTCCTCCTGGACTGGGCACTAGTGAGGCCCCATCAGTAGTCACTTCAGCTTTGGCTTCTCACTCCAAGAAGGACATCGATGTGCTAGAGCATGTCCAGAGAGAAGCACAGTGAAGCTGGTTAAGAGGCTTGTGAGGAGCAGCTGAGAGACCTGGGATTGTTCAGCCTGAAGCAAAGGAGGCTGAGGGGAGACCTTCTGGCTCCCTACAACTCCCTGAAAGGAGATTGGAGCCAGGTCGGGTTTGATCTCTTCTCCCAAAGAACAAGCAATAGGACAAGAGAAAATGGCCTGAAGTTGCCCCAGGGGAGCTTTAGGTTGGACTTGAGGAACAATTTCTTCCCCTTGGGGGTTGTCAAGCCCTTGAGCAGGGTGCCTAGAGCAGTGGTGGAGTCCCCATCCCTGGAAGGATTTCAGATGTAGACGTGTAGAGATGAGGAACACGGTTTAGTGGTGACCTGGCACTGCTGGGCTAACAATTGGACTTGATCTTCAAGATCTCTTGCAACCAGAATGATTCTGTGAAAGCACAGCTCAGAGGGTACTGCCAGGGCAGCCTGGAGGCACTCAGCCTCTTTGTCCTCCCTTGCAGGTGGACGCCAGGAACATTGATGGCAGCACTCCGCTCTGCGATGCCTGTGCCTCGGGTAGCATAGAGTGTGTCAAGGTGCTGCTGTCCCATGGTGCCAAGGTGAACCCTCCTCTCTACACAGCATCTCCTCTCCACGAAGCCTGCATGAATGGTAAGCCCACATGGTCTTATCTTTGTGTGCTTCTTTCAACCTAAGGGTTAAAAGTTAGAGAGTCACAGAATGGGTTGGGTTGGAGGGGATCTTAAAGATCATCCAAGTTCCAACCCTTTTGCCATGGACAGGGACACCTTCTACTCGACCAGGTTGCTCAAGACCTTGTCTGACTTGGCTTTAAACACCTCCTGGGAGGGATCATCTACAACCTTCTTGGCTTGGACAGATTCACTGTGAAATGGTTCAAGAACTGGGCCCAGAGAGTGGTGGTGAATGGTGTCACATCCAGTTGGCAGCTGTCACTAGTGGTGTGTCCCAGGGATCAGTGTTAGGCCCAGTCCTGTGCAATATCTTTATTGATGACCTGGACCAAGGGGATTGAGTCCAGCAGCAGTAAGTTTGCAGATGACAGCAAGCTAGGAGCAGGTGTGGAGCTGTTGGAGGATGGGAGAGCCCTGCAGAGGGACCTGGCCAGGCTGGATGGGTGGGCAGAGGAAAATGGGATGAGATTGAACAAGGCCAAGTGATTCTATGATTCCTGACTGAACACCTCCAGTCCCCTCAGGTGCCACTCACAACTAGAAGATGTGAGCTGTGACTGCAGTAATGTCCCTGTTAGATAATCTCTCAATCATGTTGTGCCTCAGTTTCCTCTTTTCGAGCTGGCTTTCCTCTTCACTCATCCCCTTCACTCTTCTTGTCATGTGCTGTGCTGAAGGGAGTTTGACCTAACTCCCTGTGAGGATTGTTGGCTCTAGCTGAGTGCCATGCAGGTGTGACTTATTTTGGTGTCCTGGCCCTAGAATCATAGAATCAAGCAGGTTGGAAGAGACCTCCAAGCTCATCCAGTCCAACCTAGCACCCAGCCCTACCCAGTCAACTAGACCATGGCACTAAGTGCCTCATCCAGGCTTTGCTTGAACACCTCCAAACCATAGTTGTGGCCCTACAGTGTACTGTGTGGTCCCACAAGCATTTCTGTTTTCACAGAATGGGTTGGGTTGGAAGGGGTCTTAAAGCTCATCCAGTTCCAACCTCCCCTGCCATAGGCAGGGACACCTTCCAGCAGAGCAGGTTGCTCAAGGCCTCCTCCAACCTGGCCTTGAACGCCTCCAGGGAGGGGGTACCCCTGACCTCCCTGGCCAACCTGTTCCAGTGTCTCACCACCCTCACTGTGCAGAACTTCTTCCTGATATCCAGGCTAAATCTGCCCTCCTTCACCTTCAATCCATTCCTCCTCATCCTATCACAACAAGCCCTGGTAAAAAGTCCCTTCTGTAGCCTTCATCCCAACTGTTACAGAAGGGCAGATGGTGGAAGTGACCTCTGAAGATCACCTAGTGCAGCCTCCCCCTGCTAGAGCAGGCTGGTTTTGGGTCAGGCTGCTCTCAGCAGGCCACCTGCTCCCATCTGACCTGGTTTCTTTCTTCTGACTTCATCTTCCCCATCTAAAGGTAGCTCAGAGTGTGTGCAGCTCCTCATCGACGTCGGTGCGAACTTGGAGGCTCATGACTGCCACTTTGGGACTCCTCTACATGTAGCCTGTGCCAGGGAACACCTGGACTGTGCAAAGCTGCTGCTCAAAGCAGGTATGGCAGCCATAGGGGTTGCTTCTGGGTGGGCAGGATGTAGTGGTGTCTATGTGCAATGTTTCCCTTGATGCTCTGCAGCAATGATGTTTGGTCAAAGAGTTCATTCACAGCATAACAGAGTCAGAGGATGGTTTGGAGACCTTTAAAGGTCATCTAATCCAACCCCCTGCAGCCAGCATGGACATGTGCAACTAGAGCAGGTTGCACAGAGACCCAAACAACCTGACCTGGAGTGCTTCCAGGGATGGGGCATCTGCCACCTGTCTGGGCAACCTGGTCAGGGGTCTCACCACCCTCAGGGTAAGAAATTTCTTCCTTCTCTCCACTCTAAATCTCCCTCTTTTAGTCCAAAACCATCGCCCCTCAGAATCATAGAATCAAGCAGGTTGGAAGAGACCTCCAAGCTCGTCCAACCTAGCACCCAGCCCTGTCCAGTCACCCAGACCATGGCACCAAGTGCCTCAGCCAGGCTTGGCTTCAACACCTCCAGCCACAGCAACTCCACCACCTCCCTGGACAGCCCATTCCAATGCCAATCACTCTCTCTGCCAACAACTTCCTCCTAACATCCAGCCTAGACCTCCCCTGGCACAGCTTGAGACTCTGTCCCCTTCTTCTCTTGCTGCTTGCCTGGCAGCAGAGCCCAACCCCACCTGGCTACAGCCTCCCTTCAGGTAGTTGTAGACAGCAATGAGCTCTGCCCTGAGCCTCCTCTTCTGCAGGCTGCACACCCCCAGCTCCCTCAGCCTCTCCTTGTCCTCTCACAGCAGGCCCTGCTAAACAGTCAGACCACTTCAAGTACTGAAAGACTGCCAGAAGATCTCCCTGGAGTCTTCTCTTCTGCAGGCTGAACAACTCCAACTCTCAGCTTGGCCTCACAGCAGAGGGCTTCCAGCCCTCCCATCATTGCTGTGGTCTCCTCTGGCCCCACTCCAACAGGACCATGTCTCTGCTGTGCTGAGGACTCTAGATCTGGCCCCAGCACTGCAGATGAGATCTCAGCAGAGCTGAGTGGAAGAGCAGAATCCTCTCCCTCCACCTGCTGCCCACAATCTATAGATGAGGAAAGGTATTTTTCTGATATCCAGTCAGTGCCCAGTTTGGGCTGTTCCCTGTGACCTTCCCTTTGTCTTCATTTAATACAACTCAGAACTCCTCAGCCCCTTAGAGCAAAGTTTCAGCTTCTTCATGACAGTGGTCATAAACTGGTGGGTGTTTGTTCAGCTTTGATGGCACAGTGGTTTGGTTTTGGGTAGGAGAAGGGACAGATGTTAATGTTTGATGTTGTACAGACAAAGCAGAGATGAAGTCACCATGACTTCAGCATGAGAGTGGTGAGAGGCTGGAATGGGCTGCCCAGGGAGGTGGTTGAGGCCCCATGGCTGGAGGTGTTTAAGGCCAGGCTGGCTGAGGCTGTGTGCAGCCTGCTCTAGGGTAGGGTGTCCCTGGGCATGGCAGGGGGGTTGGAACTGGCTGCTCCTTGTGGTCCCTTCCAACCCTGCCTGATTCTATGATTCTGTGATTCCATGATTCCAAGTCACTTTGTACCTCAGGAAGATCTGGTTGGTGTCCTGCCCAGATGTTAAGAGGAAGTTGTTGCCAGAGAGTGATTGGCATTGGAATGGGCTGCCCAGGGAGGCGGTGGAGTCACTGTCCCTGGAGGTGTTGAAGCAACCTGTGGACATGGCACTTTGGGACATGCTTTAATGGCCACAGTGGTGTTGGCTTGACAGCTAAAGTCCATCTCAGAGGTCTTATCCAACCCTACTGCTTTTATCTGTAAGTACTGGAAGGTGTCCAGAGAAGGGCAGCAAGGCTGGTGAAGGGCCTGGAACACAAACCCTATGAGGAGAGGCTGAGGGAGCTGGGGGTGTGCAGCCTGCAGAAGAGGAGGCTCAGGGCAGAGCTCATTGCTGTCTACAACTACCTGAAGGGAGGCTGTAGCCAGGTGGGGTTGGGCTCTGCTGCCAGGCAAGCAGCAANTATTCTATTCCATTCCATTCCATTCCATTCCATTCCATTCCATTCTATTCTATTCTATTCTATTCTATTCTCATAGAATCATAGAATCAACCAGGTTGGAAGAGACCTCCAAGATCATCCATCCCTATCCACTCAACTAGACCATGGCACTAAGTGCCAAGACTTGCTGCTGCAGATGTTGAGCTGCAACATCTCCAGGAGCTGGGCTATTTCTGTTAAAAGAGGTAACAAAAGTGTCCCTGTTGGCCTTGGGTGGGAACAGTCCCCTGGGGTGACTGGGAAGGGCTCTGAGCTGGCTTAGGGCAGCACAGATCCAGACAGCAATCCTCAGCTGGACGCTCAGCAGCTTATTTACCTGGTGAGATGGACTAAAATCCTTTCTCTGCAGGGAAAACATGAAGCCAGAGAAGAAAACTCTTTTTTGAGTTGCCAGCACCCAGAACTCATTCATCAGTTTGGTTTCCTCTTTGTGCTGTTTGGTTTGGATCTTGTTCTGGCTTCTCATTGATTTTTTTTCCTCCAGTCAAACCGCTTCTTACCTTTGGGTCAAGTAAGGCTTTCATGGACAGGTTTGTTTTGCTTTCTGGTCACAGGGGCTAATGTGAATGCTGCTAAACTGCACGAGACAGCTCTCCACCACGCAGCAAAGGTGAAAAATGTCGACCTGGTGGAGATGCTGATTGAGTTTGGAGGAAACATTTATGCCAGGGACAACCGAGGGAAGAAGCCGTCGGATTACACCTGGAGCAGCAGTCCCACAGCAAAGTGCTTTGAGTACTATGAAAGTAAGTGAGATGGAGCAGGAATAGCTGTGACTGCCAGCTCCACTGCCTGCACACCCCCAGCTCCCCCAGCCACTCCTTGTCCTCTCACAACAGGCCCTGCTAAACAGTGCAGCCTCAGCGAGTTTGCTGAGCACACCAAGCTGTGTGGTACAGCAGACAGGCTGAGGGCAGGGATAGCAGCCAGAGGGACCTGGGCAGGCTGCAGAGCTGGGCACAAGCCAACCTCAGGAGGTTCAGCAAGACAAAGTGCAAGGTCCTGCAGCTGAGTCGAGGCAATGCCAAGCACTAACCCAGTCTGGGCAGTGAGTGGCTGCAGAGCAGCCCTGAGGAGAGGGACTTGGGGGTGCTGCTGGAGGAGAAGCTCACCAGGAGCCAGCAGTGTGCACTTGCAGCCCAGAAAGCCAAGCAGAGCCTGGGCTGCAGCAGCAGAAGTGTGGCCAGCAGGGCCAGGGAGGTGATTCTCCCCCTCTGCTCTGCTCTGCTGAGACCCCACCTGGAGTACTGCATCCAGTTCTGGAGCCCCTGGGACAAGAGGGATGTGGAGATGCTGGAGAGTGTCCAGAGCAGGGCCAGGAGGATGCTCAGAGGGCTGCAGCAGCTCTGCTGTGAGCACAGACTGAAAGAGTTGGGGCTGTGCAGGCTGGAGAAGAGGAGGCTCCCAGGTGACCTTCTTGTGGCCTTCCAGGATCTGAAGGGGGCTACAAAAAAGCTGGGGAGGGACTTTTGAGGCTGTCAGGGAGTGACAGGACTGGGGGGAATGGAGCAAAGCTGGAGGTGGGGAGAGTCAGACTGGAGGTGAGGAGGAAGTTGTTGAGCATGAGAGTGGTGAGAGGCTGGAATGGGTTGCCCAGGGAGGTGGTTGAGGCCCCATGGCTGGAGGTGTTTAAGGCCAGGCTGGCTGAGGCTGTGTGCAGCCTGCTCTAGGGTAGGGTGTCCCTGGGCATGGCAGGGGGGTTGGAACTGGCTGATCCTTGTGGTCCCTTCCAACCCTGACTGATTCTGTGATTCTGTGTCTCTTCCATCCCAAACCATTGTGGATCTGTGAATCCTCTTTCCTTGCTCTAGAAACCCCTCTGAGTCTCTCCCAGCTGTGACAGTGAAACAAGTCTCCTAGGGAGGCTGTGAATCCTCTCACCCTGGAGGTGTTCAAGGCCAGGCTGGATGAGGCTTTGAGCAGCCTGTTCTAGTGGGAGGTGTCCTTGCCCGTGGCAGGTGGGGTTTGGAACTAGATGATCTTTAAGGTGCCTTGCATCCCAAACCATTCTGAAGGTGTGAATGCTCTTTCCTTGCTCTAGAAACCCCTCTGAGTCTCTCCCAGCTGTGCAGAGTGACGGTGAGGAAAGCCGCGGGGCAGCGAGCGCTGGAGAAGATCGCCAAGCTCAACATGCCCCCACGACTAATCCAGTACCTCTCCTACAACTGACTGGGGTGAAGGTGACCAGAGAGGATGATCCCTTTGGCTCCTGCACCATGAAGTATTTGTCTCTTTTATCTTCTACCTCCCCCCCCGCCCCAGCTCTACCTTTAATTTAAGCTAATTGTAATTTAAGCAGCCTGGTGTAAATAGTTTGTTTCTGAGGCAGTGCTTCCTCTTCTCCACAGGCTCACAAGATGTGTTGTCATGAAGGTGTCACCTCTCCTGGGGTCATCTGTTGGTCAAGGCTGTAGCCCTTGCTCTTTGAGCAGGATTAATCCTGCCTAATTTTACCTGTCTGTAGCTGCAAGGCATTTCCATGAGGCTAGCCAAGTTTCCTTTGCAGTCAGTGGAGAGAAATAGATACTTCTGGAGGCATGATTCATCTCTCCTGTTTTTAGATGGTACAGTGTGCCTCAGGAGCAGGTGCTGCTCTGGCTGCAAAGGGATTTGGAGGTGACACCTTCAGATAGGGACATTTGTGTCTTTGCAGTGGGAGATCCCAGCCCTTTGTTCGTCATTCGAGTGAGCGCTGCCTAACGCCAAGGCACAGAGCTCGAGAGACCTGCTCGCTCCAGCTGGAGGCAGATTCAGCCTCCAGCAAGCTCAGCACTAATGAGAGGCACTGCAGCAGGAACATCAGCTGGCTTGGGCTCAACACCAGCAGCGAGGACAAGCTGCTGCCAGATCAGGGTTGACTTTGCCTGTGCTCTTTCCTTGCTGAAGCTGAGCCAGCTTTTACTGTAGGGTTCCTCTAGGAGGTCCCAGAGCACTGGCACAGGCTGCCCAGGGAGGTCGTGGAGTCTCCTTCTCTGGAGCCTTTCAAAGCCTCTCTGGATGTGTTCCTCTGTGATCTGTGTTAGGTAGTATTGTCCTGTTCCAGCAGGGGAGTTGGACTGGATGATCTCTTTGGGTCCCTTCCAACCCCTAACATCCTGTGAGCCTGTGAGCCTGTGAGGTATCACTGTGTCCCATTTACAAGCCTAAGCAGGAAGCAGATCTCTCTGGACATCCCAGAATGCTTCCCTCCAGATGGCTGGTCCCAAACACTGTTTCTCCACTGTCCTCTGAGCCACTGTGGCCACTCTGTTGGTTTTCTGTGCAATAGGTGGCAGAGCTGCTGCCCAATGATGTAGCACATGGAGGCCATGTCCCTCGTGTCATGGCCTGGCAGATCCCTCTGGTGTGAACCCACACATGAAAGGCAATAGAAGGCCTGGGCTCTGCCTCAGGTTTTTGAGATTTTTGGGTTGATTTTTCTCACTCTTGAGTTTCTCTCTCTGCTGGAGCCTTTCCAGAGGTTGGCAGCTGGAGCCAGCCCTGGGTGGTGTACTGCTGAGTACTGTGCTCCAATCCTTTGGCTTCGCCAGGTCCAGCTGCGGCTTTGTCCCTTTGGCACCTTCAGGGTGACATTGGCATGAGCAGAGCCAAAATTATCACCTGCCCTCCAGATGAGACACTGGGTATGGTCTGAAGGCAGTGACCTGTTGTCTGAAGGCAGTGACCTACAGCATTAGGTGGTTCTAAGGGGACAGAGCTCCCTGATGCCTCACCATGGCAACTCATAGCACCACGATAAGAGCAAATTCCTCCTCTGCATGACAGCAAACGTTCCAGAATCCACTGTCTGATGTGACATCGAGCTAACTCAGGGCTCTCCACCATCCTTCATGCTGTGAACTAACAATTGAGGATGAACAGTTGCTTGCCTGGCAAGACCTTGAGTCCCTCCAGCCAGCACCATGGAGCTCAGCCTCGGCAGGGAGCAGGCAAATAGCTTAAGCCCAGGGCTGAAGAGCTGAAGTGGAACTGAATGCACTTTTAATGGTGACCAGCAAATCACTTTGCTCTCTGATTTTCACTTGGGTTTGTTCCCTCTCCCCCCTCTGTGGTTGTTTTTCTTTTGCCCTGGCGTATCCTATAGAGATGGAGAGAATAAAGTTGGGAGAGGTCCTGCCCTTTGCAGCTTTGTCTCTTTATAATCCTGATTTTTGTCTCTGGACTGTCAGAAATGTGAAGTAACCAAGAAGCTCAGGGAAGCCCTAAAGATGTTTATTGTGGGGATTCATCCCAGTGACAGACAGGGTAAAGGTTTTGTCTTGTGTCTTTCAAGAAGAGCTTCCCCTGCCCGACCTGCATGTCCCTACAGACAAATATGTATTGGGAAGGTGATGGTCTGGGGGTGAAGTCCATCCCTCTTGGTTCACATCCCTTGGTGGGTCACTGTTTCTACCTTGCCTAAGCTGCTGACATAGCAAAGTGGTGAAGTTTCCAGTGTTTAAAGGTTCCTCAACCAACCAAGAATAAAACAACAAGTTCCTGTTCCTGTCATCTTTGTTTTGTTCCTCTCTTCTAAGTCACCTCCCTGGTAGGTCCTAAAGTTGGGTTGGTTGTTTTTAAGAGGTCCTACAGACCAACACATGCAGCCATGGCGAACTTACTGATGGTTAAGCTCCTCTTTCTTGTTGGTAATATTCAGACTCATCCAGCAGCCATTTTCTTAAGGCATCCTCTTGTTACAGCCATGTCTGGAGGCAGAAGTGCTGCAGGAAAGTCCTCTGAGACCAAACTAGAGTAGAATAGAATCAACCAGGTTGGAAGAGACGTCCAAGATCATCCAGTCCAACCTAGCACCCAGCCCTGTCCAGTCAACCAGACCATGGCACTAAGTGCCTCAGCCAGGCTTGGCTTCAACACCTCCAGCCACAGCAACTCCACCACCTCCCTGGGCAGCCCATTCCAATGCCAATCACTCTCTCTGACAACAACTTCCTCCTCACATCCAGCCTAGACCTGCCCTGGCACAGCTTGAGACTCTGTCCCCTTCTTCTGGTGCTGGTTGCCTGGCAGCAGAGCCCAACCCCACCTGGCTACAGCCTCCCTTCAGG
>WAAF01012034.1:1228-28459 GCA_013400475.1 Tricholaema leucomelas
GACTCACAGTGATGAGATGTGCTGAGGGGTTTGGTTTGGTCAGGGACTTGTCAGTGTGGAACTCATGACTGGACTCAAGGAGCTTGAAGGTTGTACAGGGTTAACCCTCCAGGGGGAGTAACCTTCCACCTGACCCTAGGTGGTCTTGACCCCTCCCCAGGGGTGGGTCTGAACACCACCAGGTGATGGTTAGCTCACTCCCCCTTCCTGTCTAAAGAGCCATAAAAGCAGGGGGACTGCCTGTTTCTCTCTGCCTACCACCATCATCATCCTGTTCCTCTTTGTTTCACCATGTGGCCATCACCATCAAACTCAGGTTGTATTTATACCTTTTGTATTTGCTTTCCCTCCCCTGTACCTTTGTAACTTCCCTACCTCAGAGACCTTTTTAAGCTATTGTTAAACTTTTCTTGTTTTTTAACTTCCAAATCGAGTGAGATTCGTTTATTTGGGTGTGCTTCACCTTTCCTCTCTCCATCTAATCCCTCTCTTCTGAGCAAGAAGGAGAAGAGGGAAGGGCAGTCTATAGAATTGCTGTTGGTTCTATCAGATGTATCTGAGTCTCTGGAAGTTTAAAGTAGAACCCAGACAAAGAGCTTTTCCAACTGGAGAGATCCTGTCGTTCTGTGAAGAGTGAGTGGAAAGCTGCCCAGCAGAGAAAGACCTGGGGGTGTTGGCAGACAACTGAGATTGAGCCATGTGGCCAAGGCGGCCAACAGCATCCTGGCCTGTATCAGGAACAGGACCAGGGCAGTCAGTGTTCCCTGAACTCAGCACTGGTGAGTCCACATCTTGAGCACTGGGTTTAGTTTTGGGACCCCTCATCATCAGAAAGACACTGAAATGTTGGAGCAGGTCCAGAGAAGGGCAGTGAAGCTGGTGAAGGGTCTGAAGAACAGGTCTTGTGAGGAGTGGCTAAGGGTTATTGAGCCTGGAGAAAAGGAGGTTGAGGGGAGACCTTCTCACTCTCTAAAATGACCTGAAAGGAGGTTGTAGTAAGGTAAGTGTTGATCTCTTCTCCCAGGTAACTAGTGATAGGATGAGAGGAAATGATGATCAGGTTGTACTGGGTCTAGGCTGGATGTTAGGAGGAAGTTGTTGGCAGAGAGAGTGATTGGCATTGGAATGGGCTGCCCAGGGAGGTGGTGGAGTTGCTGTCTCTGGAGGTGTTGAAGCCAAGCCTGGCTGAGGCACTTAGTGCCATGGTCTGGTTGCTTGGCCAGGGCTGGGTGCTAGGTTGGACTGGCTGAGCTTGAAGGTCTCTTCCAACCTGGCTGATTCTTTGATTGTATGATTCTATACATCAGGGTATGTTTCAGTTGCATATTAGAGGAAGTCCTTTCACTTAAGGTGCTGTCGAGTATCGGAACAGGCTGCCCAATCAAACCAGATGTCAGACACTGGAATTGGCTGCCCAGGGTGGTAGTTCAGTTCCCATCCAAAGAGGTGTTTAGAAACAAGTGTAGGTGTGATGTTTAGGGGTATGGTTTAGTCATGGTTTGGCAGTGCTGGCTTAGTGGTTGGACTTGAGGATCTTAAAGGACTTTTCCAAACTGAACGATTCTATGTGAGAAAGAGGCAGGAGATAACTGCCCTGGTTTTGACTGAGTACCCTTTTAGCTTGCAGGAATGACCATAGCAGATGCTTTTAGAAGAGTGAGAGCAGGTGAGGCATTAGTGACATACTTGTAGCCATCAAACTAATAAGGTTCCAAAGGTTTCTTGAACCTAATGCTTTTTTTGATAGCCTTTGCTATCCTGAGTTGCCCACAGAGGTGGTTGAGACCCCATCCCTCTTGTCACAGGGGCTCCAGAACTGGATGCTGTACTCCAGGTGGGGTCTCAACAGAGTGCAGTAGAGGAGGAGAATCACCTCCCTGGCCCTGCTGGCCACACTTATCCTGCTGCAGCCCAGGCTCTGGTTGGCTTTCTGGGCTGCAAGTGCACACTGCTGGCTCCTGTTGAGCTTCTCATCCAGCAGCACCCCCAGGTCCCTCTCCCCAGGGCTGCTCTCCAGCCACTCTCCAGTTGTGCTTGGCATTGACTCAACCCAGATGCAGGACCTTGCACTTCTTAAGGTGGCTGTCTTCAGACCTTACTTAAAGTGTCTTAAAACAGTTCCTCACCTTGAGAACTTGTGTTTGTGTGGGGTTTTAGCTCTGAGCATGTTTAAGTACTGCTTCTGATTTCTTCAGCTAGTTCTCCTCAAACTCTTTTTAAAACCTTCCTAAATGGGTTTTGCTTTTAATCTGCTTGACTGCAGCATTCATTTCATTTTATTGGTTAGGATACAATAGGCATCTTTTTGAAAGACTGCTAAAGTCTTGCTTCCTTTGGCTGGTTTTGTCTGCCAGCCTCCTTTAATGCCTTCTCTGCCCTTTCTCAATAGGTCATACACAGCGGTGTTATGCTCCCAGTCTGTTCTTCTTCAGAAGTTTCCTTACTGCTTATTAAGATTTCTCTGTGCTGACCTTTCTAGCTCGTGTTTAACAAGCTTCCTTCTTTCTGCAGAGCTTGTCTTGAAGCTGAGAATAATGGCAGTGGCATAGTTTGCCTTCAGTGCTCCTGTAGAGCTACTCGAAGCCATGTCCTCTGTGGTCACTGTCACAAAGTGGATCCTCCACTGGAAAGTCTAGAGCCACAAAGCCAAAGACTGCCTTTGCTGCTCTGGGCTCTCTAACCAGCTGCTTCATGGAATCATTTCTGACAGAACCCCAAAATGTCATTTGTTTCATGTTCTGGCATGACATTTGCCAATCTCCAGGAGGGCAGTTGGTGTCTATCCTGCTGCTACTGTTTCTTCTTTCTCTCATGCTCAGTTTATCGAACTCAAGGGTAAGCTGAAAGGATGTTAGATCAGCAACATTCAAGGATGTTAGGTCAGTAACCTTATCTGCCATACCTTTTTTTCCCCCCTGACTGGGACTGAGATTTCAAGCTGTACAGAATTTGTGGTATTTGTGGAGCTGGTGTGATGGATTAAGCAAAATTAATAACCTGTATTAATTTTGATATCCAGGTGATTATTGTTGATAACTATGAAAACTCTTTATTGACATTAAAACTCACCAGAAAACTTATTCACAGGGTTCAAAACCACACAGGTTGGAAATTTATACAGGCAAGTAGATCATGCAATAATGCAATCAAGTTGGAACACAGCCCTGTGAGGAGAGGCTGAGGGAGCTGGGGGTGTGCAGCCTACAGAAGAGGAGGCTCAGGNTTTTTTGTTCAAAACCATCCTGAAAGCCATGGGGGGTGGAACTCTGAAAAACTGGGACAAACATTTAGCACAAGTAACCTGGTTAGGAAATAGTAGAGGTTCAGTAAACAGAGCAGGACCTGCGCAATCAGATGTGGTCCCAACAGTAGACGGTGATAAAGTTCTTGTTGTACGTGAAAAGAATCTGTTAGGGAAAACACCTCCAGCCATGGGGCCTCAACCACCTCCCTGGGCAACCCAGTCCAGCCTCTCACCACTCTCATGCTCAACAACTTCCTCCTCACAGCCACTCTGACTCTCTCCACCTCCAGCTTTGCTCCATTCCCCCCATTCCTGGCACTCCCTGACAGCCTCAAAAGTCCCTCCCCAGTTTTTTTGTAGCCCCCTTCAGATGCTGGAAGGCCACAAGAAGGTCCCCTGGGAGCCTCCTCTTCTGCAGCCTGCACAGCCCCAACTCTTTCAGTCTGTGCTCACAGCAGAGCTGCTGCAGCCCTCTGAGCATCCTCCTGGCCTTTCTCTGGACATGCTCCAGCATCTCCACATCCTTGATACCAGAAGATCAGAAGTCTCATGGCTTATGAGAAAAGAACAAAGGACTGTGCATAACTTGATTTAAAAAGAGGCAGAAGAGTGGGGTGGCCCAGAAATTACCTTTAAAAATTCTGAAGTTGCCAGTTTGACACAAAGAGATCAAGAACAGATCTTGTGCTGTGCCCATCAGAGGTGGATTATTTCTTAGGTTACAGGACAGGAGATCCAGGTGAAACATTCCCTCTGCTGAGAGCAGCAGGTGTTTAAGCCCAGGCTGGCTGAGGCTCTGGGCAGCCTGTTCTAGGGTAGAGTGTCCTTGCCCATGGCAGGGGGAGTGGAACTGGCTGACCCTTGTGGTCCCTTGCAACCCTGACTGATTCTATGGTTCTTCTGTCCCCCTAGAGTCCTGTCACTCTGATATGTCCCTACTTTGTTTAGCTCCCATCTGCTCTATCTGACCTTGTTGTCTCTGCCTGTCCCTGTGTCCTGTCCTGCAACTGCTCCTTTGGACCATTTTCTCTTCCTTTTCCTCTCCAGTTCTGTTTAAGGCTGAATCCAAGCACAGGTGGCATGGGGAAGTGGGAGGTACAATTTGCTTGTATTTGGGGCTGAGTTCCCTTGGCCACGGGCAGAAGCATGCTCTGCATCAGGCAGGTCTTCAGTAACGATAACATCTGGATCTCAGACAAGCTCTGCTGAGCATGTGCTAGCGGAGAGCAGTGATTTACTGCTAGGTCAGATCTGGGTAGATTTTCATAGGGACAGCAAGTACAGGCTGATTCCTCCAGGGATCAGTCCCTGCTAGTTTCAGGCCCCTGAACTGCAGCAAAACCACTCTAAGAGATTTTCAGCATGGGCCAACCGTTATTGTTTCTACTAACCTCATCCTTGGAAATTGCTGAACCAGATTTCAGTGAGGCATTAAAAAAAACAAACAAACAAAAAACCTCAAACAAAACCCACCAAGGAAGTCAAAGCAAAACCACTACCACTGGAAAAAGACAAAACAAAACCAACAACAACAACAAAAAAAAAACCACACCAAAAAACCAAACAAACCCCAAACAAAAAATAATTCAGACCTAGGATGGAAAATTTCAGCTTAGAACAACTCAAACATGACAAAGTTCAGGGCAAGTGAAGACTGGATCGTAGAGTCAAAAACTCTTGGCAGTGTTCAGTGTAAGTTTTCTTGCCATCACTCACAGTGGAGGCATGGCTAAATATCTAATTTCTGGAGAACTTTCTTGCATGACTGACACACCAGAAAAAGCTTTTCCTTTCCAAACATGAGGCATATGCCCAAGGAAGACATCCGATAAGGAAAACCAGTGGTGGGTGCAGGCAAAGTGTTACGTGAGCTGAGCTATCTACACTACTCCACGTTCAGCAGATTCTTCCCCGAGGTGTGGGATAGTCCCAGACTGAACCCACCACTGTGGATGCATTGGTAAAGATAAGACATCAGCTTGACCCGCTGTGATTTGCCATCTGTGGAAAACAAACAAACCCAACTAGAAATAATAAGCATCAGGACTGGAAGAGGAACTGGAGCAGAGGTTTACAGAGGGGCTTTGTGGTTGGCTTCGCAAGCCTTTGATGATGGCGGTGCTGAAAAGTAAGCAAAACCCCAGCTGTGCAGGGCTGTGCAGAAAGAAATGGGGAGCTTTCACTGTTGGCTGCTTGACCACTCCACCTGCAAGGCTGGATCAGATGTGTGAGTACTTCCTACAAGGTTTGCTTCACTTGTCAGAAGAAGGCAGCAAGGTTTCCTTGGCGTTTGTTGTACTCTAGTGGAAGAATTTAAGAACTTCAAAACTATCCACTTTTGCTGAGTATATAGCAGAGTAGCTAGTATATAGCCTAATATAAGCATAGAGGGAGTAGATAGTATGTACTCTAAGTAGGTATAGAATAGATAGTATTTGCTCTTATATAAATATAGAGAGAGTATATAGTATGTACTCTAATGTATCTGGAATATATAGTATTTGCTCTAATATAAGTATATAGAGAGTATATAATATGTACTCTAATATAAGCATATAGAGAGTATATAGTATGTACTCAGCATATATAGAGTGTATAGGATGTACTCTAAGTATATAGAGAGCATATACTATGTATTCTAATATAAGTACATATAGAGTATATAGTATGTACTCTAAGTATATAGAGAGTATATAGTATGTACTCTAACACAGAGAATATGTAGTACATACTCTAATACAAGCATATGTAGAGTGCATTGTATGTACTTTAATATAAGTATATAGAGAGTATACAGTCTCTGCTCTAATGTAAGTGTATATAACTCTAATATAATGAGGTTCAACAAGACCCAGTGCAAGGTCCTGCAGCTGGCTCGAGGCAATCCCAAGCACAGCTCCAGGGTGGGCAGGAGAGCAGCCCTGAGGAGAGCGACTTGGGGGTGCTGCTGGACCAGAAGCTCAACAGGAGCCAGCAGTGTGCACTTGCAGCCCAGAAAGCCAAGCAGAGCCTGGGCTGCATCAGGAGAAGTGTGGCCAGCAGGGCCAGGGAGGGGATTCTCCCCCTCTACTGTGCTCTGCTGACACTCTTTAGATAACCCAAAGGCTGGAACTAAGGTCGGATCAGACCAGATGTAGCTACATTTATTGCTTTGCTCTGCACAGCTAAATGTTAAGAATAAAGCATGGAGAATGAAGATCTTGAAGCATTTTATCAGGCACTCTCGTGATGTGATCATATCAGTTTTAAGGCCATCTGGCCTGGCAGCCCTCAAGTTCTGATGGGCTTTTGTGGTTGTTACTGACATAGATCCATAAATATGATCCAAAACTGACATCTAGTGGAGGGAGAGCCAGTGAAGTATTTCCCTTCCCTTCAGAGCACTCTGTTGTGCGCAGGCAGAGGTGTCACTTAGCTCCTCGCTTCGAAAGTGCCCTGAAGGTTGTCTACTGCATGGCTTGCCCTGGGAAAGGAAGCAAACCAAGGGTGTAGAGCACCATCAGCTTGTTGTGGTGTCTGTGGATAGTGAGCTCTGAAGGCTATATTTCAAAGTATTTTGAAAGACAATAGAATAGATAAAATCACAGAGTTGTTTTGGTTGGAAAAAAAGTTTAAGATCATCAAGTTCAACCATTCTCAAACTCTACCAAGGCTGGTGCTAAGCTATATGCCTCAGCATCCCATCTCTGCGTGTTTGAAACTCTTCCAGAGATGGCAATTCAAACCTGGCCTCCCTAGAGAGCCTCTTCCAGTGTTTGAGAAACCTTTCAGTGAAGAAGTTCTTACTAATATCATAGAATCAAGCAGGTTGGAAGAGACCTCCAAGCTCAGCCAGCCCAACCTAGCACCCAGCCCTGGCCAATCAACCAGACCATGGCACTAAGTGCTTCATCCAGGCTTGACTTCAACACCCCCAGGCACAGCAACTCCACTACCTCCCTGGGCAGCCCATTCCAATGCCAATCACTCTCTCTGCCAACAACTTCCTTCTAACATCCAGCCTAGACCTCCCAGAGCCTGGACTGGGTTGCCCAGGGAGGTGGTTGAGGCCCCATGGCTGGAGGTGTTTCAGGCCAGGCTGGCTGAGGCTGTGTGCAGCCTGCTCTAGGGTAGGGTGTCCCTGGGCATGGCAGGGGGGTTGGAACTGGCTGCTCCTTGTGGTCCCTTCCAACCCTGACTGATTCTATGATTTTCATAGGTTCCTTCAGTCCCTTACATTTCATGTCTGTATGAATCTATTATTCTATGCTTCTTCTCTGATAGAGTTCTCAACCACTGGAATAGGCTGCCCAGGTTGGTGGTTTTATCCCCGTCCTTGGAGGTATTTAGAAGCTGCAGGAATGTGGTGCTGAGGGACACTCTGCCAGTTCTGGTAGCGTTAAGTAATGTTGGCAATGGTAGGCAAAGTAATGGTTGGACTCGATGATCTTAAAGGTGTTTTCCAAACAAAATGATTCTGTGAGGCAGCCTTCAGCTGCTGCTGACTACTACATCTCTGGTGCTGTTTCCCAGGCTGCTGGCAAGGTGGTGGCCATTTTTGGAAGGACTTTTTAATTATCTGATAGCCAAACAGAGTTAGTGTTGCACAAAGAGGACAAAGTGTACTGCAGGATTGAGCTTTAATCTCTGCTGGTTGCTTATTGACTCCGGAAGAATCAGTGGCTGCTCTGTGACAAGACCTCCTCAAATCCAGTCCAGTGGTGAACCTGAAGTAAAGGAACTTGTCTCCAGCAGCTCTCTGTGAAACCCGAAGTAAGACTGACCTGAGGTGTGACTTGGAAGACAATTGGGTTGGATTGTCTTAAACTCCTATTTGTTTTGCTACAGTAGGACTTGGTTTGGGGTTTTTTGTGTTTGCTGTGCTTGCTGTGTTTGACCTTTCTAAGAGTTGAAAAGCAGAAGCTATGGTATGTGATGTACACTGCTTCAGGATGTGTGCGATACGGAGACTTCTGCTATCAGCAGTGTGTGGTGGCTTTAAGGCGTACAGAGAGGGACTGGAATCCTTGTATCACCTGGTACCTAATGCCCATCAGATAAGACAAAACAACACTGAAGGGTCTGGAGAATGGGTCTTCTGAGGAGTGCATGGGTGATTGGCATTGGGATGGGCTGCCCAGGGAGGCGGTGGGGTCGCTGTGCCTGGAGGTATTGAAGCAAAGCCTGGATGAGGCACTTAGTGCCATGGTCTGGTTGATTGGCTGGGGCTGGGAGCTGGGTTGGACTGGCTGAGCTTGGAGGTCTCTTCCAACCTGGTTGATTCTATGAACTGGGATTGTTTAGCCTGGAGGAGACTGAGGGGAGACCTTGCTTTCTACAACTGCCTGAAAGGAGGTTGGAGCAAGGTGAGTTTTTGGTCCCTTCTCCCTAATTACAGGTGATAGGATGAGAGAAAGTGTCCTCAAGTTGTAGCAGGGGAGGTTTAGGTTTGATATTAGAAGAAACTTCTTCATGGAAAGGGTTCTCAAAAGACTTGAACAGGCTTCCCAGGGAGGTGGTTGAATCCCCATCCTTGGAGGTGTTTCAAAGATGCGGAAATGTGGTGCTGAGGGATATAGCTTAGAATCATAGAAGTCAGTCAGGGCTGGAAGGGACCACAAGGATCATCTAGTTCTAAACCCCTTCCATGGCAAGGGACACTCTACCCTAGAGCAGGCTGGCCAGAGCCCCATCCAGCCTGGCCTTAAACACCTCCAGGGATGGGGTCTCAACCATCTCCGTGGGCAGCCCATTCCAGGCTCTCACCACTCTCATGCTGACTGACTTCCACCTCACATCTCCTCAGGCTTAGCAGCAGCCTTGCTGGAGTTAGATAACAGTTGGACTTGAATGTCTTTTCCAATGATTCTGATTCCTGCTCTGTGATATTCTTTTCAGGGTTCACCAAGCTTCCTTCAGCAATGGCTATGGTGTGTCTCTCAGACTTTGAAGCTCATGCTAAGAAGTATTTACCCAAGATGGCTTGGGATTTTTTTGCAGCTGGAGCTGATGACTGCAGCACTCGAGATGAAAACATCCTGGCATATAAAAGGTAAGATGAGGAGGAAATGAGGAATATGGTACTGGAACCTATTACACTATGTTTTTGTGCAGATGTTTGGACTTCACAATTCCTTAGACCTCATCCTTCCAAGGTGGTGCCAAAGCAAGATGTACTTACCTGAGTAACATACTGAACCATAGAAGCAAGCAGGTTGGAAGAGACCTCCAAGAGCATCCAGCCCAACCTAGCACCCAGCCCTGCCCAATCAACCAGACCATGGCACTAAGTGCCCCAGCCAGGCTTGGCTTCAACACCTCCAGGGACAGTGACTCCACCACCTCCCTGGGCAGCCCATTCCAATGCCAATCACTCTCTCTGCCAACAACTTCCTCCTAACATCCAGCCTAGACCTCCCCTGCCACAACTTGAGACTCTGTCCCCTTGTTCTGTTGCTTGCCTGGCAGCAGAGCCCAACCCCACCTGGCTACAGCCTCCCTTCAGGTAGCTGCAGCCAGCAATGAGGTCTGCCCTGAGCCTCCTCTTCTGCAGGCTGCACACCCCCAGCTCCCTCAGCCTCTCCTCACAGGGCTGTGCTCCAGGCCCCTCACCAGCCTTGCTGCCCTTCTCTGGACACCTTCCAGCACCTCAACATCTCTCTTGAATGGAGGAGCCCAGAACTGGACACAGCACTCAAGGTTATGTTTGTTTCCCAGAATCCGTTTCCGGCCACGTGTGCTGCGGGACGTATCCATGGTGGACATTAGGACCAAACTCCTGGGAACTGAAATCAGCTTTCCCATAGGAATTGCCCCTACTGGCTTCCACCAGCTAGCATGGCCTGATGGAGAGAAAAGCACAGCCAGAGGTACTCATCTGCTTTGTGGCCAAAGTAGCAAAAAGAGGGTTGTGGAAAAGCCTCAAGAATCTCTTAGGATGGCTTGAAATGTGACTGAGCAAAATGTTCAGGGCTTTGAAGGGGTGGACTCCTTCTGCACTTTCCAACACCCCTGTTTGTGAATGACTCACTTGGATCTGCTGACACAGAGTGGATGGGAAGCTCTGTAGAATTAGTTTATTTTCCAGCTACCAGTATTGTAAGATCAGCTGTATGGAGACTACTCCAAACTGCAGACAGAGACAGTGGACTCTTTTCTGGTGTATATCAAGGGGTGCACCAGGTCCTGTGGTCTCTAGTTAGGACATGAAAGAGGTGGACAGGATTCAGTCTGTAAATTCCTTGTTGCTGGCAAGAGCAGTGTCTCACTTGGAGAAAGGGGAGCATCTTTTCCCGAATCCTGTGGTGGGCTTGGGGGGCTGAGCCTTGGGAATTTTTGAGGTGTGTGTGTTTCTGTGTGCAGTGTGTGCTGACAGCGTCTTTCTAGAGGATGTAGTCATTGGTGAGGTCTCACCTTGAGTGCTGGGCTCAGTTTTGGGGTCTTCATTACAAGAAAGACATTGAGATACTGGAGAGGGACCAGAGAGGGGCAACAAAGATGGTGAAGGGTCTGGAGAACAGATCTTGTGAGGAACATCTGAGGGAACGGGGTTTGTTTAGTCTGGAGAAGAGGAGACTGAGAGGAGACCTTGCTCTGTACAATCACCTGAAAGGAGGTTGTAGCCAGCTGAGTGTTGGTCTCTTAGAATCATAGAATCAAGCAGGTTGGAAGAGACCTCTAAGCTCATCCAGCCCAACCTAGCACCCAGCCCTGGCCAGTCAGCTACATCAATGGTAAATATTTCTAATGCCAAGGGCACATGTGCCAATGAGTAGAGCACTCTGCTTGGTAGCAGGAGAGTGCAACAGGAGCTCAGGCACTGCCCTAAAGCCATACGTTAAAAACCTGTAGCTGCTGTCTGGCAGGACAGTGGACATGACCTCCACTGAGTATCTTCCCACCCGTCCCGCAGCGGCCAGAGCCATGAACACCTGCTACATTGCCAGCACCTACTCCACCTGCACACTGGAGGAGATCTCTGAGGCGGCTCCCGGTGGCCTGCGCTGGTTCCAGCTCTACATCTACCGCAACAGGGCTGTTTCCCAGCAGCTAGTCCGACGGGCAGAGGCTTTGGGTTTCCAGGGCCTTGTCCTCACTGCAGATCTGCCCTACACTGGCAAGAGACGAGATGATGTCCGCAATGGTTTCCGTCTTCCTCCCCACATGAAACTGAAGAACTTGGAAGGAGCCTTTGAGGTTTGTAAAATGAGCCTGTCCCTTCATTCACTGTCCTGCTGTCTACCACATGAGGCAATACCCACAGGGTAACAGCTGCTTTGGTATCTCTTCTAACCCAGGGCATATCTTCTGCCCTTCTGGTACTGTGGTGTCCTCACTTGACCTCCTGCCAGCCTGGGTTTTGGCTTCCAAATCTCAGTCCAGCTTTCTTAAAGACAGTGTAATTATTCTCCTCTGGAGACACATTTCTTACTGGAGCTGATGGACATGTCTGTTAGGAAGTCTAATTGATTCATTCTAGGGTAGGGAAAGACTCAAAGGGACTTCTGTATTGTTACAGCTCAGATGAGGTTCCCTTGTCATTGTGGGTGCCATGGACAGAGGCACTGAGTGCAGCCTCAGCAAGTTTGCTGCTGACACCAAGCTGTGTGGTGCAGCAGACAGGCTGGAGGGCAGGGATCCATCCAGAGGGACCTGGACAGGCTGCAGAGGTGGGCACAAGCCAACCTCAGGAGGTTCAACAAGACCAAGTACAAGGTCCTGCAGCTGGGTTGAGGCAATGCCAAGCACAACTGCAGGCTGGGCAGTGAGTGGCTGGAGAGCAGCCCGGAGGAGAGGGACTTGGGGGTGCTGCTGGAGCAGAAGCTCAACAGGAGCCAGCAGTGTGCACTTGCAGCCCAGGCTCTGGTTGGCTTTCTGGGCTGCAGCAGAAGTGTGGCCAGCAGGGCCAGGGAGGGGATTCTCCCCCTCTGCTGTGCTCTGCTGAGACACCACCTGCAGTACAGCATCCAGTTCTGGAGCCCCTGGGACAAGAGGGATGTGGAGATGGTGGAGTGTGTCCAGAGCAGGGCCAGGAGGATGCTCAGAGGGCTGCAGCAGCTCTGCTGTGAGCACAGACTGAAAGAGTTGGGGCTGTGCAGGCTGCAGAAGAGGAGGCTCCCAGGTGACCTTCCTGTGGCCTTCCAGGATCTGAAGGGGGCTACAAAAAAGCTGGGGAGGGACTTTTGAGGCTGTCAGGGAGTGACAGGACTGGGGGGAATGGAGCAAAGCTGGAGGTGGGGAGAGTCAGAGTGGCTGTGAGGAGGAAGTTGTTGAGCATGAGAGTGGTGAGAGGCTGGACTGGGTTGCCCAGGGAGGTGGTTGAGGCCCCATGGCTGGAGGTGTTTAAGGCCAGGCTGGCTGAGGCTGTGGCCAGGCTGCTCTAAGGTAGGGTGTCCCTGGGCATGGCAGGGGGGTTGGAACTGGCTGCTCCTTGTGGTCCCTTCCACCCCTGACGGATGCTATGAGTCTATGGCTCTGTCCTGTGGCTGCAGGGAGAAGACTGTTCTGAGTATGGGCTGCCACCCAACAGCTTAGACCCTTCGGTTACCTGGAGCGATATCCACTGGCTGCGGAGCCTGACCAACCTGCCCATCATCGTCAAAGGGATCTTGACAAAAGAAGATGCAGAGCTGGCAGTGAGACATGGAGTTGAGGGAATTATTGTGTCAAACCACGGTGGAAGGCAGCTGGATGGAGGCCCTGCCACTGTAAGTGTGTCCCTTGAGCATTTACTGTGTGCACAGCTGCACTGACCTGACTATCTCTGTGCTCTGTGCTTCTGGTGGATTTGTGTTCTCGCCGTGTGGCTGTGTCCAAATCTACTTTAGCTCTTTTACTTCCTCTTCAATATTTGCTCAGCTTCATGGGAGGGTTCTGTAAGTAGCGCTGCCCCCTCAGAACTGCTAGACGAACTACTGGCCTGTGTCAGCAAAAGTTCTCTGCCTTCGTCTTCGTGAGATGGTGCAGTGCTTGAGTACTCTTTGCACACTGCAGCAAAACTAAAACGAAGCTCTGGAACCAAAAATGTAGAAATGAGAGATGCTAGGAAACGCTATCAGCAGAAGCAAAGCTGTGGCACAGGAATTGACGCCCAGAGGAGAATGGCCTGACCGTGAGCCAACAGCGCGCCCTTGTGGACAAGAGCACCAATGTCACCCTGGGATGGATGCAGAACAGTGTGACCAGCAGGTCGAGCGAGGTTCTTGTCTCTGCTCTGTTCTGGTGAGGCCACTCCTGGAGTATTGTGTCCAGTTCTGAGCTTCCAGTTCAGGAGAGACACGGAGACACTGGAGACAATCCAGTGGAGAGTCACTAAGATGATGAGGGGATTGGAGCACCTCTTTTATGATGAGAAACCTTGGGCTGTTTAGCCTGGAGGAGACTGAGCAGCAGAGGGGATCTCATTAATGCTTATCAATATCTAAAGCTTGAGTACTGCGAGGAGGAAGCAATACTCTTCTCAGTGGTGTCCACTGACAGAACAAGGGGCAATGAATACAAACTGGAACACAGAAAGTTCTGTGTAAACATCAGGAAAAACTTCTCTTTGAGGGTGACAGAGCACTGGAGCAGGCTGCCCAGAGAGATTGTGGAGTCTCCATCTCTGGAGGCATTCCAAACCTGCCTAGACATACTTCTATGTGATTTAGTCTAGGTGATGCTGCTCGAGCAGAGAGGTTGTGCTAGATGATCATCAGAGGTCCCTTCCAACCCCCACCATGCTGTGAGTCTGTGCTTGCTTGCACTTTGTCCTGCAGCTGTTGTTGCTGGGCTGTTTGTGCTGCACTGGCCCCTGCTGAGAAGGTATACTAACAGAGCACCTGCTTGTCTCTTTGATCTATCTCCTATTTCTATTGGGATCAAAAGCTGACTTCAAGGTGAGCCTTGCTGTTTCTTTGCAGATTGATGCTCTGGTGGAGGTCGTGGAGGCAGTACAAGGGAGAGTGGAAGTTTATTTAGATGGTGGAATACGAACAGGGAGCAATGTGTTAAAAGCACTGGCACTGGGAGCAAAATGTGTCTTTGTTGGAAGACCAGCACTGTGGGGTCTGGCTTACAAGGTAAGGAGCTTCGAGCTTCTAGATCTGCATTTCTCTGAAATGGATCAAGAAGTGGCTGGAGGGCTGGGCCCAGAGAGTGGTGGTGAATGGTGCCACATCCAGTTGGCAGCTGCCACTAGTGGTGTGCCCCAGGGATCAGTGCTGGGCACAGTCCTGTTCAGCATCTTTATTGATGATCTGGACCAGGGGATTGAGTCCAGCATCAGTGAGTTTGCAGAGGACACCAAGCTAGGAGCAGGTATGGAGCTGTTGGAGAGTAGGAGAGCCCTGCAGAGGGACCTGGCCAGGCTGGATGGGTGGGCAGAGGCCAATGGGATGAGATTGAACAAGGCCAAGTGCAGGGTTCTGCACTTTGGCCACAACAACCCCAAGCAGCACTACAGGATGGGGACAGAATGGCTGAGAGCAGCCAGGAACGAAGGGACCTGGGGGTGCTGGTAGAGAGGAGCTGAAGATGAGGCAGCAGAGTGCCCAGGTGGGCAGGAGAGCCAATGGCATCCTGGGCTGGCTCAGGAGCAGTGTGGCCAGCAGGACAAGGGAGGTTCTTCTGCCCCTGTGCTCAGCACTGCTCAGGCCACACCTTGAGTGCTGTGTCCAGTTCTGGGCCCCTCAATTCAAGAGAGATGTTGAGGTGCTGGAAGGTGTCCAGAGAAGGGCAGCAAGGCTGGTGAGGGGCCTGGAGCACAGCCCTGTGAGGAGAGGCTGAGGGAGCTGGGGGTGTGCAGCCTGCAGAAGAGGAGGCTCAGGGCAGACCTCATTGCTGTCTACAACTACCTGAAGGGAGGCTGTAGCCAGGGGGGGTTGGTCTCTTCTGCCAGGCAACCAGCAACAGAACAAGGGGACAGAGTCTCAAGCTGTGCCAGGGCAGGTCTAGGCTGGATGTTAGGAGGAAGTTGTTGTCAGAGAGAGTGATTGGCATTGGAATGGGCTGCCCAGGGAGGTGGTGGAGTGGCTGTGCCTGGAGGTGTTGAAGCCAAGCCTGGCTGGGGCACTTAGTGCCATGGTCTGGTTGACTGGACAGGACTGGGTGCTAGGTTGGACTGGCTGAGCTTGGAAGTGTCTTCCAACCTGCCTGATTCTATGTATCTCAGTGGCATTGGCCTCGCATTCCAGAAAGTAAGGGAATCAGCAAGCACTGAGTTTGTCTCCACCCAAAGTTTTCTTTCTTGCATGAAATAAAAATCTAAATAAATTAAAAACAAATAGAAAACCCCACCCAAAGGAACATCTCTCAACATTTTACAGTGAAATCAATTCATCTCTACCTTTTATTATATTTTGAGCTTCTGGGCTGTACTTCCTTGGAGGAAAATGCCCAATGCACCATTTTTAGAGGTTCACCCTGGTATCTGACCGAAGTTTCTCCAGCTGTACCATATATAAATCTCTCATTACTTCATAAAGTGCTGTTAGTTTTGGAAGGTTTGGCATTTAAAAAACAACCGACCCTGATGGTGGTTAACTGACAGTTAAGGAAAAACCCCACAACAGGTCAGAAGTGAAAACCAGCTTTGTTTTCTTCCCCTGCATCACAAAAGGGAAAGCATCTAAATGAACCTGTGATGAACTGAGCCCATCCCTCGTGTGGCTTTCATTGTTCATCCCTGTGAGGGACTGGAGTTGGCAGGGACTCAAGGGACTGCCCCAGCTCTGAGAGTGGGAGCGTTCTGTGGTGTTGCTCTGTGCTGCTCCTCCTTCCATTCTGACCGCTTGCTTTGTTGGAGCAGGGTGAAGAAGGTGTTCAAGAAGTGCTGAGGATTCTGCAGGATGAGTTTCGCTTGTCGATGGCTTTAGCTGGTAAGCATTTGCGGGTGGTTTGTAAGTGGTGGTCACAGAATCACAGAGCCACTGGAAAAGACCACCACATCCAAGCACTGTCCAACTCTGTGCAGTCTGCTGCTAAACCATGTCACTCCACACTGCATCTCTGCATCTTTTAAGCACCTCCAGAAATAGAGATTCTTCTCTCTCCTGGGGAGCCTGGTCCAGCCTTCAGTGAAGAAGTTTCCTCTAAGACCCAACACAAACCTCCCCTGGTGCAACTTGAGGCCATTTATAGAATCATAGAATCAGTCAGGGTTGGGAGGGACCACAAGGATCAGCCAGTTCCAACCCCCCCTGCCATGCCCAGGGACACCCTACCCTAGAGCAGGCTGCCCCCAGCCTCAGCCAGCCTGGCCTTAACACCTCCAGCCATGGGGCCTCAACCACCTCCCTGGGCCACCCATTCTTCTTCTTTCTTTCTTCCTCCTCTTCCTTCTTCTTTTTCTTCTTCTTTCTTCTTCTTCTTCTTCTTTTTCTTCTTCTTCCTTCTTGCTTCCTCTTCTTTTTCTTCTGCTTCCTTCCTCTTCCTTCTTCTTCTTATTCCTTCTCCTTCCACATTTCTAACTCCTCTTGTGCAGAAAGCCTGGTGCCTAACCTCAAGCACGAAGATGCCACTGAGGAGTATGGCTTCTGTAAGTGAGATCTTGAGTTAGCAACCTATCCCCACATGACTCATGCAAGACTAGACCATGACTCGGCAAGGGAGCCTTCCAACGTTAATCCACAGACATTTCTCTCTCACCAGCTGTTTATTTCTCTGTTTCAGGCTGTGCCAGCATTTCAGAGGTTGGCCGACACCTAGTGGAGTTCTCTAAGCTGTGAAGAGCCTCCTGCAATGCCCACCAAAGACAAGCAGCTCACACCAAGGTCCCAACGACTGAAGAGAGGAATGGGGGGATGCAAAAATCAAATGTGCGATGAGTATCTGATGAGTCCTTCAGGCAACTCCTGAGCAGCTTAGAAAGGCTTGGTCTTAGCAAAGGCCTGCCAAAAAGCAGATGGGTTCTTTAGCACTCTGGTAACTGTTACTTGCTTAAATACATGTATTTTAAACTGATGTCCCTGGAGTAACTCGAGCTAGGCCTGACTGCCAAGCTTCGCTACATCAGGCAGCCAGACATGGGCAGCTATGTCTTGTGCCTCACGAGAGCTGAGTACAGGGCATGAGCACCTCTCTCCTCCTGCTGCTCACACCATTTCTGGTACAGGCCAGGATGCTGTTGGCCTTCTTGGCCACCTGGGCACACTGCTGGTCATGTTCAGCCTGTTGGCCACCAACATGCCCACGTCCCTTTCTGCCAGGCTGCTCTCCAGCCCCTGCTCCCCCAGTCTGTAGGGCTGCTGGGGGTTGTTGTGGCCGAAGTGCATGACCTGGCCCTTGGCTTTGTTAAACCTCATGCAGTTGGCCTCAGCCCATGGCTCCAGCCTGTCCCAATCCCTCTGCAGAGCCTTCCTACCCCGCAGCAGATTGTCACTTCTGCTTCATTTGGTGTCATCTGCAAACTTGCTGAGGGTGCATTTGATTTCCTCATCCAGGTCATTGATGAAGAGATTAAACAAGACTGTCCCCAAAACTGAGCCCTGAGGGACTCCACTTGTGACTGATCACAGAACTGGTTGGTTTGTTTCATTTGCCATAAGTATTATGGGCAAAGGCATCTGCTTTAGCCTAGAAATCACAAGTCCTAAGAGGGGCAGCTGATGGAAGGGGGGTTGTTTGTAGAAAAGGAGACTAAGGGGGGACCTTCTGGTTCTCTACAACTCCTTGGAGGCTGGAGTGAGGTGGAAGTCAGTCTCTTCTCACAGGTTGAGAGGAAAAGTCCTCAAGTCCTGTTAGGGAAGATTTAGGTTGGATATTAGGAAAAATGTATTCCCTGAAAGAGTGACGAAGCACTGGTACAAGCTGCACGGGGAAGGACGCTTGTGGCTGCGTGGGTTAGTATTAGCTGCATGGTTTAGCTTTAGGTAGTTCTGAGAGGAGCAGGGAGTTGAATTTGATGACCCTTAAGGATCACTTTCATTTTGAGACACTCTCTGATTCCATGATTTACCTAAGAGCTTCCAGGTCAGGTTTTGTCCAGGTCCGGAGGAGTCCCAGCTATGGGGGGTTCAGATTCTTGGGCACAGAACTGAGGCACAAGTGGTGTCAAATGCCTAGGCTAGTTTTATTGCACACACATGAGGATAGGGAGGGATGAGGAGCGGGAAGGAGAGAGAGAGATGGGGGAGGAAAGAGAAGAAAGCAATACCCCCACGCAGAGAGAAGAAAGGTCACCCCGGAGTCACTCGGCATCCCGGAAGTCCGCTGGAAGAGAGTGGGTGGGGAGCTCTCTGTCCGCAGGTTGGAGCTTCTCTTCCTTCCCCTGGCTGCCTCGTTGAACATGCAGGGTTTTCTCAGGATCACCTAGCATTTTCCAGGAGTGATTTGCTTAGCCAGGCCCACTGGCCAGTTGTACTGGGCATGCTGGGTGTGGTAGGGGGGCTCCAGAATTGAGGCCCCCTTGTCCGTCCGGTTTCTCTGAAATGATGGCTGCTGTTGATAAATCAGGAGCTGCCAGACTCTGCTTGGCTCAGAATCAGCATCACCTGGCACAACAGGAAGCCTTCACCTCCTATATGTGTTAGGTGACAGGAGCTCAGTTCCAGGTGTGGTGGTCAAGAGTGGTGATCCTTCAGTCCACGCAAGCTGAGCAGTCAGGCAGGTGGTCCCATGTCAGCATGCACAGGCTCACTGTGTTCTTTGGCTGGTCTCTTAGAATCATGGCATCAGGCAGGGTTGGAAGGGACCACAAGGAGCAGCCAGTTCCAAGCCCCCTGCCATGCCCAGGGACACCCTACCCTAGAGCAGGCTGCACACAGCCTCAGCCAGCCTGGCCTTAAACACCTCCAGCCATGGGGCCTCAACCACCTCCCTGGGCAACCCAGTCCAGCCTCTCACCACTCTCATGCTCAACAACCTCCTCCTCACAGCCACTCTGACTCTCCCCACCTCCAGCTTTGCTCCATTCCCCCCACTCCTCTCAATCCCTGACAGCCTAAAATGTCCCTCCCCAGATTTTTTTACAGCCCTGTTCAGATCCTGGAAGGCCACAAGAAGGTCACCTGGGAGCCTCCTCTTCTGCAGCCTGCACAGCCCCAACTCTTTCAGTCTGTGCTCACAGCAGAGCTGCTGCAGCCCTCTGAGCATCCTCCTGGCCCTGCTCTGGACACACTCCAGCATCTCCACATCCCTCTTGGAATGGGGGCTCCAGAACTGGATGCAGTACTCCAGGTGGGGTCTCAGCAGAGCACAGCAGAGGGGGAGAATCACCTCCCTGGCCCTGCTGACCACACTTCTCCTGCTGCAGCCCAGGCTCTGGTTGGCCCTCTGGTTGTTCCAGTTGTTGCATTCTGGGGAGCTCCTGGGGGTCTGAGCCCATGCAAGAGGGGATCTCCAGGACAGTGAGTACAAACAGGATGCTCACTTAGCACTTCTCAGAAACTGAACTCAAACCAAGTTCCTTCTGAGCCGTTGGGACATGTTGTTTAGCTCAGTCTCTGACAGGTTTGTATGAGCATTGTGCCACTGCTATCAGTACCAAGGGGATGCTGCTAGAGGATTGGGTATGTGCATCCAGGGGGCAAGTTATAAAGCTGCTCTTCAGCTGAGTTTTCAAAGGCAAGGCAGTGCTCATGGCAGAACACTACCTCTCTGGGGCAAAGAGCCAGCTCTCATCCTCTGTGCCATTGGCAGCCTGGTGCCCACATCCTCGACGTGTGCAGAAGAAGCCACACTGCCAAGATGTGCCCTTCTTCATAAGCCCTACTTTAAGTTTGCCTTAAGAGGCAGAAGAGAGAAGTTAGCCCTTGTACCTCACTCTGTTTAGACCTGAGTTACTTGCAGAGATAAGAGTGTCTGCAGTGATCTTCCAGAGACCTTCACTTGGAGGCCTTCCTCTCTGTCCCAGTAATAATAAACCTTGCCTAGCAGATAAGGCAGATGAATAATTTCATGTCATGCAATTTGATGGACTTCAAGGATGTACAAGAAAAGACAGAGACAACTGTGTGTGCTCAGTCCTGAGAAGGCTGAAGGCAGTGAGGGGTTGCATCACAGCACTAGCTTTTACTACACAGTTGGAGGGAACAGAAGCTGCAGCTACACTTCCTGGACGTGCATAGTAAAAGGGTGAAAGGCAACGAGCTCAAGCTGCAACGAGGACAATCCCAACTAGAAATCAGTGGGAGAGAAATTCACCCTGAGTGTGGTGAGATGCTGTAACAGAGGCTGGAATTTCCTTCCTTAGAAATGGAGACTGAGCAAGGTCCTGATCAGCTCAAGGAGAAGTGGTTGAGTCAGAGACCTCCAGAGACTCCTTTCTACCTAAATTGCTGAGGGCCATCATAGAAACCTTAAAGAGCCACACATCAGATCTGTGCCTTGCCATACTGCTGTGTTGCTATAATCAACTAGCAGGGAGGAGCACCTCTATGTGAAAGAGGCTGCAGAAAGCATTTCCTGAGAGAAAAAGAAAGCTGCTTGGTGAGTGAATGTTAGGAGGAAGTTCTTGGCAGAGAGAGTGGTGGAATCACTGTCCCTGGAGGTGTTCAAGCCAAGCCTGGATGAGGCACTTAGTGCCATGGTCTGGTTGATTGGCCAGGGCTGGGTGCTAGGTTGGGCTGGGTGAGCTTGGAGGTCTCTTCCAACCTGCCTGATTCTGAGATTCTATGAACTTTAAAAAAGAGCTGACAGGGTTGAACCAGGCTGACAGTGTCTTGAGCAAGCTCAGCTTACAACTTTTCTGTGATCCAGATTAAGCCTGTGCATATCAAATCACAGGATCATAGAGACATAGATTTCTTGTAGCCCCCTTCAGATCCTGGAAGGCCACAAGAAGGTCACCTGGGAGCCTCCTCTTCTGCAGCCTGCACAGCCCCAACTCTTTCAGTCTGTGCTCACAGCAGAGCTGCTGCAGCCCTCTCAGCATCCTCCTGGCCCTGCTCTGGACACACTCCAGCATCTCCACATCCCTCTTGGAATGGGGGCTCCAGAACTGGATGCAGTACTGCAGGTGGGGTCTCAGCAGAGCACAGCAGAGGGGGAGAATCCCCTCCCTGGCCCTGCTGGCCACACTTCTGCTGCTGCAGCCCAGGCTCTGGTTGTCTTTCTGGGCTGCAAGTGCACACTGCTGGCTCCTGTTGAGCTTCTCATCTGGCAGCACCCTGAGGTCTCTCTCCCCAGGGCTGCTCTCCAGCCACTCTCCAATTCTGCTTGGCATTGCCTCAACCCAGATGCAGGACCTTGCACTTCTTAAGGTGGCTGTCTTCAGGCCTTAAAGTGTCTTAAAACAGTTCCTCACCTTGAGAACTTTTGTTTGTGCAGTTTAACTCAGCATAGCTGCCCAAAAGTTAATATTTATGTCTTGTTGCCTCTTGTCAATGTGCAAACTGGAAACAAGAGGAGACTTCTTCCATCAGGGAACAGTGCATGCCACGCTGAAGGGCAGATGATTTCCTTGAGTGAGTCTGCATTTCAAAGTGCAGATGCTTTCCCTGAGCTGTCAGCATCTAGGGATTTAAGTTCATGGGCATATGATGGGGGCCTAAAAAAAGCTGGGGAGGGACTTTTGAGGCTGTCAGGGAGTGACAGGACTGGGGGGAATGGAGCAAAGCTGGAGGTGGGGAGAGTCAGAGTGGCTGTGAGGAGGAAGTTGTTGAGCATGAGAGTGGTGAGAGGCTGGACTGGGTTGCCCAGGGAGGTGGTTGAGGCCCCATGGCTGGAGGTGTTTCAGGCCAGGCTGGCTGAGGCTGTGTGCAGCCTGCTCTAGGGTAGGGTGTCCCTGGGCATGGCAGGGGGTTGGAACTGGCTGCTCCTTGTGGTCCCTTCCAACCCTGACTGGTTCTTGGAAAAAGACTGGGCTCACCTTTAAGCATTTATAAGCATGGCTAAGATACTCCCTGAGCTCTCTCTTCTCTAGGCTATAAATTCCCAGGTCTCTCAGCCTTTTTCATGCAGAAGAAATTCCAATTCCTTCAGCATCTTTTCAGCCTTTTGTGGCAAACTATTGAGCAGTTGCCTGTTCTTTTTCAGCTCAGGGTCCCGGAACTGGACACAGTACTCCTGATGAAGATTCAACAAGTCAGAGTAGAGGTGAAAGAGACCCTTCCCTGACCTGCTGTCCATGCTCTTTCTTGCTGCTCCCCAGGATACCACTGGCTTTCTTGGCCACAAGGACACACTGCTGCCTCACGGACAGCCTGTGGCCCACCTGGGCTCCAGGGGGCTGAGGGGCAGCCTGCTGTGCACCCAGACTGCAGGGGGCTGAGGGGCAGCCTGCTGTGCACCCAGACTCCAAGGTCTTTTTCAGGTCTTCCTATGCTCATACAAACATCACTCCCACTAACCTTGGGCATTCCAATGAGCGAGCTTGGCATAGGGGAACGATGTCAATCTCCAGAGGCTGTGTGGTGTTGTCTGGCTTTTATGACAGCTCTTTAAGGCACTTTATTTCTTTTCTTGCAGTAAAAGAGAACTGTTCCAGAGAACATCATTACAGCAGCAGGCTTTGCTCAGTTATTTTTCTCTTGCAGAACGCAAGCAACTGCACAAAATTAATTTGCAGCAGCTCCTGATAAGAAAGTCAAGGTCCTGCCTGAGAGAAGCCAAGGAAAGGAGCACTGATAACAATTATTTTACAGCTTTGTTGGGGTAAGGGGAAGATTTTCAAGGATGTTGTGTTTGAGATGGTTGCCAAAATTTGTCACCTTTGTCATTAGGAAAATTTTCTCCAACAGAAATGAGTTTGATTTTCCTCCCATTTCTTGCAGAGTCATTTTTCATCTGAAAAAATCAAACTAACAAAATGTTAAAATAAGTAAATAAAGAAGCAAACAATAAATCTGACTCAGCTAATAGAGCATCAATGTGGGGTGCTACTTCTACAGCTCTCCTGCAGGGCTCGCTTTAGTGAGCAACCAAAATGCATGGTTGGATAAACAAGAGAGTTTATAAGAATCACAGAATCAGTCAGGCTTGGAAGGGACCACAAGGAGCAGCCAGTTCCAACTCCCCTGCCATGCCCAGGGACACCCTACCCTAGAGCAGGCTGCACACAGCCTCAGCCAGCCTGGCCTGAAACACCTCCAGCCATGGGGCCTCAACCACCTCCCTGGGCAACCCAGTCCAGCCTCTCACCACTCTCATGCTCAACAACTTCCTCCTCACAGCCAGCCTGAACCTACTCATCTCTAGCTTTGCTCCATTCCCCCCAGTCCTGGCACTCCCTTGATATCCTTGATAGGATAAAAAGTCCCTCCCCAGCATTTTTTAGGCCCCCTTCAGATCCTGGAAGGCCACAAGAAGGTCACCTGGCAGCCTGCACAGCCCCAACTCTTTCAGTCTGTGCTCACAGCAGCGCGGCTCTCTCATGGGAGAGTTAGCCACAGCAAGCAAAGCATTTTTGAACATCTGTACCAGCTGTGAGTGAAATCATTGATTCCCTTTCCAGCAATTTCATCCTAATTATGTTGGGCCTCCTGTTAACTTTCTTCTCAGTTAAGCAACTGCCTAGTTAACATCTTGCTTCAGTAGCAGTGTATCTCTATCCCTAAGGGATAATCCTACAGGAGAAACACCTGGGCATTTCCCCTATGTTTTGGAGATGAAGGCTCTTCTGCCAGGCAAGCAGCACCAGAACAAGGGGACACAGTCTCAAGTTGTGCCAGGGGAGGTCTAGGCTGGATGTTAGGAGGAAGTTGTTGGCAGAGAGAGTGATTGGCATTGGAATGGGCTGCCCAGGGAGGTGGTGGAGTGGCCGTGCCTGGAGGTGTTGAAGCCAAGCCTGGCTGGGGCACTTAGTGCCATGGTCTGGTTGACTGGAGAGTACTGATTGCTAGGTTGGACTGGCTGAGCTTGGAAGTGTCTTCCAACCTGCTTGATTCTGTGATTCTGTGATAAGTCCAAATGATATCTCCCTGGGCAACCATTAATGATTTGTACCATTACATTTTCTGTCCTGTTTTACAGAGTTTTCTCACCAGTGGCTGCTGTGTCTGAGTGTTTTGGTTAGCGATATTGACTAGGCTGAAAAAAAGCTATGGGTACCACAAGAACTCTTCTTGATGATTTTCATGATCCCATGAAATGGCCACAGCCTTATTTTCACTTGCTACTCTCACACCACACATTTCAGAGGTGATTTTTTTTTCTCCCACAGTTTTGATTTGACTGCAGTGGTACATTAGAACGTTTCATGACTTTGAATTCATCAAGTCTAGGTTGGACATTAGGAAGAAAAATCTGTGCTGAGTGCTCAGGCATTGGAAGAGGCTAGGAAAGAATTCTGTACTGAGTGGTCAGGCACTGGAACAGGCTGGAGAGGGAGGTGGTGGAGTCACCATCCCTGGAGGTGTTAAAAAACTGCATAGACATGGTTTAGTGGACAAGGATGGTGTTGGGTTGCTGGTTGGACTGGATGGTCCTAGAGGTCTTTTCCAACCAAAATGGTTTTATGATTTTATGAGTATACCAAATAAATACAAAATCCCAGAGGTCAGTTTTCAATCTTAGAATCATGGAATCATAGAACCAACCAGGTTGGAAGAGACTTCCAAGATCATCCAGCCCTGGCCAGTCAACCAGACCATGGCACTAAGTGCCCCAGCCAGGCTTGGCTTCAACACCTCCAGGGATGGTGGCTCCAGCACCTCCCTGGGCAGCCCATTCCAGTGCCAATCACTCTCTCTGCCAACAACTTCCTCCTAATACCCAGCCTATATTAACAATGTATTGCTGCAAGCAAGTGCAAGTGCAGAGAATTATGATCATGAAGGCTCACTCTCTGAGGACTCAGGCATGCAGGATCACTTCTAGGTGCAGACCTCGCCACCTCTACAGCCTTCCTCTTGGAGAGCAGGGAGCGGAAGCACCGCTTTTGTTTGCAGCAAAGGAGGCACATGGGAGGGATAGCAAGCAAAAGGACTGAGGTGGTGCTCATGGGATATAAATACAGGCAAATCTCCTCCCAGTCACAGAATCACAGAATCATTTTGGCCCGAAAAGACCTCTGAGGACATCCAGTCCTGCTATTATCTCATTCTACCAACTCCTGAGAGCTGGAGAGGTGGAACCGAGGATCGAGGCAGACTTTGGTGGGGTTCGTGTGGCAGTGAAGTTGCTTTTTAATCTTTTTAGATTTGCTCATTTCTTTAGTTTGGAGGAGTTTGTAGAGAGGTTTTTGTGAGTGTTAAAAACCAACTGTGCATGCTGTTTCTGAACAGGAAACATAGGATGAGCTAGCAAAAGTAAGGTGTCCTTGTAAGTCATTGTCTAATGCAGGAGTTAAAAGTTTGCTTTCCAGCCATCTGTCCTTCTGGGCACACCCTTTCATTTGTAAGGACTCCGGAGGTTTGATGTCATCTCTTCATTCCTCGGGCAGGAGGTGAACCCAGCAGGCTAAGCTTCAGAGACAGACAGTTTGCCACCATCCCCGAGCAATGTCCCTGTCTGGAGTAAGCTGTCTGGTGACAGGAGCAGGAGGATTTCTTGGCCAGAGAATTGTCTGCTTGCTGCTGGAAGAAGAGGAGGCACCAGCTGAGATTCGGCTGCTGGACAAAGCCTTTAGCAAGGAAGCCCTTGGGAAGTTTGGAAGTAAGTACTACCTCTTGGGGATTGTGTGCTGATGTGCACTTGTCTCATGTGGACAGGGGGTTCGGTTCTTCTCTCCTCTTTTCTTCTCTCTTCCCTCTTTTCTCTCTCTTCTCTCTTTTCTCTCTCTTCTCTCTTTTCTCTCTCTTCTCTCTCTTTTCTCTCTTCTCCCCTTCTTCTCTCTTCTCCCCTTCTTCTCTCTTCTCCCCCTCCTTTCCTTTCCTTTCCTTTCCTTTCCTTTCCTTTCCTTTTCCCCTTCCCTCTTTTCTCCTTTTTTCCTTTCCTTCTCATCCAAACCAGCTTTGCAGATAGAGGTTTCATTTCAAGGAGTTCTTGCTTTATCCTTCCTTCTTCCATCAAATATGAAGGTAAAAGCAAGAGTTTTCTCTGTTGGACACTGAGGCTTCTCTAGGCTGGAAGAGAGACCCAAATACTAGTCGTGCAGTAAGCAGGCTCCAACAACTTCTACTACATCAAAGCCCACAGAGCAGAGTGAATTCCAAAGCCTCTGGTGCCTGCCTGGAGGCAGCAGGAGAAAGCAAACACAAGCCCTGCTATACTGTGTGATGTGGGTGTCTGTGACCCCTGGGCTGTAATGTGCTGTACTAAAAGGCAATGGTGAAGTCATGAGTACAAATGCTAATGGCTTGCTTCAACCTGTGATGAACCTGCTCAAGAGGGATCTTCTGGTCAGGAGCTGTGATGAGTGTAACAGGATAAGTTACCACGAATTGAAGCATCTTGAAAACGTGGTGGTGGTGTTCATATTGTTGCAGTTGCCTGGGGAGCAGAACATTTCCATGCTGTATGCAGAAGAGACAGGATCCATTGGCAGAGGGAGGGCCAGGACTCCAGTTCCCTGAATGGACTGGAGACAGCAGAAATGCAGTGGTATGCTCAGCACCAGAAACAGTTAGAGGCAGGGAAGAGAGTTCAGAGTTAATACTGAGATATTTAAATGTCTCCTTTCCTGGGATCCGGAGCATACCTACAGGAACATAGATTCAATCAAGCTACGAAGCCCCAAGGGCTGATTTTGTACTCTGCCTGGACTGCAGCAGAGCCTTTGACACCGTCTGCCACAACAAGCTCCTGGCACAGCAGGCAGCTCCTGGCTTGGACAGATTCACTCTGGTATGGGTCAAGAACTGGCTGGAAGGCTGGTCCCAGAGAGTGATCGTGAATGGAGCCACATCCAGTTGGCAGCTGTCACTGGTGCTGTGCCACAGGGATCAGTGCTGGGCACAGTCCTGTTCAATGTCTGTATTGATGATCTGGAGCAGGGGATTGAGTCCAGCATCAGTGAGTTTGCAGAGGACACCAAGCTAGGAGCAGGTGTGGAGCTGTTGGAGGGTAGGAGAGCCCTGCAGAGGGACCTGGCCAGGCTGGATGGGTGGGCAGAGGCCAAGGGGAGGAGATTGAACAAGGCCAAGTGCAGGGTTCTGCACTTTGGCTACAACAACCCCAAGCAGCACTACAGGCTGGGGACAGAGTGGCTG